>OX463847.1:30311930-30911930 GCA_949825065.1 Odontocerum albicorne | reverse complement strand
CGGCTCAGTTTTGCCTTCCAACTTAATTGGCGGAATGGCGAGGGGATCTTCATGAATAATACGGTTTAAGCGGTCTTCATCGAAGTCCACTTGTCGTCCAGAACGCTCCATGTCTTTCAGGTCGAAATTACCGTCTTTAAAACGCAAAAACCATCGACGAGCTGTCCTTTTATTCATAGCATCTTCGCCGTACACTTCGTAAATATCGCGAGCAGCTTTGGTAACTTTTTTCCTTCGATTGAACGCGAATGGGAAGAGGTGTCGAAAATGCTCACTTTCGTCTACTTGACATTCCATTTTGAAGGCTTGTAATCAAATAAAATAATATATGTAACGTAAAAGCAAACACAAATTCTTGTAGAGAAAATTTTCTTTCGAATGACGTATAACATTTACCATTTTGTTTGACTTTTAGTGCTCATTTTTAAATTGGAAAAAAACGGACGCAACTTATGTTAACACCCGATAGTTTCTTCAGTACAAACTCGCCATAAGGCTATTTTCCACTGTACCATAAACTAAGCACCTGTTATTTTCAGCAAAACTCTCTTATACATAGAATACATATTTTAGTAAATCATTTTGCCGAAATTGCCGACATGTTTTACCACAGTATGTTGAGTTACAAAAGAAGACTGATTACAGAATTTATAGGATGTTGAATTTACACCATACTTTTCTTTCCGCATGAATGTCAAAAGTCGCGCTCGGTGTGGTGAGGTGCGGGCAGTCTGACTCGATATAGTCCCGTATCGTATAATAAATTGTGTATATCGTTAATTTTTTTATATTTTTGAAATCATTTTGACTTGTGTACGTGCTTACTTATGTTATTTAAATTGTTTTATTGTGTTAGTTTGCGTTTTCATTTGATTTTATTGTAATTCTTATAAATTGTTTTTTTTAATCAAGCATTATTTTTCTTTGTTTAATTAAACACTCACTACTTGTTTTCCTTTTTAACTATTGTTTTAAGGAACATTATTTTGTAGAAAAAAAATTACAGGTCTAATATATGGTATATTTTATGGATATTTACAAAATATTTTATCGAGAATCAGAAAACGTATGGAAATATTGTTCGAGATCGTATTTAAGCACTTCATCGATTTTGCTGCCAAGTGCATCGATCATTTTGTATATTTAATCTCACCAACCCTGACTCAGCTATTGAGTAATTTAATCACTGCCTAATTTGATCACAATGCCCGTCATCGTTCTTCCTATCGACGAGTCATGATCGCCACATAGTAAATATTTGTAGTCAAATGACACCCACTTTTTTCACTTACGTAAAAAAATTATTTCGTTTTACTTATAAAATATAACAAACAAATGTACTCTTCATAATAAATAAATTGTGGTCACAATCTGGTAAACTCAATTCGACGACTTATGGTATGTGGCGTAGTTGGTAAGATACCTGTCTTCCAGCCTGAAGATTTCGGGTTTGACTCCTACTGGAATCCAAAAAAGGAGCCAGTCTGATTTTTATTGAAGGCCTCTTACATATTTTGGGTTGTTAGGAAGACATTGCCACATAGCAATATGGCCGTCAGGTTGTACTTCGTGCAATGAAAGTGTAGTACAATACAATGCAATACTACAATCTGGTTGATTGATTGCCAAAGGTTTTTCTTCCAACAAAACAGAACCCTCCGTGGCTTAGTTTGTCAGATGGTTTTGGGGTTTCGATTTGTATTTCCGATGGCACTATGGCGAATGAAGCCGAAGATAAGTGTCTCTATCACTGATTTGTATATCTTAAAGGTCACCGTATAATTATTTTACCAAATTGAAATACTTGTACGTTAAATGATCTTATATAAAAAAACAGACAGCGAACCTTTTTTAGATTCCATTGAAAATCGAATTTTAATCCTTTGGATGTATGATAAGCGTCAAACAATATAAATATTATTATTTTTTTAATTTAGCACACTTATTTATTTTTTTATTTTTAAATATCTAGATCCTTCGAAAGTATTATGTAATACATAAACACATACCATCGCACCATTTACTGTGTGCGAAAAATTTGCAATGTGCAGTAAATATGAATTTTATTATTTTCAAACGAACGATTTCTGTACGTTCATCAATGTAGATGTATATGTTGTTTACTCATACTAGTACCTATTAGTTTACATTCACTTTTACAACACATATACTCGTACATCGCGTACATTTTTTTAAATTCAATGTGTTTAATAATAAACATTTCGAATTGTGTTAATAAGCGTCGATCACGAATGCAATTATAAAAATTATTTAATTTAAAAAATGGCATATCCTTCTGAATAAATAAATATTTGTTTGCTGAATATTAAGTGCATTCCTTTGCAGACGCGGGGAAGTAGCCAATTTAATGGCCGCAACCACCACCTTTTTATCCTTACACTCAACTTATATATTTTTATTTCGTAATACTTTTAACTTGCCAATAATAGTGGGATCGAATCAGAGTTAGAGCACTCTTGAGTAGAGTCGGCTCTCTAAACGGTATTTATAGGCATATTGAACTCAGCATTGCTCACTGACTGGGAACACTCCAAGTTCGATGAATAGCCATTAAAAAAGGAATTAATAGTGCTACTATTGTAACACTTATTCTTGTAGCACACTACTTAATACTTGCTGATTGCCTTGTGACTCCTGGTCCAATCGTAATGAAGAACTAATGTTAATCTCGATTTTATCAACTCTGTTTTTATTAGCTTATGGGCTTTGTAGCGAATTTCATGTTTCCTAATGTTGTGCAGTCCACGAACGTTAGGATGTTTTGTTCCACTCGATTAAAAATACATACATACATTTATTTATACAATACATACCATGATGGCATGCCCTTTTGAGGTAGGCAGAGAGGACAGATCTCCACGCCTTTGATTCCATACACACACCTCATCCACATCCATATATCTCGTTATAAATACTCTTATTTTTTTCTACGAAAGACAAATTATATAAAAAAAAAAAAAAATTTAATTTCAAATTATTGAGCATTATATTTTTCCTATTTTTTTAAAGATATATGGAGAATATGTAAGAAGATTATCGAATGAATTGTATTATATTAATTTTATTTAAGATGTTTTTAAATAAAACTCACATTCAAATAATACTTTAATAACTTAGTGTTTTAACAAAAATCTTTTTTTATTTGCAGATTTTCGATGAAGATTGACATGCCTGCTGAGCTAATACTTTAAGACTTTATATTAGATTTTTTTGACCAAAGATATTATTTATTAAGAACTAGTGAAAATTACAAAACTATTTAAAAATGGCCATCAATAGTATGAACATTACGGAAGATCCGGAAAGAAGTCGTTCTGGATGTTTCAAGTAAGTTTAAAAAAACATAAATTATTATATATTTTTTAAATTATCTACCATTAATATTTTTTTATTTATATCGTTTTTATTTAAAGGTGAATCGTTCACTACGAGAACATAACAGCGCTAAAATCTTCAATTTTGTGGATAATGGACTGTGACGAAGTGGTGTCATTTCTCAATTACAAATTTCATATATTTGTCCCAAATACTTAACCATTCACACCCTTGCACATACTTAAATCCCAAGCCACATACATGTATCTAATCGAACTATCATCTCAACTACCACATCAAAATAATTTCCTTCAACTCCTCATCACACACTCGACATTTACATCAGTGATTCACTGACATGCCTATAAGTAGATCTTCAAAAAAGTTCCAAAATTTACGATTTACCTTAACACTTATATAAAATTATCGAGCAACGGTGTTTGTACTAGGTTAGTCAAAAAGTTTTGAAAGCGGAAATGAAAATACATTTTTTTTGCGGGGAAATCACTTTTATTGCTCAGTATAGTCTCCCATAAGATCAATACACTTGGTCCAACGATCTTCCAACTTTGTTGTCCCATCACGGAAGTGACTTTCTGGAAGGCCTGCAAAATACTCCTCTACGACGGCTATAACCTCTTCGTTTGATGAAAAATGCTTTCCACGAAGGAATTTTTTGAGGTGTGAGAACAGCCAGAAGTCAGAGGGAGCTAAATCTGGCGAATAGGGTGGATGCTGCAACAATTCGTACCCCAATCCACTGATTTTCGCGATGGTTTTTTGAGTTGTGTGAGCAGGTGCATTGTCTTGATGAAAAATGATTTTTTTCTTCTGCAAACCGGGTCTTTTTTCACATTTTTTTTCATCCAACTGGTCCAAAAGGTCACAATAATAATCAGAGTTGATTGTCTTACCAGTTTGGAGATAATCTGTCAGTAAAATTCCTTTTGCATCCCAAAAAACTGACGCTTACACCTTCTTGGCCGATTTCTGGACACCAACTCGCTTCGGAGCCAAAGTGCCTGGTTCACACCACTCCTTAGCCTCTTGTTTTGATGCAGGATCATGGTGGTAGATCCAAGTCTCATCCATAGTGATGAATCGACGCAGAAAATCCTTTTTATCCTTTCGAAATTGCTCCAAATGTTGCTCAGAAAGTCGCATTCGAACGTGTTTTTGTTGCATTGTTAGCAAATGCGGCACCCATTGTGCACACAGTTTTTTGAAACCCAAAACTTCAGCCAAAATATGCCATGTTGTTCCATGTGAGATGCCTATGGTGTTAGCTATCACATCCACAGTCGATCGATTATCTTTCAAAACCATATCCTGTATTTTCGCTATGATTTCTGGTGTTGATGCACTTTTTGGACGTCCTGAGCGTGGATCGTCTTCAACGCTTGTACGGCCACGCTTAAACTCCAAAACCCATCGGTGAACGGTTGGAAATTAAGGAGAAGACTCCTTTAATACTTTCACCATCTTTGCATGGATCTCAGTAGCCGATAAACCTTCCAAAACAAAGAATTTAACCACTGCACGATATTCGGATTTTTCTATTGTTAAAAAATACACTGACACGTCAACTTCAAATGGCTTGTAAACAAAGAATGAATTGACAGATCGAAATGAAATTTTGAGTACGTTCTTATGAAAGATGAAATATTAAAATGGCGTAGAATTTTTGGTTTTTCTACTGCTCCATAGATGTCGCTTTCAAAACTTTTTGACTAACCTATTATATACATTTTTTGAAGCTCGCATTTTCAGTTGCTTGTTTAAAAAGTGTATATGTTTTGACACATACAGGAATATTGTTTATATTATACATAATACTTGCTGGAAACAAAATAAACCTCCGTGCTAGCTTATCAGCGAAAAGGGGAAAGGAGGTGAGAAAAATGAAAATGAACCAAACTTATTTGAAAGTTCATATTTTTGCAGTACAAAAAAAAGATTTAGAGTTGGATGTTACAAACAAAATTAAGACAAATCTTGAGATGATTTGATCATATTTAGATAGTGAGTTACGAAAGTCTTCCGAAACAAATATATACGAGTATATCTGAAATGAGTGGAAAGCGAGGTAGCGATAGATTGAGGAAAGAGTGGCGGAGATAGTGAGAGAAATTCAATTGGAGGAAAGGTAAGAAATATGAGAAACAGATGATCATGTACGAGTATGTGACGAGATGTATGACTATACGAGGCGACAGTTTGTGAATACATAGAAAGGCGTGGAGATCAGTTCTCTTTGACTATCCTAAATGTGACAGTGTGATCGTATGAGTTTATATCTAAAACAGGCCGGTCGAAAAAAAATGTAATAATTTTATATATTTTCACAAAAACAGTAGCTAGCATTTTAAAGTATTTTTTAATGTGGAAACAGACTTTTCATTTTACTTTGCAATTGCAAACATAATTAGTGTTTTTAAACAGCGTTTAATTGATTTTAATTTATCATTTCCGAGCACATGCGGCACCAAGCCGTAAAACACAAATCATGAAATCAATTTAACCTTACACAATTTTCACTGGTTTTCATTTTACATTGAAGTATATAGTGTTAAGAATTGCTCGGAGGACAAAATAAATGTAAATTGAAAATCTAAATTTAAAAACAATGATATTCATAAGATCTAAACGAACCAAAGCCCCTTGTATAAATCTTGTAAAATAACTTATAATTTTTATTTTTGACGGCCTCTATTTCATTATATAAAATTAAATCTGTAAAAAAAATATATAATTAACCTCAAAATGATATGCAAAAATATATTAGATTTATTGAGGTTGCTATCAGCCGTGGATAAAATGAATAAATTTAAATCATTCAATTTTTGGATTGTTTTTAGCAGCCTTTATTGCATCTCGACAACGTGAAATAAAAATTCAGTTAGTTTAAGAAAATTTAACGTTTTCGATCAATGTACTCGTATAAAGGAGGTTGTGGGAGGGGATGTTTAATTATTTTAATTAATGCAGTACGTCAAGGGCTGACTAACGTAGTGCATACTCGTTACTGGGTCTCACTACTTACCAAATTTGTCTGAATTATTGACAAAGAAATTTAATCGTAATTAATGATCGATAAATGAAAAACATAAAAAAAAAATTATGTGTTCACGTATTCTCAGTGAAGTCCAGGCAAAAGCCTAGTTTACAAAATACAAGTTAACAAGCCTAGTTTTAAATAAAAACAATAAACCCGGATCCAAATAATTTGAGTGTCCAAGTGAAATTAATTATTTGAGATTGTCTATATTGTTATTATATATATTTTTATTTCTTAAATTTTTAGCATGATTACCTGTATAAATGTGTTAATTTGAATAAAAAAATTTAAGGAGGTACTAAAATTTGTTGAAGACGTAATCCACTTGCAAGTTCTACTCTTTTCTAAAACAACGTATTTCAGATACAGATTCAAAACTTTTGAATTTCAATTTTTATAGTTATATTTGGTACGCATAAGTGTTCTTTCTGATCACATTACTGACATTATTTTACGTGTTATAATCGTTAAGCTCATATTAAGTGTTATTTATTTCTCTTGTCTCAGAATGAAAAAGTGTTTTAACTTGCATTTCTTGCTTTTGCATTTCGATTAATAGTACTGTTTTTTTACATTTTTTTTTTAATTTTATTGCCAATATACGCATATTTTTTTATTTATTTAAAATGCATTACACTTAGTACAACCCAGCGGGCTTATCTCACAAGGCAATCTCTTTCAGACAAAAGTTTATAGAGTTTTTTTTTACTATTTTATTTATTTAAAACTTAATTTTACAGTAAACAATAAAATGTGTTTATTACCAAGTGAAAAGGAATCTTGACCAACTAATCTACGAGTATTTGGTGAAACAACATTTGAAAATTTAAAAAAAATCGTAACAATTTTTATACAGAATAGAATAAAGAAATAAATATATTAACACATTTCTTTCAATTGTTGGAAAACAAAAGCTGCTGAAAAGTTGACAGGGCAAGTGTTTGAGAAAGAAATAAAAAAATATTAAGTTATATGAAGGCTGATTTACGTGTCGTGTAAAATTAATAAATTAACGTAGCCTGGAACAATTCCGATTTACGAGTATAACCCAAATATAGTTTTATTTCTAAATCTTACTAGCATTTATTTCCCTTCGGCCTTACTTTTAAAAACAACTCACATAAAATTTATTCAAAATCAACGGTATGTGTTTCAGAAATTTCACGTTGAAAAATATATATCAATGCCATCTATGTAGCGATTTTGAAACGAAGCGATTTGAAAGCCCCGCTCCGGGAACACTTGCAGGACGTTATTGATTTCCCTTCACATTACTCCAGTACCCTAGTTCCATCAAGGAAACAGAGATAAGCTGTCAAAATATATTTGTTTCGTGAATTTATTTATTGTTGTCGAATGTTTATCCTCTAAAAAGTGTTGTGTATCGATAAAAATGTAATATGTTTTGTATTTTCGAAACCTCTCGTGATCAATTGTTGACATTTTCTAATGAAATTATGAAATACAAAATTATTTCTATAGGAAAGCGGTCCTCGGTGCAAGAAGTTGTACGATTTTATTAATTTATCGTAAACGTATAACTTAAATTTCTGGCTAAATATAATGTATAAGTTGTATTATGCGAGTGAGAACATGTTCTGGTCTAAATCAACCAGTTTTTAATATTGAATTGCGAAGAAGAACCAAAATGAAAGAAAATCTACTTTTGTCAGAAAATTCGGACATTTCCAGTGATAAATCGTTTACAAGGGAATATTTCTTAAGGTAATTCAAAAATACTAAAATTTCACTGTTTTTTCAAATAAAACGATTATTTTCGTATATCACGTAGTAATTTATAAAAAAAAGTTTCGCATGGCTTATTATTAAGAGATAAATATTTTGTTTTATTTAAGTTTAATTTTTTATATTAAATATTCAGTTTGTATATAAATATTCAAAATCTACCCTGGAAATATAATTTTCGATTAATATTACGCTTTTACTGAAAACGACTGAAAAATGAAACTGAAAATTTCACGTTCAGTATGGATACGAACACAAAAATTTAAAGTTCTTAATAAACACTTCCTTTTTCCTTAGCTTAGACTCAAATCACACGTGTTTTCAAACGTAACAAAATATGTAAAAGCTTTGATGAAAATCGTTTAGATGGCGATGGTTGAACTTAAAATTATAATACGCATTGAGATAAAAAAAACTCAGGCGGTAAATAAAACTTTGCTTATTCCGCAGAAGTCCCAAAGACTTCAAACTGGGATGATCGATGATTTCCATTCAAAATTACTGATAAAGCAAAACATGTGTTATGGGCTAGCTATAATAAACATAATACATATATATGGTACACACCACCACGCCATTTCCCTGTCAAGATAGACAGAGAGGACAGAGCGCCTGATTTTCCTATCTCGACGCACACATCCTTCGCTTCTTCTACATCTATAAACTTTGTCATACAACTCTTATGATTTCTCTGACTTTACATGTTTCCTTCTTTCAAAATATCATACGATTGGTCCAACCATACTTTCCTGGGTTTTCTTCTATCACGCCTTTCACTCGCGTTTGCATTATATACAATTATTTATTTGGTTAATCTTTCTCCGTTATTTCGTTCTACATGACTTAATCCTATCATAGGTCTCTTCTTTATCTTCTTCAGCACGTCAGCCTTAAGTTCACATTTATCCCTAATCACTTCCGTATTCTGTCATATATTGTCAACCAATGCATTTTTTTTCAGTGCACGCATTTCTACTGCATTTGTTCGGTTCCTTTCAGTATTTTTTACGTCCTCATTCCTCTCCTAATAAACATAACAATTTAATAAATTAATTTTGAAATAAATTGAGTGAAAACGATCCAATAACTTAACATACGAGTATATTAGGTAGCAGACCTGTTCGCTCTATTAAGCATTTTCAAACTGTAGATGTCGGCGCCGTGGCCCAGTTGGTAGCTTTCGAATTCAAACCCTGGCGGGTTCTTGACTCGTTTAATTTAGAAAATCTTTATTCTAAATATATTGCTGTACTTGAGCTTAGTAGTTCCATATTATCATTATTTAGAGTGCTCTTGTGGTACAAGTGTTATGGAATAGCATAATTTTAACTCTTTGATTTTTAAATAGCTAGAAACATTGATTATGGGTATTCCGCAACATTAATAATAATTCTACTAGCAAAATAGTTGGTTTCGTAACAACACTCGCACGTGCCGAGTACGTGTACGAGTGTTATTGCCTCTTTACATGCGAATGTTGCCAACACGTAAAGTGACAGACTGCAAGACTGCCTACTCCAGTGGTTCTAAGTCTGACGGTTTGATTAATCAGACCGACGACAATATTTCCACACCATGCTCTTCAATATGTCTGAATCACCAATTGGGATATTTTAAAAAGTACCATACGATAAAACATTTGGTAGAGAATTCATTCCCAAATAGACATGAGATATATTTTTCACAACTCGTTGTTTATAGGCATTTAGATGAAACTCGATGTTCAAAACTACTAAGATTTTTGCTACTACTTTTTTTTAGAACTCAAAGCACCTCAGAATACCAGCCCAAAGTTTGTGACTACTGAAGCCATCCTCAGTACGGCTCTGAGGTGTAGATATGACCGGTTTCACAATGTAGATCAACCGGTTTGGCGTATGTTATCGAATATTACAAACAAAATATAAATTGGTTTTTGTCATTATTCAAATAATCCTATAATTCGATTATTTCTATATTTTCTGTAAGATCTGAGTTGGAGTTAAAAAAATATTTCGATAGCCCTAAGTTGACACCTCTGTCGTACATACTTTCGTAAAATAAGTTGTGCATATAAAATATTAGATTTTTTCTTCTTTAAAGTTTCTCTGTCATTCGGAGGTTGGCGATCATCGTGGCTGACTTAAACTTTAAGGCAGTAGCTTTAAACAAATATACCATAGTGAAACCACTCTCCTAAATTCTTTAACCAGAAGACACGCCTTTTTCTTGTACTGGTTTTAGCCTAAATTTTCCTCTGCAATTTTTTTTCAAGAAATTTTTCAGTGTGCGTACTTTTTATATAATCTTTTTCGTATGAGACACCCTATACATGGGTCTGCCAACTCCACGGTCATGTATGTCACAACATCATCTGACAGTAAGTGGAACTGATAAAAAAAATCTCAATTTTTGTAAAGCCAAGTGTACTGATTCGTAATTAAAGATTCCTTGATTGCGCTTATTTGTCATCTTCCAAATATTTTCCTAGATATTTTAGTATATCAATATAATATGTATATTAGGTGACAGCAAAACCAGTTACAATAAGTCTTATTGTAATATGGGTTAACCGGTCTTTACTCATAAGAACCAAAACCCGTTTAGTAAAATCTCTACTATTCTCCATAGCTTTGTATGGAGTGGAAACATGGACGATGAGAAAGAACGAAAGAAACATGATAGGTGCCTGCGAGATATAGTGTAGGAGGAGGATGCAGTGTGTCCCATGGACCGCAAGACGCACTAACGTCTCTAAGAATTGTAGAATACAGAAAGCCTTTGGAAAACATGCAGAAAAATAATCCTAACATACTTTGGACATGTATCTAGAAAGAAATATGAAAGTCTGGAGAACCTAGTGATCACGGGGACAGTTGAGGGAAGGCAAACAAGAGAGAGGTGTTCTATAAGATGGATAGTTCAAATAAATTAGTTAACATGATCCTCTTAAAACGCTGCATTCGACATGTCTTAGAATCAAGAGGAATGGAGACAGGTGGTCTACCGAGTTCGAGACATAGCAAAGGACTACGACACTCAGCATTGAGCACGCGAAAAAATCAAAATATTTTTAAATTGTCCTGAGCATAACACAAAAAACTTAACTTGAGCAATTTTTTTTTCTGTTTATGACACAATTCACGACAAATGTTTATCAAATAACGCCTGATATAATCTTATCGCTGGTGACCACAAAAGGTAAACAAGTTTTATATAGACTTGTACCTATTTTGTAACACCGGGGCCCTCACTTCCTTGTTTATGTTTCGAGAGACATTCTTAGATCATGTTTTGCCAATATAAATATTTATTTATAAAGTCAGCCGTTAAAATCGATTTTGAAAAATCTACGAGTTTTACGTCCCAGTTCATAATATATAGTAGCTTGAGTATTATTTTTTAACCTTAAAATTGCGTGATTTGTATTCCGAGTCAAGCTTCATACACTCCAAACTTAAAAATAAAATAATTCAACTCGCGGTATGTACGTATTTAATGAAGCTACGACAAATTTGTACGAAATTTCTTTTTAAATACTTGTAAAATATACAAGTGACGATTCTATTGTCATACGACAATATCTTCCAACCAACTCAACAAAAGTTACATAGATGTTGGCCAATTGGTAGGTAAAAGATTAAAATTTTATTTTCAGAAAGAAAAGAACAACCTACTTAAGTCAGTTCAATCAATTTTTGTGAATATCGCCAAATACTGGGAATAAAAATGAAAATATTAAAGATCAAGAAATTAGGATCACATTTCGTAATCGAAGAGACATTCAATATTTTTTAAGTAGCTTTTTGAAGCGATTCCAATTGGAGTGAGAGTCTCGTGGCAGCTGGAGTTCTAGAGTCTGACGACATGTGCAGTAAAAAACAACGTGAAGAAGGAGTAGCGATGAACTGAAAATGCCAAAAAGCCATATCTGCTTGTGCATAGCGCAAGTCCATGGTCGGGAAGGCAATGCATATTTTCAGGAAGAGAATAAGGGGTAGCGAGATTTTTTAGAATGTTATACATATAGGTTGATATATAAAACTCAATCCCGCATTTACGGAAAAATGACAAGCTAGTTTAAAGAATATTTATAGCGAAATTTCAGTCCTCAAAATGTTCCGTTTAAGCCCATACAATGCAGCATAATGTTTCCTCAATTAATCCAAGACGATGTAAAATGCGGGTTGGATTCTTATGCATATTAAACGTTCTTTAAACAGGGTGTCGCAAAAATGTATCCACGGTTTTATTGATCGTAACGTCTGTATTTATTAGCATACAGTTCCCTTTCAACATTCACATTAAACTACATAAATTTATTTTTTTATACTTAGCGCCTATTTTCAAACTGATGATCATTCTGGTCTAGACATTGCTGGCAACGCGAAGCAACGGAATCACAAACATCGAGAATCATTCCATTTGGTATTTGGGCACATTGTCTTTCAATGGCTACTCTTAATTCATCAGTGGTTTCAGGTTTTTAACATAAACTTTATTCTTGAGAAATCCCCAAAATACAAAGTCTAGTGGTATGATGTCTGGTCAACACACAGTACCTCTTTGCCCGAACCATCTGTTTGGTAGGTTCTCGTTAAGATAGGCCCTTAAATGACGATGGTAATGTGAAGGTGCTCCATCTTGCTGGAAATAACGATGGACACTATCCTATGGTAATCCCAATTTACGAGAAGCCTGCCGAACAGATGTTCTTCAATTTTGACGATATTTTTCCAACACCCTTTCTTCCATAGCAGCATTCGTCGATGGGTCTTCCGGAACGTTGTTTATGAACAGTTCCATCTGCTTCAAACTTATCTCTAATTCTTCTGATAGTAAGTCTAGTAGGCGGATCAGTTTGAAATTGTCTCCTAAATCGTCTTTGCACTTCTACCGCGTTTTCGTACTTCCAGTAGCGCTTCAAAATAAACTTTATTTGTTCAAAACTTAGTCTGGTTTCAGTCATTATTTCTCAATGGTTAAATCTAAAACAAACAAAAAAATTGCAAGTTACCAGCTATTAAAGTGTGGATACATTTTTTTGCGACACCCATGTGGACATTTGTTTTGCGACAATCTGTATACATATTGTACACATATTGCGACAATCTGTATATATACAATCTGTATATATATTGCGACAATCTGTATATATACATATTGTTTTACTTAACACAAGAGTAAATCGTCAGATACCTTGTTGTAAATGGTTTAATGGTATGTTGCAGCGTTTCCCACACTGTGTTCAGCGGGACCCTAAGGTTCCATCAACAAAACTTGCTGTACCGCAATAAAATTAGTTTTTGAGCTCTAATTCATAGATGCTGGGCAATTCCTAATCAAATGGCCGTAACCACAACCTTCATATTCTTATACTCAACTTGTTTTATTTTTTGTAATATTGTGTACATTGGGAGCCTCTAGTCCACTGAATCTATTTTCTTTCTTGTTAGATTCACTCATCAAGAGTGTTCTTTAGCATTATATAGGCATATGTTAAATAAATTTAATTAATGGATTATTTTATTCTTGTTTTTTGCCGTTCACCTAACAAGAGTGTTCTTCGGCGTTATGCAGCCATAAATAAATTTAACTAATAGAATATTTCATTCTTGTTTTTTGCCATTCACCCATCAAAAGTTTTCTTCGACATCCATAAATAAATATAACTAATAGAATATTTTATTCTTGTTTTTTGTCGTTCACTCATCAAATGTTCTTTGGTATTATATAGCTATAAACAAATATAAATAATGGATTATTTTATTCTTGTTTTTTGCCGTTCACCTAACAAGAGTGTTCTTCGGCGTTATGCAGCCATAAATAAATTTAACTAATAGAATATTTCACTCTTGTTTTTTGCCGTTCACCCATCAAAAGTTTTCTTCGACATCCATTAATAAATATAACTAATAGAATATTTTATTCTTGTTTTTTGTCGTTCACCCATCAAATGTTCTTTGGTATTATATAGCTATAAACAAATATAAATAATGGATTATTTTAATCTTGTTTTTTTTGCCGTTCACCCATCAAGAGTGTTCTTCAGCATTATACAGTCAATAAATATAACAAATATAATGAAGTATATTTTTTTTCTCATATTATATTAGATAATGAAAATCAGACATACAACATATGTACATTAAGGAATCGCTTTAAAATAAAGGTAAAATATAAAATAATGAAATATTACATTAAAGAATGAATTTTGTATTATATTAAAGAATGAAAATTAGACATCCAACACATGTACATTAAGGAATTACATTAAAGTAAAGGTATAACTCAAATTGATCTAAACACAAATTTTACTTTAATATTGCAACTAATTGTTATGGATTTAATTTGTGTAATCTTGAAAGTCATATTAATTTACACATTGGAATATTTTAACATGCTAAAAGAGTCGAAATATTTTAAATTGCAGTATTATTATACTGCAATTTAAAATATTTCGACTCTTTTAGCATGTTAAAATATTCCAAACAAATTTATATATAATACGTATTCGTATATAAATTTGTTTTTTTTTTCATGATCTAATTCTTAATATTGTTTCCGTGTCTTCATAGTTTCGACTTTTAATTTCTGAATCACGAAACAATGTATAATACTAGTAAACAATATGATATATCATTGTAACGACTATGGAGAGTATCGCGATGTCGCGTACCTCGACACATGTCGTGTTGTTCATAATTAAATTCATACTCCTGTTATCTTTTCTGCTTCTTATCACCTGTTATTGTTTAGCTTACTCATATTATGGTTTTATTTCATAATCTTATTTTATTATTCGACGTGGACAATAACAAACATTGCTTACGAGACAGTGCCATTCGAAGGGTACATTTTCAATATAATAATGATCATTTATTGTGCAACATTAATATTATAAGTAAATGAGTATGGAGTTTTATCTACATATTGGTTTGTGCTTGGATCGCATTGTTATTATTTATTTACATACATATATATAACTGAATAGATTCCGAGAAGTGGCAACTAGTTAGATGCAAGATGAACATGCAAAGATGGGGTTGGATTTCTTGAATGAAAATTGCGCTGAATGTGATTGCGGGGATATACATGAGTCACAACACATGGCTAGTTTGTCCGAAGAACAAGACTACATGCTCTAGGTTTGACTTGATTTTTGCAAATTATAGGGCGAAATATGTTGAATTATACTGGAAACACATGACATAATTGATGGTATGGATACGGAAATGAATAAATACATAATAATAATAAAAAGACACTTATAGCGCACCGTTCAAGTTCAGTAGACTCTCCTTGCAGATGCTCTAACTAGGGATTCAAACCTACTATTTTTTGACAGATTAAAAATATAAAAAAATAAATAAACTTATTTGAGTGTGTATATATAGGAAGGTGCAGGCTGCGTTCATTAACAAAGGTGCTTCCCCGCATCTATAAATGTTTATAAAAAACATATATGGTAAGAAAACTGCAAAAAACTTATCATAGGGAGACGAACTACAAAGAAACCTTTAAAGATAATCGTATATGTGATAGTAACGTTATAAGAATTTATGATAAGTAGTATATGAGTAACAGAAAACAAATTCAAGTGTGAAACAGACTAAGATTAAAACCAGTCCAGAATCGAATCCTCTAGGGTTCAAATTTGGGACGACCGCTCGCTTAGGGTGAATGCTATCTTTTAGACCACGGCCGTCAATAAATAAGTTCGGTGATGCAGAAGGACCTATCGAAAAACTTTGTCTTATTAGTCATATTTAGCTCGATTGCCCGGTACATTGCTGATGTGGCAAATCACAGAGCTTTATCTAAGAGCGCAGGAGAGGTGTCATAAACGCAGAGAAGTCAAGTATCATTATCTTAAAGTCTTTAAAGAACATGAAGCACAATTCACTATTCTCTCCTCGCATTTATGTAAAAGAGGTGCACGTGACTGCGTTTACCTACAAAATATTGAATCTATTGCTTTGTAATCTTAGGTGTATGATATAATAGAATACGACAAGTAGTTTAAAACTAGAAACTTTGAAATAGGAAATGAAGTACGATTTCTGAAATAAACTTTGTGATTCTCCTCAACATTGTGTTATTCGAATCAAACAAATTATCTCAAGATACATGTCGATTTAAGGGATGATAATCTCTGCAGAGAAATTTGATAGTACAAGAATTTCACTGCCCTACTGCATAGATAAACTGGATAAATCATCAGCTCAAAAAACACATCAATGTGAGCTCGAATCTATATTCGATATTTTTTCAATTGTCGTTCTACTCGTGTGTCTGTTTGTCATATTACTTATTACATTGGCATTTATCTTTCAAATCAAATATGAACAATAAAATCTATCACTCACAAAACATGAAAAAGAATCGTTGGATAAAATCTAAAGAACTCATTTATTTATTTCGACAAAGTACGGTCAGTTTCAACCATTAAAAATATACAACATACATATAAAACATAATTTATAGTTTGCGTGAATACATAATTTAAGATAAACATCAAAAAATTTACATGACTCGTTCAAAATTAAAATCAGAAAGTAGTGCAAATGTGCTACCACACACACAAGCACAAACATTTTTAAAAGTTAAATAGAAATTTGATAGGGTCCACCCACTGTCCAACATTATTTCTTTTTCTACATAATCTTACCATACCTTCAGTTGATTCCTAAATGACTACTTAAAAATTAAATCAATTTGTATTTTATCTGTATGCTTGAGATACGACCATAAAAATACATACAAAAACATGTTTTTTTTTCAAAAATGATTTTTTTAATCCTTTGTACTTAGTTCTTATCGACTCCCAAAGTTTTCCATAAATAATAACTTCCGAGTTGTATTATCGAATGCAAACGTTATTTAATACGCGATATCTTATCATTTTTCATTATAATATCCGTGCCGCTGGTGATCAGATCCGACTTATATAAATTAAAATCAAGTACGCTAGACAAAAATAAAGTTGAAAGTAAATATTTAACTTCCCTAAAAAATAAAGGGTTCTGTCAACTGCCATATATTACATAAATAGTTCTCAGATCTCAGTGTCTTTTTCATATCACTATGTTAGCAGTTCAGCTCAATGTATAGTATAACACACGAGCCCTTAACCGACATAATGCCCAGGTCGTAGATCTGAGCATCACATTCATTCACTCGCCCTAGCCATATTAATAATACAACGAATAGATTAATTCAATGTTGGGAATTGTCCTGAGAATTAGCAAAGCTTTTAGAAGGCCAACTAAATTGCACATACTCTACACATTGCTCGTAATAAGTCCGTTGATGTATTACTCTACAATTTGGTCACCTAACTATCTTATCCATTCCAACACAATTGAAAGAGTCCAGAATAAAATTTCCGAGTCATAAATTTTCGTCTCAGCACCCCACCTGATGTTTAAATACGATATCTTATTGAATTACATTCGCCTTCTTAAACATTCTGAAAAAAGGATTGTATAAACCTCTGGTGTCCTTGCGGCCGGGCTCGCCCTATATTAGTGGGGTACAACTCGACAAGGGGGGTGTTGTGGGATGAGCCCAGAAGTGGTATTTGTGAGTTTTTTCTGCCATTTATTAATGTTACCTTTTTTTATCTACATGTACAATGATGTAGATTGAAAAACATCTGATGTCGCCCTATATTGGTAGGGTGTATCTCAGCCGGGGGATTTTATGAGATACCCAGACCTTTTGATAGCTTCTCTATTGAAAGTACGAGTATTTTCACTTATTTATCTTGAGATATATAGTATGCGCCATTTTAGAATGTATTTGTATACATACTCGTAGTATGTTGCTTTCAATAAACCTATATTTATTTATAACAGCCCCGATATATTGGCTTAAATTGGTTTCTGAGGTATTGACTTAGAGACTTTTTATTCTATATTATCTTAAGTATTTTTTTGGCTATTTGCCCTACAGCTTCGTATTCTTGTTACCCTTAAAGAGACATTTAATTTTTTTCCTATTCAAGTCTTGTATTGTTAAGCTATTTTAAATTATTGTATTTGATTGTTTATGCATTAGAATGTTCATGCATCACATTTTTAACACATCTATCCTGAATCATTACTTTTGTAGAAGATGTTGAAACGTTATATTTATTTTATTATATAATTTTTACCAAACCTTTTGCCACTTAATTGATGAGTCACTTTTTCAAATTGCTTCTTCATCGTTTTTTCCATAATTTCTGATGGTCTTTGTCAAAATTCATGGAACAGTTTTATGCACTCAACTTTTCTTCTGCCCTCCTAGACGTCCTGTGAGACTTGTCCCAGCAACCTCTTTTACCTCATCACTATATCTGGTGTGAGCACTCCGTGCTTTTCAAATCAGGTACAATATCGATCAGTTTTTCAATAATCTCCGATCCTCTTTGGATTGTGTGACCTAAACGGGAAACCCATTGCAAGCAGATAGGGGAGAGCTTTTAAGAATGCCGATTATTTTGTCATTCTGGAAATTAAAGGTATTTTGATTCAACCAAAACAGAACAAACCGCTTTGATAATTCTATATCCTTTTTATTTAAACATTGACAGCTGTTTAGCCAAAAAGTATCAAATATCTTGTCAAACCGTTTAATTTAGATTTTCCTAAAAAATGATCTTGAATTGAACATCGATATCATTGCCAAATAGAACTATTTGAAACAGCACCCCATATTATACGAGTATTACTCTAAGAAGTGGTTCACTTTTGAACTAGGAGTAGTAAAGTTGAACTAGGAGTAGTAACATACAACTTTAAACGTAGATGTTATTTACAACAATACATAAACATTATAGTCTTCTACCCTTACCTTATAATAAAAATGTCTAGCCCTTAGCACAATAATTTTCTTCGCTTTATTTTAAGAGAAAAAGTTTTAGGAAAAGCCTACCATGGTAGAAAAATTTAAAAAAGTTTATATTGGATCATTGTAATTAATTACTTAGCGTCAACGAATACCAGTCTATCTGTTTTCATATAGCTGAGCCACCTAGTGCTCCGAGTATCCTTTCAGCCGATTTTGCTTTCTAACTGAGTTTTATTTCAGAGCTTATTTCATATGTATTTAAGTTTTTTTTGTTTGACATTCATGCTAGGACCACTAAATAATAAAATACTCGTATAACACTTTGTAGTCTACTCAATAAATAAAAATAAATCTTCGAACTTGATATTAATTTCTATCGAAAGATTTACTAAGACTATGCACTTGTTGGGTTGCTACGAGTATACCTTGCACATGATGTAATGACTACGGGCCATGGTTCCGCTCCCGTATACTTGTACTCGTACTTGATTACCTGCGCACCGACGGTGATGCTATCTCAGCGAGACGGTTTTAATAACCAGGCATATGATAGCGTATCATATTATTATTAATCGGTTTACTTATTCATTATTTTCTGTACAATATCAATAGGCGCTGCCTACTTCAACAACACAATCTTTTTCAGTTCCCAATATATGTTTTTATGTACTTACGACTAATAATATAAATAAACAAAATTATACCTGCATCATTATAATAATTATTATTGAAGTAGTTTTAATTTAGCATTTTCTTAAATTTTCACAACTTTTCTTTTTTTACTGATATTTTTAATTTAACGTAAGTTTCGTTACTTGTCATATCACTGTTGTATTAAATATATAAAAAAACTTATAGATGTAAAATACTTAAAGTATTTTGTTTTAATTTTTTATTGTATTTCTATGAGGCTTTGTTACACTATATTTTTATTGTATTTCTATTAGGCTTTGTTACACTATATTTTTATCTCTTCCTGACAATAACATATGTCTCACATATTGTCTGATAATTCATTATTGATTAATTAACAAATATGAACATTTCTTTGTAAAAGTTATTTATATATATAGTTTATATGAAATTAATATGAACTTACATTTTACCATAAGTCTTTTTTTGTATTTTCTTACCAAATATATTTGTCTAAACATATGCAGATACGGGGAAGTTTCTAATCTATTGGCCGCAACCACCGCCGTCCTATCCTTACATTCAATTCAGGTTTACTGTAATATTTTTAATATGTCAATAACAGTTCATTTTAATCCTAAGATTATAGTGCCCTTGAGGATAGTTTGCTCTCTAAACGGCGCTTTATAATAGTCCCCTTAAAGACAGTTTGCTCTCTAAACGGCGCTTTATAATAGTCCCCTTAAAGACAGTTTGCTCTCTAAACGGCGCTTTATATAAATTTGCTATCTAAACGACTTATTTTAATTATTAGTATCAACAAGTCAGAGCTGCAGCAACTCGTGAGATTTAGCAGCTCTCAGTAAAAATATATTGGAACAATTTCATTGAACTCCCAAAAATTGGGCATATTTACATCAAACCCAATCCGTTACATAATACCAATGTATCCTGCTTGGTTAGATGTTAAGAAAAAATATCAAAGTGGTCTTCAAACTAAATCCTATAAAAATATCAATATTGTCTTTCAACTATCAACGTTTGATTCCCGTTGGTACCTGATACTTTTTTTCCTAAAAAGGTTCTATTCTAGTTTTCACTTGAGAAATCACAAAAAACTTTATAAAAAAATGTAATGCAATACCTAGATTTTTTATTATTATTTACTATTAGTATATAACTGTTAGATCTAACGACACATTAATAACGTGCATGAAGTAAATAAATATAAACTGGGTGAGACACCCAGAAATATTATTCATGATCTGAGATGGTTCGATCTACAAGTAGATCTACAAGTACTGCAAGCAGTAGATCATTTTTACGCTCTGAGACACGACTGATCTTAGAATACCAGAGTGCATGACCCTGACATCTAATGTTATCAATCGAGCAACATTATTTAATAAGTAACAGCCAAAGAAATATTCTTCGATATGAATTAAATAAGCAATTTTTTTAACTATATGACATAAATGTGCGTTTAACCAACTAGGGCATGTAAGTTGTAAAATAAACTTTGTAAAATAAATAATATTACCACAAATATAATGTACTTATCAATTAATGTGATAAACAGATAATACATTATGTTTATACAAATATTTGTAAGACATGTCTATCAATTTGTTTTCTTTTTTTAAACATGTCATGATATCGCTGATTTAAGATTACATAACCCTTTTTTACTACAGTGCAATCTTAAATTAATCGAATTTCTAGCAAATCAACATGTATTTAAAATATGTCAAGACAATAATTTGCTGCGAGTTGAATTTCACAATATTAATAATTAAATAACAATGCATAATTAATACTTGTGAAGAAATTAAATTTTCCTGGAAAATTTATTTATTTATTCAATTAAACTGTAAATGGTCCATTCGATACAAAAAAACATCCAAAAGTAACAATTAAAAGTCAACATTGATTTGTAAGCTGTGTTGTGCAATAGAAAAATGAATATTCATAACTTAAGTCTGACTCAATAAAAAAGTAAACTCATTATTTATTTTATTCATCCCGACAAGAACAACCCTTTACTTGACTCTTGTAAAAAGTCAAAGTCATATGGAGTCCATACAATTTCGATAGTGATTTCCATATATCACATATTATTACATTTTCGTTGTAATTTTTTTCAATCTTCTGAGAAAAGCAAAATGACATAGAAATATGAAAAAAAAAACCCAACAAGAAACCTTTTTTCGAAGACGCTTAGGAATTAAATCCAATATTCTCGAATATACTACAAGCGTTTTGCCAGCCAAGCAGGTATAGTTCGAAAATTCTAGGATGGGTCCTGTGACAGCTCACAAATTTGCGCCAATACAACCTTATGTAATGTACGAATATTTACCTAAATAACTTGCTATTTATTAGAATTGAGGCTTATATTAAAGTTTATAAAATAATTAAAGTTACTGAACATCGTTACAAGGTTGTATTGGGGCAAATTTGTGAGCTGTCACAGGACTCATCCTAGAATTTCCGAACTATAGTCATAATTATCATGATATGGCATAACGTTTGTATATTTATAAACAAATCTATCAAAATCATTTAAAAAACGAAACGAAAATTGCTTTTAATACAATATTTATTGAGTCGCTCAGGAACAATTATTTTTATATTATTTTTACTTTTCGACACATTAGAATTAATATAAATATGTCCAGTTTTTGGGTATATCAATGAAATGAAGGAAATGTTTTTTTCTGAGAGTTGTCAAATCTTATGAGCGACTGCGGAATGGACTTGTTGGATTGTTTATGTATGAATTTCACAGATGCTAGTCAGCTATCACAAAACAGGTAATGAACCCTAGTGAGACAGCTGTTATAGGTCGTTTTTATTAAGTAGATGTATGTAAACATCTCAATAAATGAAGTAATGAATACAATAAAGGATACAAAGTGTTCAAAAAGTATGTGAATTTTATTCATATTTCTTAAAAATAAATAAATAAACAAATTTTCGATGAATAGATTTAGCATATTTTTTTTCCTTCTAAGTAGATTGATAAATGTATATTTGACAAAAAAATAAACATACATTTAGCTTTAAAGAATATATTTCAAATTGAAACAGGCGTATGATTAAATTAATACTATGACAAACCATTTTTTTTCACTTATCAATCAATTTGAAAACAACTATTTGGTATGCTGATTATTTTTCTTTGTATATTGAATAACAATAATAAATTAGAACATGAGTTAAATATATTCTAAGCGTATTATGATTAAAAAATAAATTTATTGTCAACATTCAATTCGCAAGACACAACTTCACTTTTTTTTATTAATCAAAATAATATTTTTAATAGTATGGCTCACTTTCAGTAAAAAATACACTCAGTTATTTTTTTTAATTAATGGGCAGAATTAAGGTTTTTGAAGAAACCTTAATACAACTATGTTTTATAAAAATTAACAAATGGGTTCATATTATGGGTCAGTTAAAAAACGAAAATCTAACTGCGTACGTATCATATTATAAATAGAAGCAATATAATATTTATCATACGTTTTAGCTAATCTTAGCTAACACAACGTTTGCGTTTTCCTCGAGTATATATGATAATACAGTGCTCAAGTGGAAAAATGTCATTCAATATAAAACATCTTTATATTTCTACGTACTTAAAATATTTTTGGGTAACGATCAATTTTAACTCAGCCTGCATAGATTCTGACAGTTTTAATTTCATTAGTTCTGATCATACTTTTTGTTATAGCTGTTCTAGACTCGATACAATTAAAACCTCTGCAATAGCTTAAGAAAAAACTTGATGAGTCATTTTAAAGAAGAATACGTGCATTTGAGTGTGAAAATTTAATTTAGGATTCGAGGTCTTTAAACTCCTACCGACACGTTTCCGAGTCTGTGCCGCTAAATTTAAACCACTGGCGTGGTAACCAAATAGTGTCCGTAATTACAGTCTGATATTTTCAAATTTGTGTTAATTACTTTAACATTTTTTTTGTGTTTAATACATTAAATACATATTCATAGGAAAATTAAAAGAACAATAAATAAATCTACTGTAGCTATAGAGTATTGCAATATTAAAGCCACCTAAATGAAAAGTTTAAACAAATGGTTATTAAGAGCGTCACCACTTAATGAATTTTTTTAAATGACTTTTCCTATATCGATATATGTCATACATTATTGAATAAATTGAGAATTGAACTCCTTAAAAAACTTTGTAGGCATAACTGGGACACTTTACAGGAAAGCATGAGTATCAATGTTCTTTTTGTCATTATATTATATTTTTATTTATTTAATGTGATATCTGTCCATATACGCTCTAACGTGTTCAAGACGGTTTTTTTTAAATCACAGTGATTGTATGATTTTGACCTTAGTGGTATTTTTTGGATTTTTAAACATGTCAAATAATCAATATGATGATACGAAACACTGTCAAATTTATGAAATCTTTTGTATACTTTCGTTGTATACAGTGCAACCTGCCGGGTTTGTTGCCACGTAACAATCTCTTTCAGTCAACTGCAAAGGTGTTTATCAAGCATATTAGTAAAATCCAGACTAAAATTTTGATATCATAAAATCTGTGTTCCAAGGGGAATCGAGTTGAAACCGTTTTTTTTTAACTTTTATTTTATCATAATTGCTTTTGTTAAAAAAGTTTTTCATTTCTAATAATTGTTTCTAGTTGGTTTCTAATTAGCTGTACCAAAGAATAAAGTGTCCCAGTCTGGCTTTTCACTAAATACCATTTTTACCACATTTCTGGTTGAAAAATTCCACGTGGCAATAATCTCGCTAGGTTGGTGGTACTTAAACAACAGAAGTATAATAATGTTGGGAATCGAACCCGAAACCCTTGAATGGAAGCAAACACCTTACCAACTCGGACACAGTGGTACATTCTCGTAAAACTCCTGCGATTTCTCTGACTTTCTACGTTTCGTTCATTCAAAATATCATTCACTTGACCATACTTTTCTTCGGTCTTATTCTTTCACTCACATTTACTCTGTATATTTGTTTTGTCATATGCCCAAGACATCTCAGCGTGCTCTTATTCATGGCACTCAACACATCAACCTAAAGTTAATATTCATCCCTTATCACTTAATTCCGTATTTGCCACAGAGATCGTTAAAAAAAGGGCCCCAGTCTCGTACAGTTCATCTGTTAAAAATATTCTCTTGCGCTAGACATTTGCGAGTTGCCTCTTCAGATGTAGTTAAATTGCCAACGCACTATGCCATAACTTACTGATAGTTACGTTTCCACTCTAATAGCTCTAAAGCCGATGGCGCGATTAATGGAGACGAAGATAATATTGCATTCCGGCCACGCTCTTCAATATGTCTGCATTACGAACTCGGGTATGTTGAACGGTACCATACGAATGTAATAATCGTGTTTTTCTATTCTGACAGAAAAGTTTAGTCATCGAAGTTTTTTCAAGTTTCAAAACAAAAATTGATATCTTAAGTTATTCGGTTTATGTTATTGGACCCAGACGATCTCAGCGTCCCTTCAGAAGATTCATCTCGTTACTCACAGTTCTGTCAATTATAAAATATATATCTTGAAATGTGTTGTCTCCTCGTACACATTATCTTCCAAGATAAAGGTTTCTTGACCATTTTTTGCTTGAAAAACTTCTGGTACAAATGATTCATTGTTGCATACAAATGGTCCAAATGACCTACAAACTAAGATATCTTAAATTTTACTAGGGTATAAACATTTATACAAATGTGAACATTTGTGCACCTGTCCCTCGATTTACATGGTTCCACCTTAACGCTATGAAGAAATATATTTTTAAAAACATAATTGCACTGTTGATGTTCGTACCTGGAGTATTGGTCCGATTTAAGAACACCTTACTCCTTCATCGCATTAATGAAGCGGGCATGGGTTATTTGGTGGAGGTTTGGATAGGGTTGTGATGAAAAAAAAAACAAGAGAATCACGTTCCACGGTATTAAATATATGAAAGATCACTTTCCACATTATTTTATTTGATTTTTTTTTAGTATTTCTGATCGACTATGCACTCACCTTAATCAGTGTGATCGGCACTGAAGATCAGGTTAGCAGAGAAGCAAATTAGCTACGGAGCTAGCAGAGAAGCAAATTAGCTTAGGAGTAAGTTTAAGCTAACCAAAAATGTTTTGTGCTGGTTTAGGTATGCAGATGACATTCTTTGTGTTTGGACGGGTACCGATAGACAATTACACCATTTTCTTAAATATTTAAATTCTATAGAAAGTTTTATAAAATTTACATTAGAAACAGAACAGGACGGAAAATTAAATTTCTTGGACCTAACATTATCTCGGAAAAAGGCACATTTGACTTTGATATATATAGGAAAAATACTTATTCAGACTCTATAATTCCAGCAACTTCTAACCATCCTAATAATCATAAATTCGCCGCCTTTAACTGTATGCTTCATAGATTGCTCAGTGTCCCATTAACCGACGACAAATTTAAAAAGGAATTAATAACCATCAAAAAAATTGCTACAAATAATGGCTATCCTGGAAGCCTCATTGATTCACTTTTAAAAAACAAAACAAAAAAGAAACTTATAAAAGATTATATATTTAACGACACCTATAAGCATACCTATAAATGGAGCAAAGTCCTATTTATAAAAAATATATCAAATGAAATAACCAAAAATATTCCAAGTCACATAAAGCCAGCTTTTTACACTAACTTTAATCTCCGGAAACTCTTATTTAATGGGAAAGGCAAAAATGGAATACTTAACAACAGCGGTGTGTATAAACTTTTATGTGCTGACTGTGATAATTTCTATATAGGAAAGACAGGAAGATCTTTTGAAAAGAGATTTCGTGAACACCAATCTGCTTTAACAAATCCTCTAATTTATTCTGAAATGGCTAATCATTGTCACCGTGAGAATCATACTTTTTCTATCGATGATGCCAAATTCTTACATATTAGCGGCAACGGAAATAGATTGGACAGATTGGAGGCCCTAGAAATTTCTAAGTCAGTATACCGATCAGAGCATCTGTTGAATAGTTATCTCCCCAAAATCTCCCCGCTCTTGGCCGAAATTATACCTAGCCTTCCTCTCACCCCTCCCGCCTCCATCCGTTGAAATGTCTATATCGGTGCCAGTCCGAACAGCATTTAGTCTTGTTTACGCTCCCCTGAAGATGAGGTGAAAGCCTTGAAACCGGTAGGGTTATACCGTCATAAAAAAGTGGAATAAACAGTGTTTGTTAAAAATAAATTACAAAATTAGCTACAAGTGCAATTATTGTCAATCACAATATTTTTTCCACTTTCTTTTATTCTCATATTAAATATTAAGTAGTATCAATGTATCAAAAGTATTTTTATTAGCAAATAAAAAAAGCTTTATTATACTTTTTTTTATTAGGTTGGTGTATTCGTTTTACACATTTTTAGGTAAATTTATTCGGCATTTATAAAAGTTACGTAGCTCAATTTAAGCGGATCTCGATATTCTGGAACTGAACTTTCGATTTCGTGCAAGGTTTTTGTCTCGAATTGCGTGATTTTGATTTACGTGAATTCTCTTGAAACTTATTTACCGCATACATCGAAGGATGGGTGTATATAAAAATACGATGCGAGTTTCTAGGAAAATGGGGGACATGCGTTTTATTTAAAAAAAATGGGGTTATTTGCTATTCGGGCCAAAGAAAATAGTAAATATCGAGTGCTTCCGTTTAGTTTCAGATGTTTCTTTTCTATCTAACTTACTGTAGTAAAAGTTAATAACATCAGTTTTATGCGAAATCAAAATCAGCTTCCGAAATTTGTTTAAACGATATATGTGCTATGGCCATGTCATAAACATAAAAAAATGGATAGTTCTTAAAATAAGAAAAAAAGTCAATTATCAAAGACTTCAACTTAGACTTAATGGAACTCCATAATGAATTATTGTATTGTAAATTACTTCTTTATTACATTTATTCTACCTCATATATCTAGGCTTACTTCTGACCGAATGAACCCGGTTTGTTAAGAGAGCACTATTTAGATCCAACTGATATCAAACTTTGTAGAAAATATTTGTGGTCTATTGACCCAAAGTAAAGAAATAATTGGGGGCGATTTTTTTCAATCTTTTGTACCGTATGTCCAAATTTAACTCTTCTTTCTTTGAATTATGATATAAAATAAAAGTGGTTATTCGATAGACAAGGATTTTGTTCTTGTATTCTAGTGTAAATGTTCTTGTGTGTCATTCCAATATATGTACGAGTACTTTCACTAGCATATTCTATGAAATACTCGTATGAAGTTTCACACGTGCTTTCTATGAAGTATGACACACCAGTTGAATCTAAGGATTGCTCTCGTATCGAGCCGGGATCATTCCTTGAAGAGAGCTTCTAGATAGGAAGTAGAAACACGTGTCGCGGAGATTAATTTAATTAGTAGAATAAAAAAGTTATTTCTTATTAAATATTCTAAAAAAGAAGTACATTCGAAAGGAGGCGTTCAAAATAATACTCAAGAGCCTTAAAAATAATATTTTCCATATTATTTATTTTCAAAGAAAATTATCGGACTTCTCCAAATGACATTCTCTGTAAATTAACGTCATCTCAATTTTACTATCAGAGGAACATGAAGTGGCAGCACATTTTATTTCAAATCTACGAGTATTATTTTGACAAAGTATCTGAAAATGAAAAACAAAAGGAACAGCTTTCGTGCTAACAAATGAAATGCCTTAAATCTTATTGGTTATGGTCGGCATGCTTTCAACAATAACAGGACTGGTCACAAAAAGGTTTTTTTTTCAGTCTTTTTTCACCAGATTTTGTTGTAACTCTTAGTATCTGTCTTAAAAATGTTGTCATGGCGACCTCCATGGTCTAGTAGATAAGACAATTGTAGTCCACTCGGAGATTTCGGATTCGAATCCCAGTTTGGTTCACGTGTCCCAGTTTGGCTCACGATTTCATCTAGTAGCAAAACTTCCACTGGCTAGACGTATACGAGTGAAATAACTTTCTACGTGCAGTAGTATTTTCAACACGTTCGACAGCAAACTATGAGTTGAGTTCCATGCGTTTTAGGGTAGAAAATAATGTCATGTGTCCTGGGTCACGCTCTTTTATGCATAACTCATCTAAAATACTCAAATAATCATGTAATACAAAATATTTTAATAATATCTTAAATTGAATTGAGTTCTGTCTTACTAAAAAAGCTTGAACATTCCTTCAAATTTATATCTTAAGTTTATGGTAAATGGAAGTATGGATATGAAAATAAAAGTTATATTTCTAATTGTATAGTCTTGATACAAATTTCGTAATACCTACCACCTATTTTTTTTACTATATAATTATTAAAATGAATTATATTAGATTGCAATAGCAATAACTGAAACTGGTTTCAGTTGCTGAAAAAAATATGATTTGCGAATTACATGATCATTTACCAATTTCAGTACAAGTTTTTAATCAACCAAGACGAGTACATTTTTTCGTTGATAACAAGTTGTCCATATCTGTAATAACTGTGACCCAAAAATGAAAGATCACGTGTTATTTAACTGAAATTTATCATAGTTCACTTACTATTGGAGGTGAAAATAATTAAACGATTACATGATGATAAAAATACTGAAATTATATCTTGTTGTGTTTTTAGGCACTCGACCCGCCAAACACAAGGTTTTTTACGATTTTTTTAAACATATTGTTGACTTTAATTTATAAATCAAAAACATAAGTAATAATAGTGTAAGAAAAAAAAATAGTGAAAGGCAAACCTTAAAGTATAAGTAAATAACGGTGCAAAACTCTCAATTTTTTTTTATATAGAAAACCACTTCCTGTGACGAAATGGTCTGATTATTGAATCACACATTTCATATATTTGTCCTTAATACTCAAATATTCACATCATTACACATACATAAAACCCAAGGTTATCACATACACAATTCCAACGTCATCACAATCTTAACAACTACATGAAAATCACGTCTCTCAAATTCTCATCACATGTTAAATACATTCATTTAAATTATTCACTCGCATGCTTTTATGTGTATGTTCATGCTTGCGTATATTTATTGGCATTTTGGTATATTTAATTAATGTTACTTACAGATGCAACATAATTATGTATACAC
The DNA here is from genome assembly GCA_949825065.1 of Odontocerum albicorne. Classification (NCBI taxonomy): domain Eukaryota; kingdom Metazoa; phylum Arthropoda; class Insecta; order Trichoptera; family Odontoceridae; genus Odontocerum; species Odontocerum albicorne. Next base: position 30,882,180 of record OX463847.1, on the reverse strand, counting down.
ATTATAGGGTATATATCTGTAAGTAAAATTCAATATATCAGAATATCGGACATATTTTAAAACGTTCGATGATTTATTATATTTATCATCAAAAAACAATACGAGTATTTCGACACCACAGAAAATTTCAACGACATCATTCATGAACAATAAATATAAAATGAGACCAAAATGCGAACTCTGGAGGACACCACTAGATACAAAACTCAAATATAACTATTTATCTGAACTTAAATAATTCTGCTAGTGAGATAGAATCGGATCCATGAGAATTACTGACCCAAAAAAAACATACTCGTAAATTGCAACTTAATTTATGAGATTCTGTACCAAAGGTTTTGCTAAAATCGATGTAGACATATCTAATTGTTAAATTTTGTAAATTACTTGAAATATGTATTTTCATAAAAAACAAGATTTTGATCGTCCACTTAAAACAGCCGTGCTGTTTTTTTTGTAAAATGATATGACGCATGCTTAAGACCAATAATATTATCATTTAATATTCTGAATAATTATTTTAAATTAATATGAATTTATCCTTACAAATTTTACATCAAATACTTGGTGAATGCAACATTATTATCGTTTAAGTTTTTTATGTGTTGACGTGAATTGCGCAATCAATTGCAATTTTTACATTTGCTAGTTTTGCCATTTCAATAATTTGTTATCAAACAAAACACATACCAATACTTACAAAAACATTGCATCATACGTTGCAAATAAATAGTAAATGTTTTGATACTATGTTTATTTACATTAATTTTATGTAGATTATATTCTAGCATACGTAGTTAAAATAAGTTGAGTCACAGATGTCAAAAGGGATATTTCCTTTAGAAAACAACTACATAGTCAATATACGATTCTCATTCGAATTTTTGGATTCTCAAGTCAGAAAAGTCGGATTCTCAAGTCGTATATTTCGTAGTTATTTTAGCGATTTGGCCGAAATATATAAAATAGTTAAATTTGAATTGTTTAACTACACTGTTTAAGATATTGACATCGCATGCACGACACTGATCCTACAAATAAACTTGTGGTGCGCGAACTAACGAATTTATATGCATGGTGAGACATCGATATCTTAATACTCTCTAAAACTAGTCAGAACAATTGTTGAAGACTAACAAAGTACAGACTTCGAATTTAAAATCTTCTGCACAGAAATCTAGTGCCTTAAACGCACTGTCATGTTTCTCTGAAAGCAATTTTAGTAAGTCTTTTATGAAATTTGTTGTTTTTGAAAAATGTCACTTGCCATAAAGCGATGCGACACGTCATTAATGTTTTATTACGTATATCCTTCCCCGTTACGCTTTTTACCGACCTTATTATACTAAGTATTGTATAATACTACACTTATGTTGTATACAGTCAACCAGATGGGGTTTTGCCTTGTGGAAAAATCTTACTACTAACCAGAGAAATCCTAAAATACTTTATGTGGAAAAAACTCCTAGAGCGTTTTGCCAACTAGCTTATTGAAATCATTTTACATTACACTCAAAATAAAAAATAAAAATTTCAGGCCACAATACCGAAAGACCTACATATTCCTACTAGTCGGTCTCCTGCTGATATGCATAGGCATCGCCGCTTACTACATCGTCCGCAACCTGGCTGAAGTCCAGAAGCCGCCAAGGTCCTCGAGCGAGGTGCTGAAGCCTCCAGACACCGAGCAGGTCCTCCCGCCCTCACCCTCCTTCCTGCACGTCTTCAAGAGGGGCGCAGTCTGCACTGATGGGCCGCCTTGCTCTGCTATTGGCAGGTAACATTACTCAGCCTTTTTTGTACAATTTGTGTTATCTTCGTAACGATTAGAAATATTTGAAAAAAAATAATATGTCTGTATGTTAGGCACCATACAAATAACATTTTTTTTATCGTGATCTAATTTTATATTTTTGATGTATGCGATCAATAATAAGTTGCCAAAAATACTACTACTCGGTTGATCAAAACTCAACTGTTTCAAATGTTATATCACATCCAATCAGTAAAGCGTTTTGATTCATGATTTCGCAAATGTATACCAAACTTTGGAGAAATACGTATATTAAAACCAGACCTGCGTAATAGTCATATTATAATATCTTCCAACCAACCAGATAGGTAAAGGTCAAAGTTTTGTATTAGATTAAACCAGACTAGAACCATTGAGAATTGAAACCAAAACCAGGTTAAAAAAATAAACTTTTTACCAACTTGGCCACAGAGGTCGTCGTAAACTACTGACGCCGACAATGTTTATACGAATCAGAGCAATGTCATGGTTTCTCCCATAGTAAGGTGGATGGCCTCGAGTCCTCTTGTAAAAGCGTATGTAGGACAGCAATTCTAGATGCAGTCGGTCTTCATGTCACCACTGGCACAAAATAGAGAAAATGTCAAAGTACGTGTCAACATATATTATAAATAGCAATTAAGTCATTTGTCATAATTTTGATCGTATTCACAATACTTTTTATTTTAATAATAAACATTTTACGTCATGGGGTGGCGGCATACGAGACACTCGTACTGTTAGTGCACGATGTATAGCTGTCCCTACCTATCTTCAAAGACAAAATCGCTAGAAGTTCATTCCTATAATAAGTAGGTTGTAGATTATCCGATAGTCCATAGACAAAGAAAGTCATAACATTTATAGAATAGATGACGGAATTGATTAAACAATATAAACAGACGATATCAGAATTATAGTAGATTTATAATATTATAGAACTCTTTCACTCCCAACAATCATAAGCATTTTAACAGTTTCCTTTTTTATAGGCCTTGCAAACAGCGGTTTTTGTATGTAACCACCAAAAGTTTTTTGTATGTAACAACCAAATAATTTGGAATATAAAAATATCCTTCCCAAAATATTATCAATCGATTTATGCCCGTGTTCTAGTCACCTTTGTGGAAGTTATAAGATTGATTAAGCAGGATGTAGAAGAACAGAATGAAGAAATACTAATAGAGCAAGTATACATTGAAAATATCAATGGAAGGCGTGGTAGAGGCAAACCAAAGAAAGTGTGGTTGAATTAAATGAATGATACTTTAAAATAAGGAAATATAATCTGTCAGACAATTCGTAGGAGCCGTATGAGAAGGTATATGGATTTAGAGGAGGTGAAAGGCAAGTTTCGTGATAGAAAATCCGGTGATCTGTCTACCCTGACAGAGAAGCTTTGTATGTACTTAGTGGAAATCTTAGTATTGGCGTAATTTATTAAGCAAACGGCAATGCCAATTTCGAGTCTAACAAAAGGTCGCAATACATTAAGCCAGCCAGTCAGTCGAAATTCAGGTTTGATTTTACATGTACTTAAAAATTAATACAAGCACAGCCTACAGGGCACACAATCCATTCACAGGGTGCACGAGCAATCTTCATTCGTTGTAAGAGATAAACTAGCAATAAACATGCAGCTTCTCGCCGTCTGCAGAATCTGATTTGTTGTAAGTTTTCTTGAAACAAACATCTCAACTTTGAATTTAATTACTCCATAACCATATCCCACCCAAATATTTCTCAGTATACGCGTCTTCTTCTCCCTGGCCCCATCCCAACTGTCTGCGAAGACTGTTGGGGTCAGCTCTTCTCGTCCTCAGGTTGTATGCTCTTCTGTCCCAGACTACGTCCCCTAGGCCGTGCCTCTGCATCAGGTTATCTTTTTGCACCACCCATGAATTCTTTGGTCTTCCTCTGGTTGTTATTCGAGGAAGATCCATGAAGATTGCGTGGTTCACAATGTGATCGGGTGCTCTGCGTCCAACGTGCCCATACCATCTCAATCGCCTCTCCTCCATCTTACTGTTGATGTCTGTAACACCTAGGTTTCCACGAATGCGTGAGCTTTTTATTTTGTCTCTTAGGGACATACCAGCTGACCATCTTAGCACGTGCATTTCAGCAGTTTCTAGTTGCCTAGAGTAAGAGTTATACATCGTCCAGCATTCGGAACCATAGAGGAGTGCGGGTCTGACAATCGTTTGGTATACTTTTCCTTTTAACTTTACTGGCATTTTCGGATCACATAGAACTCCCGTCATTGATCTAAACTTCATCCACCCCACACTAATTACGAGGCATATCCAGAAAGTAAGTGTACTGAATTTTTGTAGGTTACAATTTTTTTTATTTAAACAAAAAAATTACGTGGTTGCCGTAGAACATATGTAAGCTATTTTTCGACATATTCGCCATTCCTCTCAATGCAGGTGGTGAAGCCGGGTATCAACTTTTTGATGCCTTCCTCGAAGTAGTTTCCCGCCAACCCCTCCGTCCACTTCTCCACCTCCTCCTTTACCTCCTCGTCGGTTGAAAACCTTTTTCCACCCATGTGCAGCTTCAGGGAGGTAAAGAGGTAGTAATCTGAAGATGCTAGGTCAGGGGAATGCGCGGGATGGTTCAGGACATCCCATTTAAACGAGGCGAGCAATTCCTTCGTGGCGTTGGCCGTGTGTGGTCTGGCATTGTCGTGCAGCAGGCAGACTCCCTTTGTCAGCATGCCTCTCCTCTTGTTCTGAATCGCCCTCCGCAATTTTTTAGGGTCTCACAGTATCTTGCAGAGTTGATGGTCTCCCCTTGAGGCATATATTCAATTAAAATTATGCCTTGACAGTCCCAAAACACGGATGCCATGATCTTCTTGGCTGAAATTGTGGTTTTGAACTTTTTGGCGGAGGGTGAAGAGGTGTGACGTGACCGTTTTTAAACTCGCGACACCACTTGTACACACTCGTACGATTCATAGCTTTATCACCATATGCAGTTTTCACCTCATTATAAACCTCAACCGGAGGTTTTCCCTTCCAAACGAGATAACGGATGACGCCGCGTATTTCACACTTGGCGGGAGATTGGATTGACATTTTTCACGAAACGTGTTGTCGCGTCGACACTTCTCAACGTACTGACCTCGAACCAGTCTCGTTGTGGAGGGGAAGGGTCAGACTACACGGAAGTGTAGCCAACATGTCGAAAATAAAATCCATCCGGTTGTGAGAGCTACAGTACACTTACTTTCTGGATACGCATAGTATATGTGTTACATCTGCTGCACATCCTCCATCGCTATGGACGAGTGACCCAAGATACTTAAAGGAGTCACAATTTGATAATGTTTCTCCATCCATTTGCATTACGAGAGTGACAGCATTTGTGTTCACCATACTTCAGTAGTTAAATGTGACAGTGTAACTGTCTTTAATATACTCATACTTCCAGCGTATCCTACAGCTCTTCGGGTACATTTCCAGACATAAGGCGTATAACCTGAAAAAAGTCATGGTTATAGGAAGTGTGCAAAGAGGAAGAAGCAGAGGCAGAATGCCAGCAAGATGGAGTGATCAGGTGAAGGGATTACCTGAAAGAAGCCTGTACACTGCCATGCATACGGCAAGTGATCGAGAGAAGCCTGTACACTGCCATGCAAACGGCAAATGACCTTGAGAAGCCTGTACTCTGGCAAGTGACCAAGATAAGTATGTACACTGCCATGCAAACGGCATGTGACCCGATAGAAGCCTGCACACTGTCATATAAACGGCAAGTGACCGAGAGAAGCCTGTACACTGTCATGCAAACGGCAAGTGACCGAGAGAAGCCTGTACACTTCCATGCAAACGACAAGTGGCCGAAAGGAGTAGAGACGAACCGTCGCAACCCATACCACAATATCCCATTGATCACAACCCTAAGTAATGAAGAATGATAGAGATGGTGTCAAATATCTCGCTGAAACGGGCAACTTTTTTATGACTGTTGGTAGACAAAGAACCCGAAGTTTATAGACAAATGTAGACACAAGTATGATGGTGTACGTTAACTATTTACATTTCAGAATTTGATTTCATAACTTGGTTACTCTCAAAATGTCATGGTATTAATAAATAATTTGTTTATAAACATCAAGTTCATTGAAAAATAAATATTGTTTTCATCATTCAAGACATACTTTTATCAAAAACAGGACTGGCCAACCCGAGGCTCGCGATCATATATGACGAGTTATGTTTTTTTATTACCATACAAATACATTTACGAATTAATAACTTAAAATTATAAGTCATTATATTACCATACAAATGCATTGTGTTGTTGGTTCAATACATGTTTCCTCTTCATATCTAGTTGTAGTATAGTTTTTTTTTAGATTTACACTGATCGAACACTTTTTGTGCACCTCTACATCCAAATCAATCGCTTACAAAAATAATGAGTACGAATTTCGTTGTATCGAAAAAAATATTGTAACAAAATTAACAATTATTCTTATTTATGTATGTTGCTTATAAAATTTTAGGTCGTCAATGCGGCCCGTGGGGCAATTTGGGTTTGCCAGACCTGATCAAACACATTGTTAAAAAACGCGAATAAAATATTTTTCAGATAAAAAATACATGTATGAACCAAGCATATATTACTTTATTTAATTAACACTTCATAATAAAAACAATCTGGCGGGCTTATCGCCAGTCGGCAATCTCTACCAACCAACCAGACAAAAGCAAATAAAATGAGTTATACATTCCTTACTCCGAGAAATAAACAAGTCATATCTAAGAAAAAATAACTCATACGAGTACTATCGTGCCGTTTCCTTGTCGAAGTATGTATAGAATACAGAGCACCAAACTTTCATATCACGGCATATTCCGGACGTCTCCACATACATACATATTCTCATTCAGGCTGTCTTACTCCTAACCTTTCCTTCTTTCAAAATTTAATTGACTTGCTCCAGCCATACTTTTCATAGTATTTCTTTACGACGACTCTCACTCAAGTTTGAATTGTATTTTTTGCAGTGATTCATTCTTTACTCATCCATTGAACATGTTCAAACCATCTCAACGTGCAATTTTTCACACTACTTAACGTATCGGTATTTAGTTCACATATATCTTCAATAACGTATCGGTATTTAGTTCACATATATCTTCAATAACTTAATTATTTTCTTATTCTGTCACATATTGATTCATCATATATTGTTCTCAGTGGACGCATTTCCGCCGTATTTTCTCGACTCCTTTCATTAATTTTATACATCCACGTTCCATTCCAATACATCGATGTTAGCACTACTGTAGTATAACAATTTCTTTTTACTGATATAATTACATTAATGTATGTACTCGTATCAAAATGTCTACAAAGCAAATTACACAGTTTTGTTATTTATGCCCTGAAGATTTATAAGAAACGTAGTAACAAATTACACAGTTTTGTGACTTATGCCCTGAAGGTTTATAGGAAACGTAGTAACAAATTACACAGTTTTGTGACTTATGCCCTGAAGGTTTATAAGAAACGTAGTAACAAATTATACTAACCCGATTTTAGCATTTAAACAAGGAAATAATTCACGTTGACACTTGAAAATAGTTTTTTTTATACAACAGTATGATAATACGAAATTTATTAAGAACGCAAAGGTTTTATAATGACAAAATAAAAATTGTAAAAAATACTTAAAATATTTGTACAAAAGCAATAAAGACTTATTCGTAAAAAAAGTCCTTTCGGCACTGGCCGCAAGAATCAGATAGATTGTGTCTGTGTTTGAAAGGAAAGGATATTTCCCGTTTTATGGTGTCCTGTAGGTACTTGATCATTTCTCTCGAACAATTTGCATCATTCTATTGAAAGCATTTCATAATACGCTGGTAATAAATAAATATATACTTAAACTTTTTAATTTAGGGTAGTTTCTGACCCTCCTGGCCATGATTGAAGAAAGTGCGTTAAAGCTGCGACATGAGACCATCTGCAGTAAGAAGTATTTCTATTCCACATAAAGCAAGCATAATTAATTGTTATAAAACTACCAAATATGGTATCGATGAACGTCACAAATTAAATACACATACCACCATATATAGAATGAGTTGCCTTATTCAAAAAAACATGTCTAGGGGCTCCCCTGAAAAACAATATTTCAGGAACAGATTTTCAAGGGAAAGAATAAATACTCTTTGGTAGGTGATTTCCCCGATAATGTTATAAAATTTTAATTTTAGAATAAATTCGTATATGCTGCACAAAATGTGTCAGGGGCGTTTGTTAACCTCCAACATGTTCATTCGTGTTACACAATAACTCAATCGCTCTTATGTTTTGCAAAGTAATGTAAAATGAAAAAATATTATGGTCCTCGCAGCGGACATACAACAAAACAGCGCAGTGTATTTTTAAGTTTCCCCCATCATAGCAGTCTAATTGAAATCGACCAATCGCAAAACGACACAGTGGCTTTTAAAGATAGTTAGGAATAAAAGCATTGTATCGGGCGTTATTTTAAATAACTTGAAAATTTAAATCTCACAAAATTAAGAAAAAATTAATAACTTTCGATAGTATTCTTTTTTTAAATAATGGTTATGTTTTTTCCTAAATAGAAGAAAAATTAAAGATTTTTTTAAATATATCTAACGTAAGGCTTATCGGTAGATTTTTTATTTTTAAGATTTCATTTTCAGTAGTTCAAGTAGAGGAGTGATTCAAAACAAAACAAATGGTTAAAACTCTTTAGCGAGTATTATAAATAGATGTCCTTGTATTTTAACAAAACAGTGTATGAAAATAGCGAAGGCTTACTTCGAAAATCAAGACATTAATGAAAATATATTCTCACATTTTACTCGTGCCATGAATAATGTTCCTTACTCGGAACATATATGTCCGCTAATGCTATTCAAACATGATTTCTATGAAAATCAAACGACATTCCCTTGCGCACTCATTTTTAAATGACTGATTCTTTCGATTGCGTTGTGAAAATGTATCTAAATATTGTGAATATTATATTAAAATATTCTAAACAAATAAAACGGCGGCACACAGAAAGTTTCGGTCCTGAAGCAGTTCATGCGCATGCGGCAATGGCTGCCACCTTTTATGAGCTGTCGCACCTCCCAGTCCGCCATTAGCTGATCAACTCTCAAAGTCAGCTGTTCTCTGCTAAATTCTAGTCGTGTTTACAAGTTTCTATTTTGTTGAATAACATTTTTCTAAAATGTCGGAAGCACACTTTGACGAGTACGAGCATTACAATTACGAATTCGACAAGCATGTCCATTCCGGACACAGTGGCAAACAAAGGAGCAAGAAGGAAGTGAGCGAACACACTAATCACCACGATCCATCGGGACATTCAAGAAAAATATTAACCAAATTACAGAATACGGAGAATAATCAGAAAAAAAATGAAGCTAAATCGAAAAATTAAATTTTAGTGTTTTTCTAATACTTCCCTTCTCACGACGCACGCGATTCCATGGTAATTTTGTGATAAAAAGTATAGTGGTTTGGACTTGACGAATAGAAAAAAATAAGATTGAAAAAAAAAAGATTGCGAGTTTTGCAACGAATCAGTGGAACACGATTAAGTGCGAATATTATGAAAAATTAATAACCAAAACGCATTCGAATAACAAATCGATGAATCACAATTTCTTTGTGTGCCAAGTACATCGTTCCGTTAAGCTGATTTCTGTAAGGTGTTGTTAACACAATGTTCTAAGATAAAGAAAAACTGTGTTACTAATTTAATTATATTTAGCCAATTAGCTTTTAAGGTTTTTGTTATTCATCCATCATATAAATGTTCACATTTATTGCGACTCATCGATACAACTATTAAAATTATTTAAAAACGTTGCTTGTTTTATTATTTTCCTGAGGTAGTCACGTTCTCTTGACCCTGAATCCAAATATTGATATACCTTGTGCAGAGTACGCCTTCGCCTTGTTTGTTTGAAGCGAGGGCATTTTGTTTTATCGAAATGTTTTGGTTTTTTTATTTTGCGGTCTCGGAACTAATACACGTGAAGGCAAACAATAGTTAACATTTATTAGAAATTCAGATTTTAAGTAAACGTTTTCTTCACTTTATGTTTGAGGGTACATATTTATTTTCTTGTATAATGGCCGTGAACTAAAAGATTTCTGATTTGTTTTCAATTTTGTTATATTTTTTTTATCTATACCTACAAAGAAAATCTTCAAGCGAAATCTCAACATATTTATAATATTGACTAACTATAACTCATTGACAATTTTCTAAGTAAAGATCTTTTACATGTCAAAAAATGATAAAAGAAACGCGTAATTTCTTTCCTATATATGTTACACTATTTCGAGAATTACTAGATTACATCTAAAATCAAAATAAGGTTGTTTTAATAAGTTAACGGATGAAAGCAAAGAATACATATTTTATGCTTGATAATTATTTAGTCAAAAAATAAAATCTTTAATTTTGAAAAAAAAGGAAGATAGGAGGTAACCATTAACTTAAAAAATATTCGTTTGTTGGAGTTATAAAGAGAAAAATATGAATTTCAGTGAAATTTATTTCTTTAGTATTTAATAAAAAATAAAAGTTAATCTTAAACACACCTTTAATTTCAAGTGCAGATTGATTAAACATATTTTAAAGCAACCTGCATTGAAACATCTAAATGGAATGCCTTATTACTATTAATTATTATTGTAATAAAAAAAATCCCTAAATGTTGTGAAAACCCATTGACTAAAAATCTATCTTTAATTTGTGTACTAAGCTTAGTTTGACACGAAAATAAATTGCATGTATTTATACAAATGGGGAGTATAATAGAGCTCTAATCCTTGATAAAATGAAAAGCATTGAAATGTCAATGAATTCCAGATTTATCTGGTTTAATGTAAATAATCTTTTGATATTTTAAATGAGCAACACATTACTTTTCAATGTTTTTCAAGTGTTACAGCAAGGTGTATAGGAAACCATTAATAATTATTTAAAAAACAGCTGTTAAACTGTATACAATGATTTCAAACAGCAGTAAATCATTAAGAAACAAGTATCATAACAATAATATTTATATTTCTTTGACAGAAAGGTTATTTTTCAACTCACCGTGTTCATACAGAGGGCTTTTTCTGATGAGAACTAAAAAGGCAGTAATTATTATGGGAGCTCTATCTACATTGTTGAAAACTGTCTTAAAATCAGGGCAGTGATACTAAAGTTTACCAATACTTATTCTTAAAAAACAGTAAAAAGGTGAGAGCAGGTATAAATTATTATCATATATCCTTACAAATACCATTCTGCTACTCTGAGCTCACGTATTTTTTAATCCATCTAAAGAAATTCGGAATAGAGCGCCCAGTAATAGTTCATATCAACGCCTATAAGGGTTTTTAGTACTGAATGTGTTAAAGATTATTACAAATACCTGGATTCAAATAAGTTTTATTTTCATTCTATTAAAAACCTTGGAAAATCTATAGTTTTAATCAAATTTCCTATTTGACTCATAATACCTGCTATATTTATTATTAAAGACGTTATTGCCCCAATAGTTGAACACTCTAGATCAGTTCATCATGTTATCACCATCTCTTGACAGTATACCACAAACTATTTTTTCTCTATTCGCCACAATAAAGTAATTTTATGATACATTTCTGAATTAAATTGGAAAATAAAAATTTCACCTACTGTATATGACCACACAAGTTTGTGAAAATCTACCTTAACCAGAACTTTAAGGAAGTTATAATTTTATAACATAATCAGTACATAATAAATATCAGCAATGATCCAAAAAATACATTTTAAGTTAATAAAAACAAATCGGAATATTAAAAAATTTATTAGTTGTAAAAAACTGATAAAGTATAAATAAACTGAACACAAAAATAAAAAGGTCACAAAATAGTTTGCGATTCAGTTCGAATACCCTAATTGGAGGTGTCAAAAGATATGCCATGCTCTTTGTTATACTCCAGTTGGTGTCTCATCAGGACCATGAAATCATGTGATCTGCAATAGCTCGAGTGACCAAATATAATTTAATACATATCGTTACACTACAATCTTGAATTGTACTTTCCTCTTGAAATTAACCCATAGCCCGGATATATACATTCTTCTTCAGGAGTTAGAATACATTTATTGAGTGAGCCATATTTGACAAACTTCGTAGACTCCTTTGTCTTTTCACGTGATTTATTTCAATTATTTTGTGTACATGATTAAATATGGTACATCTGGCAAACTTATTGCTATACAACAATTTCTGCCGTCATCATCACCTGTGAGATATTTTCAGCTGTATTTCTGAGATCAATGAGTTTCTTTTAATCCTAACAAATAAATAAAACAAAACAACATAGCAATGGCTTAAAAACATCCTCAAGGTTTCCTAAACAAGATGCTTTGAACATATTTAACTCTATAAGGTGCTCATAATCTAGATATCTTTCCAAACATTGGATACAGTAATGGCAGTGTTAGTGGTCTACTGGACGGTGGATTGTTTATTCATCTTTGACATTTAAATTTTTTATCTTATTTTCGGATATCTAAATTTATTTAAGTTACTATTTATAAATTCATAAATCAAATACTCTACAGGTGATTTTTTTTGTATGAAATAGTGCTAAACAAGTGATCTATTTGTTTATAAACGCTGATAAGATTTAATCACAATAGAATATTAAAAACAAATACGAATAATGTTCTTAAATAAGGGTTGGAATATTTTATCTTATCAGCTCAAGTTAAGTTGGAAACCTTATTTTTTATTAGATATAAACAAGAAAAACCTTTTATATACAAGACCATTTGCTATACTATTGTTTTTAAGTAATGTATACAATACATTATATTATTCATGGATGCATTTTTACGACATGAACTTTAAAATTATAAAAAAACTCATCTCAGGGATTGCCTAATGAATTTCTCCCAATCTTCCCTAGAATAAACAAATTGAACAATCCTTTACAATGTGTGCAATAGTCTGCACCTATATATATATGTGTTATATATACCATATGAAAACAAGAAGGAATTAATATTTTCCCTGCAAGGTGTGAGCCAGTAAGTTTAAAATGTTTTTAGAAGTTGTTGCCATATTAAGTTGACTTAAATTATGGCTGACGTTTCGAGTGTTGCTGCATCTTCTGTTAGAGTAACTGATGTGATGAATTTGGATTGCCTCAGGAAATACTGCCCTTATGGCTTGTCTCCATCTCACAGTGATCATCCCTTCTCGAGCATTCCTCAAGGAGTGCTTTGTCATTGTCTTCGGCAAATATATCCAATGTATTATTTTTGTGCCGAAAAGTTAGGGTTGTTTTTGATAAAAATGTTGCTCTCTTATTACCGTTTTCACTTTTATGTCAATAAAATTGTTGGTTATCTTCCAAAATCATGTATTGATGTCATAATGGTTTTGCTTTGGGTTCCTCCACAGTGAGCGTTTATAATCTATCACTTTTAATTACTATATATCATCCTGAGACTTTTTAGCGACACTAGTGGGAATCATATGGCAAACCCACCGATCAAACCTATGGACTTCAGTATTGCCCCCATGCATGATTCCCGGCTTACCAGTTTATACTGTATATAACTAAAATTAAAAACAATACATGTGTTTTAATCAGGGTTGTGGAGTCGGAGTTGGAGTCGGAGTCGCGGTGTTTGGGCCGGAGTCGGAGTCGGAGTAGGAGTCGTAAAAAACGAGCGACTCCGACTAATTTTTCGTTAAAATTTAAAATACACTTTTTTTTTTATTATTATAATGAATGTGTATTGTGCACGAATATTAAACTTGCAGGCGCAAGTCGCGCCGATATGGTGAATCACCGAGATCCATTAAATGCATAAAGTCTACGAAAATGTGTTTGTCTCCTTCTTTCTCACGTCAAAAGAAAATTCTGTTGGCTGGGATCTATGTTAACCCCATGGTTCGATCCATATTGACGGAAGAACAAATAAATAGAGCGAAAAACGCTCTGTTTGATTTAACCGTTCGTATGAAAGGCCTTCGACTAGAAAAAGAGACGACAGCAGGCAGCGTACACGAAGTATCATTATCTTCATCCGACACCGCTGAATCTGAAGACGATTTTGAAAAATATCTCAATGAACAAGATAAACTAAAACGTCCTCGTTTGAATCACAGTCCCAATATAGATGAAGGAGACTCTATTTCAAAATTTAAAATTGAATTTTATGATGCATTGAAAATAATGGAAAAAATTGACCGAACTTATAAGTTAAATGTTGAAATGGCAATACAGCGGTATCTAGAAATCGTAAAAGATTCAGCATTGATCGTTACAGCATTACCCTCAACCCAAGTATCCGTAGAGCGGTTATTTTCCGCTCTTAAAATTCTCAATTCTGATTTGAGAGCCTCTACGAATACAGATTTAATAGAAGCAATGTTGTTTTTAAGAATAAATTCTAATAAATAATTGTTAAAGTTTGATCTTGTTTTATTTTTATCCCTATAACATGAAAAAAATGGCTATATGCAAAGGTAGGAAACAACCTGCTAAAATTGAGCTTTTTTGAATCGGAGTTGTAGAGTCGGAGTCGTATTGTTGGTAAATATAGGAATCGGAGTCGGAGTCGGAGTCGTGTTTTTTTTTAAGCGACTCCACAGCCCTGGTTTTAATGTAGGGGACTCAGATTGTTGGTCCATGTTATGCATAGATTAAGCCTGTTCAACAAATAATTTACTGCTTGGATGCTATAGCTCTTTTCAGCTAACACAGTTTTCATATTGAACTTTGGCCATGAGGCTTTGGAAGAAGAAGAAAACAAATAGAGATTTTTGTTACTGTAAATTTAGCTTATAAAACATGATGAAATATCTAATTATTATGACCTCTTTCTTCATCTCAAAAATGCATTAATTACAATGAAGTTACAATAACTTTAATGAGAATATTAAAATAACAGACGGTCTGAACATCTTTTGCAAATAAATTCAATATTTATTGCAAATAAGTTAACAGAATAACCTTTGATAACCTTATTATAATCAAATTGACGTAAACGAACTTTTATAAAATATAATGACCTGTTTTATCATTGTCGGCAAATTTATCAGGTAAATTATATAAAATTGTTAATGAAAAATAAAACATAATATTTTACTGTAATAATAATTTTTACCGGATGTAGCCCATATTTCTATCATGGACTTATGAAATTTATCATTTTGTGCTTCAGTCAGCATGCACTCACTTTCCGCCATATTCAAAAAAGAACTGAAGGTTTGAAGGAACCCATTTCAAATTTGTTCCCTTGTACTTTAATCAGTATATAATATGATAGAATGTTGACATAATTAATGAAAGATGTTCGGTTCTGTTTCAATTACATATTTTATTTCGCTGCATGCAATACAAATTTATAATGAAGCATCAAATGTGCTAATTTGTTCTGAGTAAGACTGGCTGACTGTCTGTTGGTGAAGAGGGACTTGTTTATAAACAATTCCGAAGTTAACATGATGGCGTTCCGAGAATCTCTGGAAGGGAAGAGAAAATCGGCAACTTTTAATCTGTGAAACAGTGGTCTCTCTTCCATTTTTATCCCTTACGAGTTCCATTCTTGGTTTCCAAATTCGTGTTTATGTTGTTCTTTTTATCTTTTAATAAATTATATTACGTTTCATCTTTGAATAACAGATGTTGCAGAAAAATATATTAACTAAATATATATTATATTTTTATCAACTACACAACGTACATAAAAATACACAAAAATATTTTTTTTGAAAATAATTGTTAATCAAATATAGATTACACTTTATATTAAATATAAGCATTTTAAATATGATGAAAATGTTACTCTTACATTAATTATACTCTTATCCAAAAAGATCAGTTTCCAAGTTTCAGCATTGACATTGACAAAAAAATGGAAATATATAATACACTATCCCTTGTAATAGAGCATGATTTTCACTCATCCTGTGGACGGAAGACCCCTGTATTGGATTATTGTGTGCAAGCTGTAGCACTTGAGCAAGCACATAATCCTGACAAATGGAACCTAAAGTATCAATGGCAATGGGGTTAAACTTCCAAGGCGATCGGCAAGTTTAATCTACGAGTACTACAACCTTTCGTTATGCAGATTTTTATATAGTGCTATTTTTTTAATAATCTATGATA
Organism: Odontocerum albicorne; assembly: GCA_949825065.1. Taxonomy (NCBI): domain Eukaryota; kingdom Metazoa; phylum Arthropoda; class Insecta; order Trichoptera; family Odontoceridae; genus Odontocerum; species Odontocerum albicorne. The sequence continues at coordinate 30,866,195 of OX463847.1, read as the reverse complement.
CGCAGCACATAAGCTACAGAAAAACATAAATTCAGATGTAAAACGGTCTAAGAGTAACCCAGTCCAAAATTAAATCCACAATTAAAACCAACTCAATATATAAAAATTGTGTTTGTGTTGATAATTAAACTTTAAGGATTATTAAAACAATTTATTTAATGCTATTTTATATTTTACTATACAAGTATTTTTCTTTTTACAGAGACATACTTACCAAAAATGGTTCAGCTGTGGATGCAACAATAGCTGCTATGTTTTGTAACGGCATTGTTAACATGCAAAGTATGGGCCTTGGTGGAGGTTTCTTAATGACTATCTATACAAGAGCTACCAAAACAGCTGTTACATTGAATGCTCGAGATCAGGCACCATTAAAAGCGACAGAGAATATGTTTCTGAACAATTCAAAAGCAGCGAAAACTGGTAAGATAATAATTTATAATGATATAAATAGTTTCAGCATTATAGTAGTAACCTCTTATCTACGAGGATAAGGGGATACTATTTCAAGACCTCCAGTGGATGCCTGAAACTGCAGACAGTATAGAACCCTATATGTTCTATGTTTTTTCTGATACATACTCGTATACACCTATGGTAAAGTTCAATTGATAAATTGGGCAAATTAAGAGATTAATAACAATGAATAACAATAAAATTGAACAATTATAATAATAGTTCTGTATCTTTTCGGAAGCCAGCTGAAAGCAACAAAGATGCAGTTGTAAAAACTGTTTTTAGTCACATCGTCAGCCTCCTCAGTGCATAGCACTGGAACACCAAGCCACTAATAGTTCAGAGACAAATTCCCAGCTTTCAAGACAGCAAGTATGATGAACTGACACCATGCTGTATCACAGTCTTGTGGTCAGAGAAGATCATTGTGTAGTTTCCTACTCTTCTATAGCCAAAACTTAAGCAAAAAACCTCACTCATTCCTAACATGTCCAGTGTGTAGTCCTCCACTATCTTCGCAGAAGGAAATATATACCAGTTGATAGTTCCATCCCACCACCATCCACGCTGTTATGGGGTATAAAATTAGTCTCCATCCAGCATAATCTACAATACATTAGAAGATCTACTGAAATCTTCTTTATTTTCTATGAGTGCGACGTTATGTAGTAACAAAGAAGAAACTGCCCAAAGGGACCCCTTCACTGGTGGCGACATATGAGTATAAAAAGAGTAGTAGTGATGACAGTAAATATTCTTATGAGGTGGCTTAAGACGTGGAGTTCAAGCAGCCCAGTAAGCTGCCAGTACTTTCAGGGAAAATTTTGAATGTAGCAAAACTATCGATTGATGCCACTAGACCGGAGTAGCCAATTGGTCTGAAGATGAACCGATGTAAGGCTGAGTAGTTCCCTTCAGAAATTGTTGACTCTATTATGTTCGCAGTACAACAGAATGTGCTCTGCGGATTAATCCACATGGCCACAAAAATTATAACAGGGCAAAGAGACAAGATTGAAGCTAAAGAGTTTGTCATTAAAGCTCCCATGACCGGAGAAAAATCGGGTAGTCCAATAGTTTGGATACACCCACGGGGAGCCGAAGTGCGCCCTAGCGGAAGGAAAAAATTTGAATATCTGTCTTTTCATGGAGGACGACGACCAATAATATTGCCAAGTTGACAACTGGGCCTGAAGAATATATACCATAGAGGAAATATATTATATACCAAACCGCTACAAGATCCTTAGGTAAAAAGTAATCCTTAAAGTACTCATACGCTATTTCCATTTCAAAGTATGTGTAGAATGACAAATTAAAACCATGGCCTAACCGGTTCAAAGGTAATTTATAGACGACGTAATAATTTATTTTTAATAATTTAACTTAGAATTTTCTTTGCAAATATATTTTTCTTTATATACTAATGAAAAAGATGACTTGAAAAAGAAAGGCATGATACTCGCTTTCCCCGCATCCCCACAATTTTTTTAGCAGATAACTGAATGCTTGACTGAGTACTCGTCACATGTAAAGAAGTTATCAATATGACTACAAGTACAACTACTTACTGAAATTTTAAATCCTAAACATCAGACTCACTGATCAAGTAACATGTTTCAAATCCATTCAATATTTGATCATCAAAACAACATAAATACATACCATTTCTCTTTTGAGGTAGGCAGAGAAGACAGAGCACCAGACTTCCCTATCACGACACGCATCTTTCTCTTCCTCTACATCCATACATCTTCACCTACAACTCCAATGATTTCTCCGGGTTTTTATATTTCCTTCATTCAAAATATTCACTTAATCCAACCAATATTAACTTGGTCTTCCTCCACCCCTATCTGCACTGTTTATTTTTTTGTTAGTCTTTCTTCATTCATTATACATCAGTGTTAATTTCACATCTGTCTCTAATAACTTCATTCTGTATTATGTTATACTTTATCACTCCATGTATTCTTCTTAGCACACGCATTTCTACAGCATTTATTTGGCTCTTTTTAGTAATTTTTCACATCCACGTTTCACTCTCATGCATCAATACTAAATAAACAAATTTATTTTTCTTACCAGTCCGCTATTATAACTCAACTTCCGACGATGTGTAATGTTTTTGTGATGTATTATTAAAGTGTGTTATATTTATTTTTATTGTTTGGATTTTCAACAAAGCTGCAATTCATTGCATCATATTTACATATAATATTTATTTAGTCGTCATATGTTGAGAAAATCAAGTTGTTGTTTAGTAATTTTGCTCAAGTACATGTAATTTTGAAATGGTAAAATTAATTGAAAATATTGTTTTTGGGTTTGAAATGTCAATTAACCTCTAACCGAGTGAGATTTTGTAAGTAAAGTAAAAAATTGATTTTGTAAGTAATATAAATAATGTAATTGCGGCCGCCATATACAAAATAATTAAATATATAAAAACATTTGAGCCATATCCATTTTATGGATAAATTCATGTATTCGGGAATAAAAACATTGGACATACCGTGTACGTCCATACTTTCTTGAGGTAAAAATTTGCTTGCCGTACGGCCATACTCGTTTAGAGGTTAACATTATTCTGGTCTATCCAAAAAAAAAATACTTATTTTTAATATTTTACTTTGACCAAGTAGTAATAAAGATCTAGACTATCCTATGTGCCATGTTCACATTACAGTCGCAAGTACAGATAAGTAAATGGGCTCATTGTATGTGCTCAATATATTTGCTAATGTTTTCTTACATTTCTTACATCGCTTTGAGAATGAATAAATGTCAGTTATCCTATTAGTTTTCCAAATAAAACAATAATCCTATAAAAAAATATGAATCCTTGGAAAATATCCTTGAAAATTTTCCAAAATATTTAACTTTATTTTAAGTTTGATATAAATACAAGTATCATACTAGAACAAGTTTTATTTTACTAAAATTTTGCAACTTAGTTAAAAACAAAATAGCTGAAAATTACATCAATAAATATAGTATTCATTGAATTGGTGTCTATTATATATCGCAGAATTCGATTTCTAACTAAAATGGGAAAAATTCTATAAAGTAAAATTTATATTTAAGTGACAGGCTTGTATCGCTTAACAAATTTTAAAAAATAATGTTTTTTGTAAAACAAAACAGACCTATCACTTAAAAATAAGTTTTATTGTGTCGATTTTTCCACATATCAATTAAAAATTATGTTACACTTTACAAGAATGAACTTAATATTATTTCATAATTGCAAATCTTTAACAACTTTATAACTAATCTAATAATTTTTATTTATGTATATTGACAGAGATACTTGAATATTATAAAAATATTTTTTTCTAATTTTCTCACGTACCTTTGAAAGAAAAATCTTGCACCAAAAAAAATTTAAAACATCCTTTATTAAATTTACAAACTCATTTAATAAAAATATAGAGCACATTATAAAATAAAACAGAGAAATTATCATCATTTTGTAAGTTATTTTTCAAAACACTGATAATGAAAAAAAAATAAAACTAAATTCCAAGATCTTCACACTTGAATCAATAAAATACACACTTATAGGTGAATTGTTATGAAAACAAAAGTTTAATCATTATTTGATCAGTAAGAAGTATTTATATGGGAAATATTATTTTCCTAACAACTGAACAAACAATGAACAAAATTATTTGAATTGAATATTCATCAACAATGAGATTAAAGTAAAGTAATGGTTGCCTTAAGTCAGTTTGCGTGTTAGAAAAATTAACACTTAAAATATGCAGAAAATCTCGTAAGACAATAGTGAAATCTTGAAATGGATGAAAACAGATAAAGAACTATTATGCACTATCAAGAAGAAAATGTTAATTAATTAAGGGCAGTAATTGGGACAAAGTAATTTTCCAACATCTGTAGAGAGGAACGCCAACCATGCAATATTGCGTGGTGTTAGCGTACGCTAGAAGCCACCCACGTAATATTGCTTGATGAGCTACAATAACTTGTATGAGTCAGTATAGACCCGGTGTGGTCCTAGTCACATTGGGAAGTCTGACTTTAGCTTGTGACGGAACAAATCCCAACAAAATTTGATAACTGTATTTGTTCATTCAATCTCATACAATTTTAAATATATAAACTTGCATTGTCTGTAATAGTTTTTCACCTGTTTTTAATTTTTTTGTTAAAAGGAGTCACCAATACCTAATAAAATTCATTGTACATAACCAATCCTCTTTTTTCCGTATATACTAGGTATTTTTATTATTTTACTGGTAACACACTAATATTTTACTGGTAACACAACAAAGGTATTTTTGTTATTTTACTGGTAACATACCAATAAGCAAAAAAAAACATTTTGGTCATGACCATGAAGCATTAATAATTTAAAAAAGCATTTTGGCCATAGGAGTACTTCACTATTATTAGGTCCACAGTGAATGTCTTAAATGTGAAGAAGGATGCATAACAATTATTTAGAGTTGGACCAGTACTACAGATGAGATTAGGTGATTCAATGAGAATGTCTCTGTCAAGGGTTTTTTTTTAATATTCTTAGAAAAACTATTATATTATATATGAAAGGGCCTAAAACATATATTTATAGAAATTTTACTAATTTTACTCACTATTCAAGCCAAGATATCTGAAGTCTATCAAGTTATAATCATTCAAGTAACAAAATGTTACAACCTCCGTGGCCTACTTATTAAGACACCTGTCTTCCAACCTGGGGCCTGAAGGTTCAATTCCCGTTGGTACCCAATTTTTATAAAAAGGATTTCAGACTTGTTTTCCCTAATGAACCCTTTGACATATTTCTAGTTCGTTGAAAGATCAATATCTTCTCAACACATAAAACAATAAACCTGCCAGATTGTATCATATACAACAAAAGTGCAATACAATAATACAAAATATATTATTCCTATTCTTCTTCAAATATTCTTTAAACTGAGATGTTGATTAAAAAAGTAGAACTTGATAGTGAATTGAGATTGAAATACATATTTGTCTTACTAATAATGGTATTTAATGATTTCATATTCATGTATATTGTTTATAGTTAAGGCATTAACATTGTGGAGGTTTAAAGACATTGTAATTTGTTTTATTAAACACTGTTTATTCCACTTTTTGTAACGGTATAACCGTGCCGGTTTCAAGGTTTTCACCTCATCATTAGGGGAGCACAAACAAGATTTCTTATTCATTTCAATTAATCTAGAGGGGAAAAATTCTACTCTGAAAATTGAGAGAGAACAATTTTAAGTTAAATTTTTCATTATAAGTTCCTGAATAAACCAGTGGAGAAGTGGCAACCCTATTAAAAAACAAATAAATAAGGAAAATAGTTGTGTATTTTTTTTTAAACAAAATATTTTTTTCTCTTCATCAGGTCCTCTGTCTATTGGTGTTCCTGGAGAGCTTAGAGGATATTGGGCAGCTCATCAAAAATTCGGTCTTCTACCATGGAAAGAACTGATTGAACCATCATTGAAATTATGCCAAACAGGCTTCAATATGTCCAAAGTTCTTTGGGACGGTGTTTCAGAAAGCAAATATATAAAAAATAACTCAGTATTACGGTTAGTACTGATTAATTGTTTTGCAACTAGAGATATGACTTCAATTTATAATTTTTTTCCTTCATCGGCAGCCCAAAATTATATAGACATGAAACCATTTGATTAAATTTCCATTTCAGAACGGGTAGGTACACACTAACCCAAAAAACAGATATGGCAATCTAATAGTCAATACTGGCAAATATATTACTGGAAATTTTTTAATAAACGGATCTTCACACAAAATTTTAGTTAAAAAAGGGAAATAACTGAGGCATATTGGTGACTTTTTTATTATATTTTTTAAAATCACCAATATGCTTTATATCTTAAAAAAAGTACTCAAGCAAGTCTTATTCTCCCGGCATTAATGTTCTCTTATTATGTGATAATGTTACAAATAGACAACTATCCTATCACTTGTATCCCAGATATTTCAGACCCAATTATCACAGTTCAGAGTCAGAAAGGTTAATGTGCAGCTGTTTTAAAGTTTTCTGTAGAAGAACTACTGAAGTGTAAATGAACTTGTACATTTCAAAGCATAGGCAAAAACATAAGTACGAGTATAACGCTCTATCAGGTAAATAATAGAGAATATGCTTTTATCTTTTCCCCATTAAGTATTATTATATAATTTTATTTGGTAAAATTATATAACTATTAAAAACTGCCTTGACTCACTTGAATTGATGTAAGAAAGCATTAATTTAGACAAATTATATATTAGGTCCTTACATATGAAATTGGCGTTTTGCCGTACTGGCAACTTTGATCTCAAATATCTTCTCTTTGGTTAGGAATTCCAAATTCACATTTATACAGCTATTTACTCAAGTATTTGTGTTTCGAAAATTATAATTCATTTGTTTTTTCCTCAATTGTTTTTTTTCTTTGCGTCACTCAGTTTACAAAATGGAAAACTTGAAATATCGCGTTATTTACGAGTACGAGTTCCACAGTGGCACCAGTGCTGCAGAAACGGCTCGAAGGATTAATGATGTGTATGGCGACGGTGCCGCAAAAGAAAACACAGTGCGTTTTTGGTTCCAACGTTTTCGTTCTGGAAATTTCGACCTGCAGAATAAGCCCCGTGGACGGCCGGAGACCAAAGTTGATAATGAAGAATTGAAGGCTATTGTGGAAGCGGATCCATCGCAAACCACTTCCGAGTTAGCTGCAGGCTGCGGTGTTAGTGATAAAACTGTTTTAATCCACTTGAAGCAAATTGGGAAGGTGAAAAAGCTTGAAAGGTGGGTACCTCACGAATTGAGTGAAGCAAATCAACAAACGCGCGTTGACTGCTGCGTTGCATTACTCAACCGGCACAATAATGAAGGGATTTTGAATCGAATCATTACCTGTGATGAAAAGTGGATCCTGTATGATAATCGGAAGCGCTCATCGCAATGGCTGAACCCTGCCGAACCAGCCAAACCATGCCCCAAGCGAAAATTGACTCCAAAAAAGTTACTTGTGAGCGTTTGGTGGACTAGTGCTGGTGTCGTTCACTACAGCTTTCTTAAATCTGGCCAGACGATTACGGCAGATGTCTATTGTCAGCAACTGCAAACCATGATGGAAAAGCTAGCTGCTAAACAACCGAGGCTGGTTAATCGCTCTAGGCCACTGCTGCTTCATGATAACGCTAGACCACACACTGCACAACAGACGGCTACCAAATTAGAAGAGCTTCAATTGGAATGTCTAAGACATCCACCGTACTCTCCGGACCTTGCCCCAACAGATTACTATTTTTTTCGAAATTTGGATAACTTCTTGCAAGGGAAAAAATTCAACTCCGATGGGGCAGTCCAAACCGACTTCAAAGATTTTATTGATTCCCGTCCGAATGGTTTTTTTAGTAAAGGGATCGATGAACTACCTATGAGATGGCAAAAGTGCATAGATAGCAATGGTACATACTTTGATTAAATAAATATATTATATTAAAAAAAAATCAACTTTATGTTCCTCCCAAACAAAACGCCAATTTCATATGTAAGGACCTAATACTAGTGGCAGTAAGAAAAATAGATGTTTGCTAAGAAACCATAGCAAACAAGTTATTAAATTTTTATTTATAATTTTTAAGACAAAATAATATTAAACTTACATAAATGTCGTATTTTTCTTGCGATCTATTTCAAAATACAAAATGACTTAATTTATTTATTGCAGAGAGATGTTTTATGATGAAAGTAAAGGCCAGATAAAAAAGGGTAACAGTTTGATTATGCCAAGTAAAGCTTTATGCAAAACATTAGAAATAATTGCAGAGAAGGGCGGAGATGAGTTGTATAATGGATCATTATCAGAAGTATTTGCTAAAGACTTAGAAGAAGCTGGAACAATTATAACAAAAGAAGATTTAGAAAAATACAGGTAAGTAAATGATCTGATCATTGTTAATTCATTCGTTTTTTTAAATTACGAATATGTGTAAGATTTTTAGAGATAATTTTCCTTAACTCTTTTAGTCTCAACCCTTTTGAATTGGTATATATTAAAAGATCCAGAGATTGTTTGGTGGAAAAATAGTATATGTTAAATGTTCAACAAAATAATAAGTTTATAAACATACTCTGACAAAAAAATTACAGGTGATACATACAAAATTATGGTCTTTTCCCCCAATATTATATTTATACACTCTTTGTATAACATGAAATGAAAAATAAAAATAGTCACGTAAAACCTTAACTGAAAATGGAATTGAAACTGTACATACAGTGCGAAAAGTATATTTCAAGTACATACTTCACCAACAAAAGAGTTTTTTACTTATTTTTTATCATTTTATAACAGTTGTAATAAATATAATATAATAGTGTACATTTAAATATGCCGCTGACGGATTGGTGCCACAGACCTTTTAGTATAATAAAAATGCGCTGATAGATCAGCGCATTTGGCTAATTAGGGTTAGTCGTTAAGTTATTCTTTTCTTCAAGTCATTCTCTATTAAGACTTGTTTGTGGTTGTCCTTTGCGAGATAGATTTGATTTACTAAATCTTTACCGCATTCAATGAATGTTGCATTTCTTTTTTCTTCGAGAAACTTTTCCATTTATAGATCGAATGTTAAATTTTTTTAACTTTATCAGTTGAAATTTGAATTATCTAGTTTCGTCATTTTTTAAAGTTGGTTTTATTACATTGACTCGTATAATTGCATAATGACTAATTTGGTGGCACAAATCATCCTAGTTTAGGTGGATTGCTGTTTAAAAAAAGCTCTATTTTAGAAAATGTATAATTTTAAATAACTGTAAGCTCTTCATAAATAAGGTAGTTTATTTTGATGATTTTCGTAAAACGGACATTTTTCATTTGATGAATTAATTACAAATAAAAACAAGTTACTCTCTCTTATTATTAAGTCATTAATTAAAACTACTGTTTTATTTTAAAAATCAAATATGCTCATTTAGGATAAATTTTACTTCATCACAAAGAATAATAACACTTTAAAAATACCTAGTAAATACAGTTTAATTAGAGTTAAGTGCTGGAAGTGGTTGAGTCACACATTGAGGATGCTACCAGGTACCTGGTAAAGTTGTGCTGTTTTATACTAAGTAGGACTTGAAAAATCGGACACCCATCCTTCCCCATACATCAGTGGTACAATAGGTAGATATGTAGTCTCTGCTTAACCTGGAGGACTTGTTGTACCAGGCTGTGGACAAATCTGGATGAGGGTGTTTTGTGGTATTTCTGAAGGAACATAGAGGATGATGGTGATGATATATAGATCAGATGAATTCTTATGATGTTTTTTTTTATTAAAGTTTTATTAAGAAAGAAGCTTTAAAATGGTTTGGACATGTGAAGAGAATGAATGATGAATGAATGACAAAGCAAGTTTACAACTCCGAAGTGCAAAGTGTGTGTGGAAAAGGTAAACCAAAGAAAACTTAGCTGGATAGAATGGACCAGATTTTGAAAGAAGGTAAAGTGAGAAGTATGAATGATGGAAAATTGTGCATAACAAGATGTATGAATGTGGGCAGGGTGATAGTTACAAGGGGAGGTCGATAAATTCGCAGAATGAATGGGAAAAAACAATTTTTTATTTTTCCTTTTCAATATATTCACTATTAACTCGAATACATTTTTCAGGTCTTTCAATAAGCTTATTTATACATACGAAAAGAAATATTTGCTTTTGCCCTCAAAATAAGCCGAAATTGCACTTTTAACTTCTTCATCGTCCGTAAATTTCTCCCATCGAAGTTCTTTTTTCATATATGGAAACCAATAATAGTTAGACGGAGCCAGGTCTGGGTTGTAGGGAGGGGGATTTAATGTTTGGAAGCCACAGTTGTGAAGAGCAACCAATGCAGAATTGCTTTTGTGCATTGTCGTGCAAAAGCAGCAGCCCTTTTGTCCATTCTCCTCTCTTTTTCTCCTTCACAGCTTCTTTTAACTGCATCAACAGACCAGAATGAATAGTACTCTACAGTTACTGTGATGCCCTTATCTTTGTAATCTATCAGCAGTATGCTTCCCGCATCCCAAAATATTGTAGCCGCAAAAATTTTCGAGCCGATTGCGACACTTTGAACTTCTTAGGGGACTGTGTGCCCTTTTATGCCACTGCATAGACTACTGCTTCGACTCAGGCTCATAATGATGAACCCAAATTTCATCTCCAGTAACAATTTGGCTCAAAATCTCATCTTTGTTGTTTCTGCAGAGGTCCAAAAACTGCGTTGAACATTCAACGCGTTGTTGTTTTTTAAATGGCATGACCATTCTGGGTACCCACCTTGCACTGACTGACACCCCTAGATGCTGATGGAGGATATTCAAAATGTTCATATGAGTAGGTGATACTACAAAGAAAATTCCCATGATTCATCTTCTGAGAGTAACCAAACAAAACACAATGATAAAAAATAAAAATCATTATAGATAAATAACTATTTAATTTCAATGAATGAAATAATTCATAAATCATTAATATTATAACAGTATATATATAATTAAAATAAAACTACACCAGGAATAATGCTTGTCTCATGGTGTCTATGGGGTTCAGCAATGTGGTTGAACCAATCAACACATCAGTATCGGTTCCACTTGTGATGATGGCTTGGTGAAGTTTCTTGCATTCTTCAGCTGTTGTGCCGCCCACAATAAATATTATAACTAAAGGGTTATCAAATGGATGCTTTGATACAATTGGTGTCTTCTTGGAAGCAGTACTCATCAATATACTGAAAAATGTGAGGATTTTTATTTATTTATTAACAATTGGCACACTGACTTTACATCTCAAACAATCGAAATGTAACACTTTTCTCTGTTTGAATATCATTTGTTATTTCATCCAAAATATTCACTCTTCATTGAATTACTGATTTGGTTTGCTATTTTAAAATCAAAATGTGTGATATTAAAAAATATTACTTCTTCAATGTAGGAAAGAAAAACGACAAAAGTAAAAATGTTAAAATATACACAAAATTACTGATAAATATTTAAATTAGGTCAATGTTAACTTAATCCAGCTGGACTAAACCAAAAATTAAAAAAACAATGAAACTATACACAATATCAAGAAAACGGAAGAAATAGAAAAAAATTAACAATTTCTTTGATGATGATTAGAACAAAATTTAAAAAATATTTCACATGTAATAATTTGCAATGTTCAATATGTATAACATTTCTCAAAATATTATTCTAATAATATGAGAAAGGAGAAGAAATATAAATTCCTATGGGATAGCGGGGCAAGGGTATACATGTGGTAAGAGACGAGAGTCGATGTAAGAGACAGATAAGAAATCTCTCTCAATAGGATGAATTGTCTAAACTTAAAAAAAACAGATTTTCCCAAATAAAACTCCAGAATGAGCCGTTTTTAGAATTTCCCCCAGGCCTCGGGGCTGTTGTGTTGATTCCCCAGCACCTATAAAATAAACTCCTATGACAGCCATAGATCACTTTGGAACTTCGATAATGACTTTGCCAGGCTATGAACCGATCTAGATGGAGGTATTTTATGATATCCCTATGCTCCTAATGGAATGTATAGGATGCTGATGATGATAAATGGAAAAAAGGAAATAAATATAGTATTCAATGAAAAATCTGTTGAATCAATGAAATAAAAAATTTCAATAAATATCTTACTTAAGTCCACTTCGAAGGAATCCTTTTAAGCCATCTGTTCGATACTTGAGATCTGGCATGTCAGGCTTTTCCACATCTACTAAATCATAGACAAGTTGCTGCAATATGCTTCTATACTCTGTGGGCGATATTTCATCGATCACTTTAATAACTGATTTATATCTGAAAAAGAAAATCTGATAGTTGAATGAGTTATTCACTACATCGCGACTGAAAAATTTATATCAGTTATTCACTGAATTGTGTATTTAAAAAAGTTTCCATGATTTGCTAACTTACTATATTTCAAGAAAAATAGCAAAACATTGTTTCAAGAGTAAGTTCAATGATATATTTTCTATTAAATAAAAACAGAGGATTCTCCTCTTTTAAAAATAAAACTTTATATTTCTTAGTTCTGCATGTTAAACAAACCACGAAAGCCAAATATGAAACATTTAAATTTACGAAAATTGATATCAATTATTATTTTTTATACATTGAAATTTTTCTCTAAAAATATCAGTCTTTAGTCTTTTTAGACTCAAATTAGTCATTCAAATTTATAATCTTTGCTATAATATATTATTTCAGAAAAACAAATGTTGATAGTAAAGAGTCAAGTATACAAAAAATATCATACTTCACAAGGAACTGTCTTGTTATTGAAATGTCTTTTAATCTTTTGACCAATTTGGATGCAAAGACACCACAACCTTCTTCAGTAGATAAAAATTCACTATCTTCATAATTCAGAGACAAATCGTTTTGATCTTCGAAAAGGGCTACTTTAAGGGACTCTTGCAACTGTTTCTCTTGAGCTTCAGAAAATGTGACATCGGAACCCGCAGTTGAGTACAAAAATACAAGCAAACTCAGCAAATGCTCCAATGATAGACCTCGCTGTTTACGATTCTTAATAATGTTGCTAATCTAAAAAATATATAATAATATATTATTGTATAGTATAAAAACTTACTGAACATTCTTAATATCTCATATAAGTATTTCAAATATTTCCACCAAGTATAATAAATTCAGAAAATCAATAAAATGATCATTCAAAAATAATTAGTTCATTTTATATCACGAATATAAACTATCAAATGTGTGTTTCTTATCAATCTTACTTGTGTAAGTACACTGGTTGAATCTCTGCTGGTTGACAAATTTTGTAATATCTGTTTTTCCAAAGACATAAGTAACTCTGTCTCTTGTACTTGAGGAGATTTTAAAGTTTGAATAACTGCTAGAGTTTGTTGCAATAATTCACAATGTTCTTCAATAAGATTGTATCGACCTGTAATTACGAACAAATTATATTTTAAACATAATTTAATATTAAATAACATATATCTGAAATCTAATTTTTATCCAAAATTTTTAATCCATGAAATTTTCATTACATCTTTATTGTTATTTGAATGAAAACTTCTAAGCACTTATGATGATGAATTTTAAATCATAACAAAATTTTACAAACAGTAAATGCTGTATGAGAAAACTTATAGTGAAGGTGTAAGATATATTTTCAAATGTGTGACTCGAAAATAGGATATGTATTTAACATGAAGAAAAATATATCTTTAAATCAAGAGTGCATTGATTAAACCCAATCGGTGCCAAAAAGCACGGTTGACAAAGTTGACATTAAAGGATTGTTTTCATATTAATAATCAAAAGAAATTGTCAATAAGTAAACAACTTGAAATTGTCATTCCACATAAGAAAAATGTACTCTGAAATCAATTTCACTACATTGACATTCAAATCAATAGTTTTAACCCTTGAAACTTTGTAATGATACTATTTTTTATGAAATGTTATATTTTCTTTTCTAAATCTAAAAAAACCGTGTTGAACAAAATGCAATATAAAATATGTACAAATTTTTATTACCTTTCAAATTAATCACTAACTTTTCCAAATTTTGGGGTGTAACACGAGGAGGAAGTCGTGTAGGTGTTGGAGCAACAATTCCACTCAATTTATTGTACAATCCCAGCATCACTTCTGGCTGAGTCTTATTGATCAGTTGATTTAATATCTGGACATTCTGTTCATTATTCGGGTGTGAAATGAATCCAGGACAAAGATGCTCATCTTCAGACACAGACACCCTAAAAGTTATAGTACATGATGGAATATATAATTTTGCTACATTTATTTTTGGCATCTAATTTTTAGTCTTCAAATAAATGTATAAGGATTATTAAAATGAAATAATTTCAAGACATTATTTTCCACATTTAAAAAAGACAATGAGTTAAATTGGTTTTTAAATCCCTAGTGTGTTTTGTTTTATACAATAGAACCTGGTGAGCTTTTTGCCATAAGGCAATCTCTTTCAACCAACTAGAAAGATCTTAAAGCGTCCTTAAGTGAAAACCAGACAAATCCTTTTTAAAGTCTGGATTTCAACGAGAATCAAACCCTCAACCACCAGGTTAAAAGACATGTACCTTACCAACTAGGCTATAGATGTATGTTTTACTTAAAATCGGAACAAATAAAAAATATTATTTAAAAAAAACTCATGGCGTATCAAAAAATGTAAAACTATCTTTTTTAGTCGATTTAAACAAAAACTGCAATATTTGGGATTTGTCATGTAACATTTAGAGAAGTAAAACATCTTACACATTATCAAGCAAAGGAAAATATCATGAAGACAACTTGATAGGCAGATAACTTGAGAATGGTTCAGAACATCAAGAATGTTATTCTTTATAGCAGCTATGAATAAAATATTTTAGCCAACATGATCGCCAATGTCTATTTGGCAGATATGGCACAAACATAAAAGTTATATAAAGTGTTGCCAATTGTTGAAATGGATGTGGATAAATCATTATACATACATATCTGCTTCACACAAAGGTGACATATTGACAGCAACATCCAATGAATGACCTGGAAATCTTGGCAGAATACTCATGATTTTATCCAACAAAGACTCAGAACCATGTGAAGAAACACCGCACAAGTCCACTGTTCTATCAACCAGGATCACAGATACATTGTTTGATGCATTCTGGAAAAAGGCAATTTATTTCAGTTTAAAAAATGTAACTGTCATCAGTTTAATATTACAAAATATAAAAAACACTACACTAAGTAATGAAGGTACTAATTGAATGTATTATAATATAATGACTTTTTTTGACAAGAAACAAAAACTATACAAGATTGATTTATAAATGCTAAATTTTTGCCTTCTAAGGAAAATCAATATAGGTGGCTCATTGACAGAGGGAAAACAAGCATTGTGGAGCTTTTGGAGGTACCTACATAGATATGTGAGTGAATGACTGATGAGAATGTAAAGCGGGTGATAAGTTATTAGACATGATATTGATGTGGTTATTGAAATTATAATGCATGAATAATTGTGTATGTGATAACTTGGGATTCATAAGGATGTATAGTATGTTTCAGCTGAATATTTAAGTATTTAGTAATGAGATATAAAATTTGTCTTGTAGGAATGAGACTTGCCTTGCCTAGTGTAATGGTTCTCTATATTCACAAACTGGTGGGTTTATGAATTTATATTAAACTTATACTCATTGGTTCGACTTTCCATTCAAACAAAATTTTATAGTAAATCTTGTATTGTGGATAATAAAATATAATATAATAAATAAAAATGTTAAAACAAAATATTGTCACTGCAAATAGATTAATTTTACATGAAAATAAACAAATAAGAGGATGAACTGAGTAAATTTGATTTCTATGATTAAAATTAAATATGAACTTATTCAAAATAGCTTACTTTTCTCCGTAACGCAGCTGCTGGCAGATGCTCTAAAACACCAGCCAATATAGAGCTAAATGTTCCCATAAAATATATATCATCTTTCAGATTCATTTGTTCAAATAAATTATTGAGGCTAGATGCCAACCTTCTAACTTCATTTTTATCATTCAGTGGTAAAGTGTGTAAATCAACTGACATTGGTTGGTCTGAATGAAGTTTATCACCAAATTTTGGAAAAAGTTTTGCATAAATCGGAGTAGTAAAAATATTATTTGTGATTGCGACAGCAAAAATGGGTGCAAAGAATATTTCAACTGCACATGGCTAAAATAAAAAACAGATAATAATATTATTAACAAAATCAATGATACATAAAAAATATTTAAAATTCAGTAAATACATTTTAGAAACATTAGCATGCTACAAAAATATTCAAAATCAATCTTCCCTAAATTTCGAAACTTTTGCAATATTTGTAGATAAAACGAGGCATCAATTAATAAAACAAGCTAAGAATATTTTTTTTAGAATAGAAATTTTATAGCTTACTGAAAAATCATAGTTTTGACTAAATAACATTATTTGTAACTTAATAAAATTTGCTATGAGCATTTCATGACAAAAAAAGTTCAAAAATTAAATGCGAGATAAAATGTCTTTCTTAAAATAAAACAAAATCTCCAGTGTGTGTTTTGAAACCCGATGACGGAAATGAAAAAGAATCCTCTTTATAAAATGTATATGTAATTTCATTCATAACAGGGAATTAAAAACATTCAAATGTGTTTAAAAAAAATATCTACACTGCCTTAAAAGTCAGACATTTTTTAAATATATTGTCACCTTCATGGTAATTAAAAATATAACAAACCAAGATATTCATGAAAAAACTAACTTTTTTGTTGATCCAACTTATTACCATATCTTCCAATTCTGTAGATGTGACACAATTTCTTTCAGAGCTAATTACTTCCAAACTGGAGGCAATAATTAAAATACAATTAACAAAATGGCTATTGGCAATAATTTCTTTAACTGTCTCCAAATTAATGTTTGTGCCTTTCGTGATAAATATAGCTTTCTTGTGATTTTTAGATCCATTCTGTGAAATAAAAAAAAACAATCTTAATATTAGTAACTAAACAAAATTGTCAATTGTAATAAAATACAATATAATAAATACAATCAATTTAATATCTACAGTCAAATAAAAAAGAGCTACATGGTTTAATTTATCTAAAGAGAACTAATTATATTCTGAAGATAGTTATCTATCTACCTATCCACCAATTTATAAAATTCATTTATGTACCAATGATCTTCTTTTCGTATCAAAGGCAGTATACAACATCTGCCCATGCCATCTGGACAGCACTTGGTGTTCAATGAATGTAGTCCTCTTCGGTACAAGACACCAGACCCTTTGAGCACTGCAATAAGTGTCACATGGAATTCTCACTGCAGATACAGAAAGTCGATCTATCACGTAACATTCCCCATTTTGATATGTTGTCTTTGATTCTCCCTATTCCTATTTGGAGATTTCCAGGTTCTCCAGACCAGTTCAGAGTCAGGATGGAATGATTTTTAGGGTGAAATCCACCAATTGGGTTCTGATGTTCCTCTTCACTTATTCATCCTAGCAATAGTAGGCAATATGGTTCGTCCTAGCAATAGTACGTGGCGACAACATGGTTCGTCCTAGCAATAGTATGTGGTGACAACATGGTTCGTCCTAGCAATAGTATGTGGTGACAAAACCAATGATCTAAAAACATGTAAATACCAAAAATATCTCTTTAATTTGTGTAACGACCATTCTTTTATTTTGAAAAAATCTAATGATAAAAACAACATCACTAACCTCAAATGGGGATAAGCATTTAGCAGTAATAGCTCCTGCATCAGTGAGGTTTAACAAACCTCCGTCCCAGTGCAAACATTCTGCGAGACAGTCCTCAATAAACACAACGCCACCAATAATTCTTTGATATATTTCTTGCCACCATTTGCGCGAGTATTCATTCACTGAAAATTTGTTACTGCCCTCAATATTCATTTTAGGTTATATCTACAAGAGTATTTCAAATATGAATTTTACAACAAATTTAATACATTTGCATGATTATGTTTAGTTAAAAAGGCAACAACTTGGTGTTAAATAATACGATCAACTAAAATTATTCTAAATAATACACATAATCGATGACAATATGCAATGAGTCAAGTTGACAGGTGCTGTCAACAATGACGTTTAAATTAAATGTTGCCACATCATAACCAAACACTAAAAATATATTCATTTCCTTGAATTTTGAGCACTTGATTGACTTCTTTTTTGGGCGGATTGCCTATTTAAAAAAAAGTACTTGATTACTACACAAATTATATAGCAAGAATAACCTAACTGATTTTCATCAAAAGTCACGTATAAAAGATCTTGAGCGCCACAACATTTTTTTTCGGGAGTTAGCCTCTCTGTATTAAGCTTTTGGAACTATCTATATGAGTATGATATTTTTTCAGAGCAAAATGGCAGGATCCTGTCCAAGCTGCTTTATCAGATAATGAAATAATTTATTCGATCAAACCTCCTGGCGGTGGTGCTCTACTGGCATTCATTCTACAAATTCTAAAAGGCTACAAATTCAATAGTCAAAGTATACATGGCATAGAAAACACCACACTAACATATCATCGTATGATTGAAGCATTTAAATATGCATTTGCAAAACGAACTCTATTGGGTGATTCTGATTTTGTTGACGTTGAAAAAGTAAGTATTATATTAACAATAGACATAATATATTTTTGAAGCAAAACTTTATATTAAAAAAAAAAACAATATATAAATTGCATATATAATTTTGTTTTTTAATATTATTAAATACAGTTGTTAAGTCATCTTGGGTTATGAACTGATGTAACTCCAAAATGAGTAAATGCCTTTTTTTTACTTATTGATGTATGTAATGCACAATAATTTATATATGGGTGTGTGACTATTGACTAACAAGATTGATAAAACTTTTTTTGTACACAAACTTACATTTAAATTGCTTTGCACCATAACACTCTCCTGCATCTACACACTGATACAATCAGAACTTTCAATGATCCAATAAATGCTGTAGGTTTTTTTTCATCACTTGTTTTAGAAACTCTCAATTTTTTTCTTCATCTTAGTTACCTACCCTCAACACTTATTTTCTTGAGTTCAGACTTGACTTTTGGGAAATGAAAAGTCACATAAAGAGCTAAATTTGATAAGAAAATATGATAATCAAATTCAGCAATGCATTTTTTGGTCAAAAACTATTTGTTGAGAGTGCTGAATAAACTACTATGCTCTCCTGATAATAAATGAACCTGTGTTTCTACAACTATGGTTAATTAACATATCGTATATGGCTTAAATGATTTTTTCAACACATTCTTCAGCTTTTGACATGCATAGATGCCCACTTTGAATGATCACTTTCTTTGACATCCTCTCAATTTTAACAAAAACTTTTATGCCACTTTAACACACATGCATGTAACATGCATTTTTCTCTTAATATCTCATGTTTTTTGTTGCAATAGTTCAGAGTTTTTTTTTTTAAATTCAAATAACATGCAATTTTGTATAAATTCTGCCATTCGGTATAAATTTTATTTATATATTTTATGTTGAAATATACAATTCAGATATTGACAAAATGAGAATTAACAAAAACAGGTGGCAACTCAACGACAGGCATAGCATATTTATGTGTCGTCACGGCTGGGCTCGCCCTGTATTGGTGGGGTGTATCTCGGCCGGGGGGGATGTTATGAGATGAGCCCAGACCTTTTGATAGCTTCTCTCTTAAATTAATTTTTTGCTATTTATCTTGAGATATATGAATATATGTAATTTTTGGAATGTATTTAAATGTGTATGTTACATACTACGTTGCTATCAATAAACCTATATTTATTTATTTATCAAAACTCACTAACACAATAAAACTACGAGTACATTATTTTCCAAATAACATATTTTGTGAACATTGTATTGTATATAGTAATAAATGTAATTTTCTTCTGACCAGCAATGCAGGATGCAGCTAATCTTCTGTTTATTCTGGACTCCTATTCCTGAAAAAACTGATGCAAAAAATAAACAGAAATTGAACCTAATTAGATAACATAAGTCAATGAGTTCCAATCTCGCTTAACGTACATATTTCAAATGTAATATTACTGTGTGTCAAAATATCTCTCATTCTTCAAATTATCTCTATCTTTGTTTTTTAGCATGATAAATCTACGCGACTTTTTAACAAAGCTTCACTACCCTTTCCTTACTAAACATGTTTTTTTTAAATCAATTCAATCGCAAATTTTTAATCATAACTTGGAAACTTACATTAACAAATATTTTTTTAATGTATTCACTGGCCCTACAGCAGTGTAAACTAACAGAATAATAAAAAAAACACACTTTTATTTTAGTAAGAATTACATTCTCACCTGGCAGTTTGATTGGAGGAACACAAGCGGTGTGGGAACAATGGGTTTTCCTCAAACCACCGAGCTGACTAGGGTTTTTATTAATTGCCACAAACCAAACCATTGTTAACTAAGGCTACCTACTTGCTTTTATATAAAAATTGATACTAAAATTGCTTTTATAAAAAAAATGCATTTTTTTCAGATTGTTGCAAATATTACTTCACCAACATTTGCCAATGACGTAAGGCAATCAATTGATGACACAAAAACTTTCAATGATGCATCTCACTATGGTGCCGAATTTTATAACCAGCCTGACAAAGGTACAGCCCATATATCTGTATTGGCACCAAATGGAGATGCAGTTTCTGTTACAAGTACAATAAATTACTAGTAAGTGTTTATTTTATTGATTCTTACTCCTCAGATGGCCAAACAAACAACTCGTGTAGAGCTTTAGCCTCCCAGATGGTTTTTCTCCAATTTGATCAGTCACTCGCTGTCTCCTTCCAATATTCCTCTACTATGAGCCTCCTAAGATCCTGCTGCACATTGTTTAAAAGTATCTGTCTCAGTATGCCTAGTGTCTTTCTTCTGTGTTGTTGGGTTTGCATAATAATCTTTATAGACCATGTCAACTGAGATCTGCTTACATGGCCTATCCATGCCAATATTTGTGACTTTATGTCGCTAGTTATGTTATGTTATAAAACAGTGCTTGTATATAAAATATTCACGGGGTAACTACGTACTACTCCTGTAAACACATTTTATATGTGAATTTCCAAAATAAAACACCGCATTAAACACAACAGCTGAATGTCAAAAATATATAATCTTCACTCACAACTATTATTTATTCAATGCTACGTTAAGATGTGGATAAAAAGAAATTTCATAATTGAATTATTACAACACCTCTTTTTATTCACAAAAATAGTTCAACATCGGTCATTACAAATTAAAATGACCTAATTTATTATTGATAATAATGTACTGTTTTTAGACATACAAAAAAAACATTTTGGATGAATTTCAGAGTGTTCTGGATAGATCAGGATAATTATATATATAATTATAATTTTTCCAAATGTTCATATGAAAAATAATTTTTTTGCGCTTGGATTTTCAGTTTTGGCTCTGGAGTGGCAACAAAAAATACAGGAATAATTTTAAACAGTGTTATGGATGATTTTTCAACAGTAGGATTTACGAATATATTTGGATTACCTGGATCTCCAGCTAATGCCATTAAGCCTCAAAAACGGCCCATGTCTTCAATGAGTCCCTCCATCATTGTAGATAAAAATGGTGATGTCAAAATGGTTATTGGAGCATCAGGTGGGACTAAAATCACAACTTCAGTTGCATTAGTAAGTGATCTGAATTTTAATTCATAATTTTTATTATTATAATATCATTTTTCAGCATCATGGTCCAGTAGTTAACATGCTTGATTACTTAGGTATACCGGGCTCAATTCTTAGGTGTTTTTTAAAATTGGTTAAATGTAGGATAAGGGATTCACTTTTAAGGAAATTAAAATAATTTCTGGGCTTATATTAATTTTTTTCATCCATATTGAATATTTTCATTTTCTCTCCTTACAGTATTTAAAATAACCTGCTACAAGTAGTGCACACCCTCCTTAAGAATATTTATAAAGTAGTGCAGATAATCCTTTTTGTTTAGCTGATTAAGAAATAGTCTACTTTAGATTAAAAAGGAACTATTACAAAGCTAATTTTCTAATGTAGCTTTACGGGTATCAATTCTGTCTCCTTACCATCCGTGTTTTGCATTATGCTGTAAAATATTATTATTACACAAATACTGCTAGTTTAAATTTGACTTAATGTATATTTTATTATTTTACTGGTTTCAAAATAACTTTCTTTGTCAAAGATCAAATAACTTTTGATATTGACAGTGCAATAACTTTTGATATTGACATTAAAACAGTGCTTCTTGAGTTTAAAATGAATTTTAATTATTTAATGAAAAATAATGATTTTTGATGCCATAACATTCTTATAAGAAATTATCTACAAGAAACTTGCACAGACGATTGATATTAAGTTACAATAAAAATTGTATAGGAATATTTTATCTATTTAAAAAAAAATCATAA
The DNA here is from genome assembly GCA_949825065.1 of Odontocerum albicorne. NCBI lineage: Eukaryota > Metazoa > Arthropoda > Insecta > Trichoptera > Odontoceridae > Odontocerum > Odontocerum albicorne. Next base: position 30,843,682 of record OX463847.1, on the reverse strand, counting down.
TGGTTTTTTTGGTACTAAGCATTTCTAATTAGTTTAAACTCATATTTTGAGCTAACTGAAAGATCATTTGTGGTACCAATTTCATCCGTGTCATATATTTGAGCTTTACTACTAACATACTAAAACAAAAAGATGCCTTGAGATATCTGAAGACTCCTTATTTTTTATAGTTGGCGATTTGCATGGTTAAATTATTTATATTTCATTCAAATGTGATCCTAGGTAACTGCATTATTATTAATATCATATATGATCACTCTATCTTCGTTCAGTGTCCACTTCATCAGTGTATCCAAGAGGAGGATATTTCGATTTTTTTGACAGCATTCTCAAACCACATTGTACCTTTGAAGTAACACTCCCAAGTCTATTTTTTTCTCTATAATTACTTATTTTTTTTAAACTGGACATTAATGACTCTTTATAATGAAAAAATGTCACAATTCTTAGCCCTTTCCGGTCCTATGTCGAATGTCATTCGACATCGATTTTATTCCAGTGAGTCCTATGTCGAATGTCATTCGACATTTTTTTTTTTTTTTAACCTGGCGAGTTTATTGCCATGTAGAAATCTCTTCCAAAAAATTTCTTGTGAACATAAATATAGTTTTATTAAAAACAACCTGGATGTATTGTTTTACCCTGTAATTCTGTAAATCTTTTGTGGACCTGATGGAACATTTTTTTTTTTTTTGTGGACCGGAAAGGGTTAATTTAAATCTTGGCATCACTCTTAAATTAAATATGTAATTGACATACATTATTTTTTATGCATACAATTTTATCCTAATTTAAAATGTGACACTGGATTTCAAATATATATTATATATATATATATATATATATATATATATATATATATATATATATATATATATATATATATATATATATATATATATATATATATATATATATATATATATATATATATATATATATATATATATATATATATATATATATATATATATATATATATATATATATATATATATATATATATATATATATATATATATATATATATATATATATATATATATATATATATATATATATATATATATATATATATATATATATATATATATATATATATATATATATATATATATATATATATATATATATATATATATATATATATATATATATATATATATATATATATATATATATATATATATATATATATATATATATATATATATATATATATATATATATATATATATATATATATATATATATATATATATATATATATATATATATGTAAGCCACCACCTTCCTATCTTCATACGCAACTTATTTTATTTTATGTAACATTTTTAATCCAATAAAGTGTGTTTGTTCCCCTTGACAAGAGTCAGCTCTCTAAGCGGCGCAAAAGAAATTGTCATTTTATTATTATTACTATTAAAAGGACCCAACCCTCATTTTACTAGTTTTGAAATAAATTAGGAAATATCTGGTCACTTTGTATGGATTTTTTTAAGACGGTATTGAACCCATTTAACTGGTTTATACTTTTGTACATGTATGATTGATATATGTATTTTCAATATGTCAAATGAACCAAAAAACGTATTTTTGGTGTAGAATCCTGTTTTCATACATATGTCCAAATTTAAAATAAATCGTAGGTTCAAAAATTTCACATTTCAAAATGTAGTAGAATAATACTGAATTATGAAAATAGTTAAGTAGTATCTATAGATGACATGCAATTGTAATATTTAGACAAAAATTTAGAGATAATGTAATATTTAGACAAAAAAATATTAAATTTTAATGCAAAACTCATTTATAAATCCAAAAATAAAAGATAATTTTGGTTTTTCCAACTACGTCTTGGAAGTTACAAAGTAAATTTACATACTTTTGAAGTTGATAACTCAAATTATTTACAAATTATTACGTTTTGACTTTTTGCATTATAGGTGGAATATATTAAGACTTTAGAGATAATAGCATAATAGCCTTATTAATACTTTAGAGATAATAGCATATTATATTGTGGATTTATTTTTAAATATCTGGATTCTTAAAAAGTTAAACATTTTTTCTCATTTCGCAGGTTATCATGCGCAATCTATGGTTTAAACAAACCATCAAGGAATCAGTAGACGCTCCTCGAATACATCATCAAGTTCATCCTATGGAAATCGCTTATGAGTATGGCAACTTAAAGGTAGTATATTTATATAATTATATGATTGAATGTTTTTCTTTAATAAATAACAAGTTTTCTTATTTGATTTTTCTTAAAAAATATAATAATACGAATTCCGTAACTCGCCGGAATGTTCTATTCTGAGGAAAAGTTTTTCACTATTTTCCTCTTCAAAGTTTATGCACAACCAACACCTATCCACGGGAGTTTTAAGCCACCTTCAGGACCTCATTCAGAATTTTCTCATACATTTTATCTTCTCTCCTTTTTAGCTTGCCAGCATTCATTATATGTTATATTTAATATCCTTCATTAAAATATTGTAGAATTATAAGTGGAGGCCTTCTGAGTGAAATCAACTATAAATAAATAAATAAATTTGCAGGCCTTTACTTATATTTTATGGCTTTGTTTGCATTCAAAGCTCTGCATATAATTTACATACTTAGTGAATTTAATAGTTTGTAACGACTCTCGTGGTAATAACCTAGAATCAAATCAATACATAAAAAAAAAACAGTAGTACATAAATCCTAAAGTAAACTAAAACCATTGCATTACTAAGCATTTTTATTCTTATATGATTTCTTATGACAACAGGTTAAAATGATGCCAAAATATATAATAGGTTGTCCGGAAAGAAGTTTTCTAATTTTTAGATAGATGTCATTATGACAAAATTTTCATTGCTTCATGCCAAACCTGCTGAATGTATATTTTTATTAAAGTTAATAAGCTTAGTACATTTTTACCGCCATTATTTACCCAAATTGTCTAAGTGATTTTTTCGGTGTAATTTTCACTACTGCAAAGGAAAAAATGTGACTCAAATAAAAAAAAAATATATGTGCAGTGCATGGTGATGATGCAGCAAGTTATGTGTATCAAATATGGTTTAAAATATTTCGTGATGGGAATACAACACTCAAATATGGTGTCTGCTCTGTAAGGCCAATTACCACTGATAACGACCAAATCAAAATTTTGATCGAGAATAATTAGCGTTCTACGACACATGAGATTACTGAGATATAGAAAATATCGAAAATCACGGTCCATGAGTATTTGGAGCAATTCACTGTTTGAATTTACTTTCAGGACAACCCAATTATTTTACTTTCAGGACAACCCACTAGACAACAGCCGAAAACACTATAGAGATATCATGGATTTGAAATTAAACATTTCATAGCTTTAAATTGTGTTTTTAAAATCTTTTTGAGATTGTTTTCATCATAACTCATTACTATGAATGAATAATTTACAGTTATGATTATTTTTAGTTGTATGGAAAAAATGAACTAAAGTGATTTTATCAGAATCACTGAGGTCTTAAAACACTGTTTTTTAACATAATAATCACTATATTTATGGATTAATTACATAAATTTTGTAATTTTTACATTTTGTGGTTGTTCATTAACTTCAAAACGTCACCTTTAAGTGAGAAAACTAAATATAGAATAAAACAAAATGCAATAAATTCTTTTTTATTTTGTAGCAAGTATTAGATGGTCTACAAAAACTTGGTCACAAAATCAAAAGATACAGAGACAGAGGATCTATAATTTGCGCTCTCTTCAGAAATGAAACAGCTATTTACGCAAATGCAGACTTCAGAAAAGGAGGAGACGTATTTGGATTGGATTAAATACTTCAAAATCATCATAACAAGAAACATTCTTAATGGATTTGTCAACTTTATTGATCAAAATAGCAGTGTTAGAAACAGATATAGAAAAAGTGTTATTTACCAGATAGAACAAATAACTTTAAGTTTTGATTAACTTCAAATATTTTACTGAATAATTTTTCACTTAAATGTAAAAAAATTCTACAAAATAAACTTAACATTTAAGTGACAAACTTTATAAAAGCATTGTCAAACTCAGGTTCGTCTTAACAGCATTATAGGTTCTGGCAAAACAAAGAAAGCACTGGGGCCCATACTGGCCCTACCCAGCCATGAGAATAAAAAAGTAAACAGTCAATAAAATCAATATTTAAACATTAAAAATATGCTGTAAAGGGAGGGTTGATAAACACAAATTTATAAACAAATTTAAAAGATTAAAGTCTTTATGCATTTGAATCCCAGGCCTTTCCTGAGACAGATCGACTAATTATCCAATCTGCCAAGAGGTTTCTACAAATAATGCAGTAGGGTAGCACCCCTGGGCATTGCCCAGTGTGCCTATGCCTCGAGACAGCACTGTTCAAACCATGTAATAAAGTGAAATAGGCCTGTCGATTAAATATAAGTTTTATTGAGTAGATATTTTCACATTGAAATGAAAAATTATTCAGTAAAAACTGGAGTTTTACAATATACATACCAATTCAATTAATAAATTATTTTCAGCTTCACTCAATTAAAATATACTGTTAGAACTCCATAATAATTTAAAACATTATTTCATTTTATTCCACTTACTTATCCATCAACTGGTTTCATTGTGTACTTGAGGAGAGCCGGCTCTCTAAATGGCACTATATAAATCATCTTTTTACTATCATTCTTTCAATGAGAGTTTAAATTTCCATTTTCCAAGTTATTTACTATTTTATTCGGTATAATCTTCAAATTGTGTCATTGTTTGAAAATGTGTTTGTTTTATTAAATTGATTTTAAATAAGATATGAACAAATGTTTTATTCCATTACTATGAAAATAATTGACCAATATTTCATAAAACATTATAGTTGACATGTTAAAACATGACAATATATAACATCCATAGCACCATATAGCGAGTGACATCACTCTAAGGCGCTCCATTACATAGTGATGAGAGTAATTTTAAAAAGGCTTTTATAGACATCTATATATTCAGTCTTCTGACATTCCAGAACAGCGATATCCAAAGTTGGAGGAACTGCTCTCTAGAGGGCGCTCAGATCACCAAGAAAATAAAAGACTGCAGAGGGGCAGTTGAAGGGGTGCTGATCTCTTATTTACAATTGATCACTCTATAATAACCATGACCAAACTTTTAACTAGGCGGGCCACATTTTGTCTGTCAGAAGCCGTCATGGGCAAGATATCAAAAATTACTATATATTATATTATATACTTATTGATGTATTTATTATAAATCAATAATTTACACTTCCAATAATAATGATATTAATCAATTACAATTACTACAAAAATAATCAGTGACAAAAATGAAGCTGCTTTGTATCATCTATAATTTTTTTCATGTCAGGCTGCATGCTTGTTGATATCCTGAATATTGCTTCCTAATGGTTCATCTTGATCTTATTGGGTTTTATTGATATTCATTATTGAGAAAGTTTGTTTGCATACATAAGTTGAACCAAATATTTTCATTGCTAATTCATTGAAATTAATATATTTTTGTGTTTAGATTTTATAAAAATTAGATATATATTTTCTCTCGTCTAAGTGGACCTACATTTTGGCTGTAGTTTAGTCATGCCTGCTCTAGAATGTAATCATGTCACAGCAATAACTATGGTGCAGTGGCTAAAATACCGGTCTATAAAACATGAGTTTTGATTTGATTCCCGGTAACTTCAAATTTATGTAACTCTTGATTATTTTTCACATGAACTTTTATACTGGCATTACTTCTAAGATCTTTTTCCTCTGAATAAGATATCCTGGTATTTAGTAGTTGCATGACATACTTGGAGACCTAATGTAAAGGGTATTTAGAAATAAGGCTATAGAAATAATGGAGTTTTTTTAGAGGCTCTAAATATGAGTTGATAAAACCAAGAGGACAAGTACAAACAAGTTTAGGAATTACTGCTCTAGAGATCCAAAACTTATACATATATGAGTAATAAGGGCAACATCTTTAAAATCTCAATCAAGATAAATTAAATGTTTGTTTAAAAAAAACTGAACATTAAGTATGCAGCATTTATGCGGTGTTTTATGATTCTTAGGAAAAAGAATAAACGGATTGCACTAACAGGGCATACATAAAGGAATTCAAACTTTTTATCAAAGTTGAAATCTTTGATGCAAAAGTTCGTCCCACTTTTTATACAAAAATAAAAGAAAAATTTTATTTACTAAAAATTACATGTAATTAATAAAATATGTGCTGTTCTGTTGGATGACCTTTCTCCATCTCTCTGGTAGCTGCATAATCTCGCGCTCATAGAAGCTTGGAGGTTTTTGGCTAAATAACTCATCCAGGTGATTTTTCAAGTCTTCTAAGGATGAAAAGTTTTTACCATCTAAGCTGTTTTGAAGGGATCTAAATAAATGATAGTCGGAGGGCGCAAAGTCGGGAGAGTACGGTGGATGGGCCAAAACATCTCAGTTAAATTGTAAAGTTTGTCTCGGGTGGCCAAAGACATGTGTAGTCTAGCATTGTATTGATGGAATGCAACACCCTTTCTGTTGGCTAATTCAGGCCACTTCTGGTCGATTGCTCGCTTTTATTCACTTAGTTGTTAGCAGTATTTCTCCGAATTAATGGTCTGGTTTTCAGGTAACAGCTCATAATAAACGATTCCCTTCCAGTCCCACCAAATGCATAACATAACCTTCTTCGGATGTAAACTGGGTTTGACGCTGGTTGAATCTCGGCGCTTAGACCATGATCTCTTATGCTTAACATAATTATAAACAATCCATTTTTCATCACCTGTAACCATCCGCTTTAAAAATGTATTGATTTAATTGCACTTCAATAAATAACTGCAAGCAGAAATTCGGTCTATCAAATTTATTTCCGTTAACTCATGCGGCACCCATACATCGGCCTTGCTAACCATTCCAAGTTGGCGTAATGGCCTTGACACTGTTGACTGGTTGATTCCAAGAATTCTCCGATCTCTCGAGTTGTTCTATGCCGATCACTTTCAATTAGCACCAATATTTCGTCGCCATGTGCCTCAACCGGTCATCCTGAACGTGGTGCATCGCTAAGATTAAAATTATAATTTATAGTTAAGGCATTAACATTGTGGAGGTTTAAAGACAATGTAATTTGTTTTATCAAACACTGTTTATTCCCCTTGTAACGGTATAACCCTACCGGTTTCTTGTTTGTGCTCCCCTGATGATGAGGTGAAAGCCTTGAAACCGGTAGGGTTATACCGTTACAAAAAGTGGAATAAACAGTGTTTGATAAAACAAATCACAAAGATTAAAATTGTTTTCACGAAACTTTCTGAACCACTTACAACAGGTGGAATCGTCAACGGCACCCTCACCGTACACAGCACATATCTTCTTTTACATCTGCGAAGCAAACATTATATGATATGTCGAAAATGCTCCTTATTTTCTGTCATTTTTAATGCTTAACAAAATGTAAAAAAACAACCAAATAACACAATTTTTTCCCAAGTACTTGCTAAAATTCCTTACGTCAAACATCAAAACTTTAGATGCGTGAAGTTAATAACACTTCAGTTTTACGATATAACACCATCTAGTGCCAAAAACGAGATGAACTTTTGCATCAACCCTATATATTATCATAGAATATTTAACAATAAATTACATTGTTATTCCACTCTTAACATTAATCCTCGCTACATCATTCCACCTGAAAAAAGCCTAAAAATAGAGGGTGGAAATGTGTGTAGCGATTAACGTAAATAGTAGAATAACAAAATAATTATTAAATATTCCAAAATTTTAATTACCTGAAAATGCATTTGCTACAGTGAGCACGGAAATGGAGCTGCCTATTGTTGTCATGGATTGTTACGTTGGTTCTTCTAGATGATAGTAGAGTTGCTATGCTTTAAGAATTAATCTGCCACAAAGTTTTTGATGTGGTTCTTTGTGTTGAAATTAAAACCAATTTTTATCAGGTTTGTAAATATGAAACCGGATTTTTTTTTATAGAAAATACACATTTATTGTATGAAAATGGTAAAAAATATTTTATTTAAAGTATTGCTCATCGCCAGCTACACATTTTCCCCATCTCTCTGGCAATTTGTGAATGCCACGCCAAAAAAAACTGTTGCTCTTTTGAGGCAAACCAATCATCGAGCCATTTTCGTAATGAGTGAAGCGCTGCTCAGCAAGTGCGTGTCCCATCGATGCAAATAAGTAGTAATCGGATGGAGCCAAGTCTGTTGAGTGAGCCGCATGCGAAAGTATTTGACAACTAAACGCCTCAATCGTTTCCTTGACCGGTTTTGCTGTGTGCGATGGTGCATTATCATGAAGCAAAATCACTTTGTGTTGCCTCTTTTGATATTCTGGTAGTTTTTCACACAATGCTTGGTTCAAATCCATCATTTGTTGACGGTAGCATTCAGTATTATTAACGGTTTCGCCAGGTTTTAGCAGCTCATAATAGATAACACCCTTCTGATCCCACAAAAGTAATTGATCTTCACTCTCCCCACCAACACTACCATGTCATCTACATACCTTTCAGTTCAACATTTGCATGCCACCAATTGACCTCTGTAGTTCCTTCACATATGAATCTATATAGATATTGAACAAACAGGGTGACATAACACATCCTAGTTTTATGCCTTTCAAAATATTAAACCATTGTCAAGGTATCACTCACTACTACATGTTCTACTTTCAGCGTATAATGATGCAATACCACATTAATTTATGTTCAACACTATATACATTCGATATTTTCCATAGCTTGCCTCGTATCACGCGGTCATGTGCGTTTTCCAAGTCTACAAACGAACAATACATATATGTATTTTTTTTATTATTTGCCATACATTGTTCCACAAGCATACGCAGAGAAAAACCTGATACACGCATCCTCTTCCACTTAAACAGGCACCCTGAGCACCCAACACTTTTTTATCTTTCAAGGTGATATAAGGCAAAGAAAAGAAAAATATTCAGAACCATGTAGCAAAATAGGCAAGATGCAGTAGCCAAATAACTGACACTAGATGAACATGAAATTTTATTTGGTGTTTTCTTAATATCTCCGTTGGCCGCCTTCTAAGCCTACCAAACATACTGATAACTCAGACAATAACCTCCGTGGCCTAGTTGTTAAGACGCCTATCTTTCAGCCCGGAGGTTATGGGTTCAATTTCTGATTTTATTTAAAAAAATACATCCATCTGGTTTTCACTTCAGCCCTCTTTAACATCATTCTGGTTTGTTAAGAAATTTGGTAAAGTTGCACAGTATACAAAAAAAATGTAATACAATTTTAACATAAGATAAAGTAAAACATAGTTTCATATATTGAAATATGCTGTTAAATTAAAAAATATAATATATTATCAGGGTTTCAGCTTTAATTTTGTGAATCTCTGGATGAAAATGAAAAACACTTAACAAAATATTAATTAGCTATTCCACTCATGACAAACACTCGACTTAAATGAAAAACACCCTTATGCCTAGTTACATCCATACGTTTGGAATACATGAATATGTAATATAGCACACATGGAATAAATAATAGAGACTAGTGTGTTTGCGAATAAAACAAAGATGTATACTTTAATTTAGATTTTATTTTCCAAGAAAATACACGAAGTGGCAACAAAGCAAAATATACTACAATCATTCAACATTTTTTAAATGAAGTGAAATAAAGTGTCTATAAAAAATTAAACATGTTATTAAATTAGGGCACTAACAATTTGTTCAGTTAGTGATGCTCTTCTTCTTCTTCATAGCCATCAGGAAGGGGATTTACTTTAGGGTTGTGGAACAGGGAGTGGTTTCCATCACCCCAGGGGAAACGCTAGAAAATGAACAAAAAATTAATTAATAAAAAATATACGAGGGTGGTCCCAGAAGTACCCGACCTGATGTAAAGATGGCGGTTGTTGCTTTAAAAAATTACTATGGTAGAAAGTACTAAACTTATAAAGCTTAAGTTTCAAGTTTTAAGACGCTACGTTGTTTAGTATTTGTTTGGCAGCCATCAATAGTGAACGCTCTCAGTGAATTTGTAAACATGGAAAAAATTGGTCATCGTTATGATACAATACTTTCATTTGAAAGGTCTAAGTCCAACCAATATCAAAGCCGAGCTAGATTCTACTCTAGAGGAGTCTGCTCCTTCGTTTACAACAGTAAAATATTGGGTGGCAGAGTTTAAACGAGGCTGTACGAGCTGCCAAGACGAACATCGCAGTGGTCGACCAAATGAGGTGACCACGCCAGAAATGGTAAAGAAAATCCACAAAATGGTATTGGATGACCGTCGGTTGAAAGTGCAAGAGCTAGCAGACATGGTACGCATTTCAAAAAGTGCTGTATATCGCATATTGACTGAAAATTTGGACATGAGAAAGCAGTGCGCAAGATGGGTGCCGCGTTTGCTCACAATGGAACAAAAACAGCATCGTGAGGATGTTTCAATCGTGTGTTTGGCGATGTTTCACAGCAATAAAGCCGAGTTTTTGCGTCGATTCATAACCATGGATGAAACATGGGTCCATCACTTTACACCTGAGACGAAGGAACAGTCAAAACAATGTACTGAAAGGGGAGAATCGGCTCCAAAAAAGGCGAAGACAGTTCCATCTGCAGGCAAGGTCATGGCGTCAGTTTTTTGAGATGCGCGTGGGATAATTTTCATTATCTTCAAAAAGGAAAAACAATCAACGGCGAGTATTATGCGAACTTATTGCAGTGTTTGAGTGATGAAATCAAGAAAAAACGGCCGCATTTGGCGAAAAAGAAAGTGTTGTTTCATCAAGACAATGCACCAGTTCACACATCCGTTATCGCGGTGGCCAAAATCAATGAATTAAATTTAGAACTGCTTCCTCACGAACCCTATTCATCAGATTTAGCCCCCTCGGATTATTTTCTTTTTCCAAACTTGAAAAAATGGCTCGGTGGTAAAAGATTTGCCAACAATGAAGAGGTGGAATCTGCGGTTGATGGCTATTTTGAGGTGCTAGACGGTTCTCACTATAAACAGGGTATCGAAGCTATTGAACATCGCTGGGAAAAGTGTGTCGAGCTGAAAGGAAACTATGTTGAGAAATATAAATATTTTTTTCCAAATTTTTTGTGTTTTCTTTGTTAAGTCGGGTTCTTTTGGGACTACCCTCGTATCAAAAGGGTGTTATTACAGGTGGGATATATCTATTTGCAAATATTTTCCATTTCAAAAACAACAATGTGTCGAATGTTCACAACAGTTTTTTTACCTCAGCAGAAACAACAAAGATGAGATTTTTTAGCCGAATTGATATTGGAGATGAAACTTGGGTTCATCATCATGAGCCTGAGTCGAAGCAGGAGTCAATGCTGTAGCATAAAAAGGGCACACAGCCCCCTAAGAAGTTCAAAGTGTCGCAATCGGAATTGAAAAATGATGGCTACAATTTTCTGGGATGCGGAAGGCATACTGCTGATAGATTACAAAGGACATCACAATAACTAGAGAGTACTATTCTGGTCTGCTGATACAGTTAAAAGAAGCTGTGAAGGAGAGGAAAATGGATAAAAAGGGTGGTGCTTTTGCATAACAATGCACCCGTGCACAAAAACAATTGTGCATCAGCTACTTTTCACTACTGTGGCTTCCAAACATTAAATCACCCTCACTACAGCCCAGTCCTGGCTCCGAGGGAAGAAATTTAAAGTGCAATTTCGGCTTATTGTGATGGCAAAAGCAAATCTTTGTTTTAGTGGGTATATATAAGCTTATTGAAATATCTGAATATATTGAAAAGGAAAAATATAAAAGTTCTACCCCTTCATTTCGCGAATTTATTGACCTCCCCTCGTATGTCAAGCATGTAGACAATTAATCATTGTTGAAATGGCAAAAGTATAAATTATAGGCATTCTGCTTCAGTTTTTTGCATTCCTCAGTTTCTCGAGAACACCACCATATTTAGCTATTAGTGATAACTAACTTGAGGTGCTTGGCCATGCGGTAACACACATTGGACTTTCGTGCAGGTTCTAACCCCCTGCTGTGCTACTCTCCTCCGATGACACAGGCATTTTCCCATCTAGTATTTGGGGGTATAAAGATATATGACTTCAGTCATATCAATTCTTTCAAAAAATGAAAAAAACATGCCGATGTACTCCGATTATCTCACAATGTGCCATCGAATCCAGTACAAAGGTGTGGCCAGTGAATTCACTCACTTAAAAAGAAGAGAAAATGAAAAAAAAAAATGAAACAAAATGTCACAGCACAGTTTGCTTTCCAACTGAATTGATGATGGAATGGTGAGGGGATCCTCGACGAGGTTCAACGACGATGAGTGATAATTAAACAGCATTAGGTCTATCTTAATAGTTACAAATTCATAAAATGTCAAGAAATCTTTGAAGCAGTAATAAGCCAATTCCAAGAAATCAATACATTTGTACATTGCACAAAAGTTTATTAAATTTGTATTCAAAACCATATTTCCGATTTTATAAATCATAATCTGGAAGCTCGATTTGGAACCAATAAAAGAAAATTAGAAAAGCGTACTCTGAAAATTTTACCTTGGTGCGCATTCTCAAGTACTCATAAGGTACGAATTCTGGCCTCGGTTTGTGGTGATCCCTTTGGTGTCCCATATAAGCATTCAGCATTCCTAACCCTACAGCTGGAATTCCGACGAAGAAGAAAACTTTACGCCACATATCCTGCCCGGCTGAAAACGACAAAAATTTACATATTATGTAACTTCAGTAAATTAAAAAAAAAATTTTTTTGATCCACGTTTGAAAATAATTACCTCGATGGTCTCCTGGAGCAGTATTGATTGAAGAAGCCCGCGAAGGGGCCGACTTTGTAACATAACGAAAAACGGCACGACGAAGTACAACAGCCATCTTTTACGATTCCGTCCTGATCTCCCGTATCGTACTAAAAATTGACAACAGGAAGACGAGATAAACTTCGTCTATACAAATCGGAAAAGTGTCTATGATTTTTTTGTAAGTAGGTACCTCTTTAAATAGGCAAAACCACGGGTATTAAAGGTATTCCCTCAAATCACTGACAAGAAAACCTACTGCGCAATTAAAAATTGCATAAGTATTCAAAATTGATTAAAAGTAAAATAACTCGTTTCTATCTATCTATCTATTTAAAAAAAAAGAGAGAAAAAGTTGGTAACACGTTACCCTCGTTTCCAAATAAAGTAGTAGACCTCTTTACATAAAATCGGTCAAGTTTCCAACTTTCTTTAAGACCTTTACATTATTTTAAGTGTGATAAAAAATTCCGTCAAGAGAATAACTTTCATAATTCACCCTTTTTAGAGAATACACTATAAAATTTGTTGGTAAGGCATTGATTTGTAAGTGAAATGTAAGCTTGCTTAAGTCAAGGATAAAAACATATTAAAATTTTAGATACAATGAAATTACATGAAAAATAATTACAATTTTATACAGGTTATTTTATTCAAAGTAACGTATATAAAATAATTTTAAAATATCAATTTTATTTAAAAAAATATTGAGCCAATACATTATACAACAACATTATAATTTATAAAAAAAACACATTTTTAAGTTCTAAATTAGCAAATGCGATATTCAATTGCCAAAATGTACTAAAATAACACTAACATATTAAATTGTAAAAATCCATTTTATCGTATTCTAATTGCTTATGTCTAAATAATTAGATACCAAAAACTCTTAAAACACGTTTTTATTAAACATAATATGTTATTTTTGATAGCTTTTAACATTTTGATTGATTCCAATTTAATTTATTTGATGTTAAACTATATATCAAATGCGTCTAGTTGAATTCATAAGTGATCTAGAAGTAAATAAAGATTCCATATATTTTTTATCCTTAATAACACCTCGATTCATTTAATCATCTTTATTTAAGAAAAGGGTGATTTACATTTTCATTTCAGATTTACTATTAAGTAGGAGATTAAATATTCTGTGCTCCGAAAATGAACTACATGTCAAAACACTTTCTTCTTCTTGAATAATGGCCGTGAACTCCTATATTCGAAAGAGTATACACCAGTGCCAATTGATGTTCACTTCATAAGGTCCGTAGTTGATATTTTAAGTGTAGTAAATTAACTTGTTCCGGACTATGGTTATCTAATGTAATATTATGGAGTGAAACTTTCTTCTTTTACAGCTCACTCGCCACCATAGATAAACAATAATGTGTTGTCATTTTCTCCAGCGCTGACATTGTCTTTGGCCAAAAAATATTGCTCACGAAAATAAGCCATCGTTTGTGATGTTTCACTTTGTTATTTTTTATAATTCATGAGATATGATGTTTTTACTATTCAAATCGATTTTTTAAATGGGAAATTCTAGTGCGAAATCTCATGCGAATATCTCTTCGGCCAGCGCCCACGACTTGACCCGCGATAGACCAAATGATGTCAGCCAGGTGAGGAATTTGATAAGATTAGACGAAGTACAGCTGTTCGTGCGTCGATTTTTTTGTGATACTTTGTTTTGAAATCTTGCGAGCGAGATAATCACTATCTTAATGTTAATTATATAGTTGTCACGATTCTAGTGTGAACTATACCACTGTATAATTTTTGCCTTTATACTTATATCATAAAGCATAATATTTTGTTAAATCGAAATTGTTTACCACGGCTTCAGATCTTTAACAAAACTACGTAATTTTTAAATTATCACAAGACCAACATGTGACCATAAAGCTTATCAATCAGACTAGCGAAATATTATTTGGAGAACCTTTTTGATTGTTTCGTTAATATCTTTGGATTGTGGTAAACATTTTTACCTCTTTATTTACCTATATTATTTTTATTTCATATTCCCAACTTCTAGTCAAGATTTTTCTTTAATTAGGCTATTATTTTTTGAATAATACAATACATTACCCTTTGTACAAACAAAACCATTAATTGATTTTATTATCTACAATAAAGGATTTACACAATTTAATAAAGAAATTTATTTATTTATAATGCAGTATAGGTATTGAAAACCAACAATGAGGGTATAAACATGTTTATACTCTCCATGAATAACATATTTGATATGTCAATCTTACTACATATGTCTGACCCACTGTAAATTTCCACTCGAAAACATTTTTGTCAGTGGGCTCTAGAGTGACCAAATTTCACTTTATTTAAACCCTGAGATTGTCGGTAAAATTTCTTCAATGGGTAATATAGATGGTTATAAAAACAAAACACTAATAAAAAAATCATTCTTTCTGTTAACGTTTTAACAAATGTACTTTTATAATAAAATAATCAAAGGATCAATATACTCGTATTATAATCAGTCAAAATGTTTATAACTAACATATTTTTGTAAAATAGAGGAAAACTAGAATCTGGGGAACTAGAATGTTTACCTAAAGAAAAAAATATGTTTCATAGATTAGTCTGAGGCTATGTGCTCGCATTGTGTGAAATGTATTTTATTTTCATTGCTAAAACTGGTTTCCGGCTAAGCTAATTTTAGACGTTAATGCAAAATTGGTATAATCTGGAGAAATTATAACAAAATCCGGAGCCCAGAGAGGCGGTGTTGAAACCCTGAGAGCTGGTCACCTTAGTGGGTACTCGGATTAGTTTTTTAACTGTCTATATATCTGACCATTTATGAATATTATGTAACTAAAAAGGGTGCTTTCTTTTGATCCCCCTGTAACCTTTGATTTGCCGATCATGTATCAACTCTTTATAATTACTCTAAATTGCAGTTCTTGCTCCTCTCTTAGTATTCAATTTATATTCAAACTAATGTAAATCGTAACTATGAAGTCTGATGGGTGGAAACATCCCATTATTTTATTATATTTATGAGACAAAACTTTGATTACAACTCAGCTAAGGAAATATTGAGTATTCTCCAGACCATGTTCCTTTTCGTGTTCTCAATCTATATAAACCTAAACCTTTATTATATAAGTTAAAAAATATTTAATTTTAAATTAAAATGATTGTACTATTGACAATAAACAGTAAAAGTAATAACAAATGATAGATTGTGCATTACAATATCTTATCAGCGCTCTGATGTAGTGTTTTTAAAAGATGATATAAATACCAGTAAATAAACTCAAAATGCAATTAAAATTATGATGCTAGACCACCATTCAGACAGTAAATTTTGGTTCTGCATATGCTACTTGAGATATTTTGGCAAGCATCCAAATAACTTTAATAATAAACATTATAATAAGTGCAATGGGCTAGTATACTAAAAACCTTTTACTTATCTGCTACCTCCAGTTAGCTTTAAAACAATTATTATTTTAATGCTAATATGTTTTGAAATATTATTTTGCAGTTTAATTTATCTAGTTTCATTGGTAGTCTGAGTGGAAGATCGTTTGTCAGTACAAATAGCAACGTTTCTGTATACAGCACATCTCGTCCATGGTCAAGAGTATCCAGAAGAAGGTTTGCACATACATTATTTTGTACTGTATCATATCTCCTTTTTATAATTTTCAAGGCTAGTTCAAATGAAAAACGGTCAGTAGATTGTTACGGGAGTTATAGGAGAAAACAGGTGAAGTAGTTTTGTAAAGAGTAGTGGAAGTAGAATAGTTGACCAGATGTAGAGAAAAGTGAATGTCTGCCGTGGATAAATTGAAAACCTAACCTAAAAGAAAGACAAGATAATGAATGATTGAATCTGATAGACTCCAATTTTCTGCAGTTGTAATGTGAATGTGGATCTTATGATTTGCTGATATAATCATTATGCAAACTTCCATATCTAATAGACTATTGAAAAGAGATAAACTGCCCACGCAATATATCAGAAAAAAAATGTCCACGCAATATACCAGAAAATATGTACTCCATGTCATCCATTTTAATCTTTCAAAAGTCATATTTTCCTTACTAAACTAATAAAGAAAATTACTTAAATATATTTCACTTAATATACCCATCATCGGCTGTCTGTAAAGTACAGGGTTGGTACAGAGCTGGTTGATTGGTTTAGTGCAAAGCTGGTATGGTTGGAAGAAATGACTATAAAGTAATAAATCCGCCAGATGTATTTACTCAATAAATAAGATTTATTTAATAAATAAAAAACAGTATGTTGAAGAACTTAAAAATATTGTACATTTAAAAGGGCAATTTAAAATTCAGTAATGGGTCAGTGGACAGTGGTTCAGCAATAGTAAAGTGACAATTTCTTATCATCAACTTGAACACGGTTAAAAAACTGTACATTTCATTGAAACATGAATCGACCCATTTATGAAGCTGTGACTTAGGAGTTTACCCTTTTGAAGTATCCGCCATACACATATAATACTTATTAGTTACTTTCAATATTCATTATAAATTTAATTCAAAATTTTCAAAATAGTCAGTTTCTTTTCTTTTATCTGTAAGAGTAGAATATTGATCAAGTTGAAGAGTGAAATCATCAAATTCATGTACCACTAGGACCAAAGTACCCGATTTCCACAGACTCAAATTCTTCAGAATGTTGTGAGGGTGATGGTCCGATACTACATCCAGGTTCAATATTAAAACTACTGATGTCTTCACTATTGTCTATGTGTTATCCGCTATCTTTCTATCTGGCTATCTTTAATTATTAAATACATTATTATTATTTCTATCTTATTATTTCTACAGGCTTCTAAAAATATTATGGAAAATATTTATGTAAGCCTGTAGAAAATGGTTAGTTATTTAAAAAAAAACATTTTTTGTCATTTAAGTCTGCTGTATTCTTTGTGGCGACCTTTTAAAATGATCTAAAAAAGAGCACATGTAAAGATGGGCTTCGCACGCATGACAAGACATTTGAATCCACTTGTAGATAGGCAACGCACTTAATCAGTTAATGTAAACATGACATAAGTTTATGCCTCAGATTTACAACATATAAATTTCATAATGTATTTGAGATGAATTATTATTAGCTTAGTGTCCAATTGACCACCTCACTACGTCCCTTTTAGAGTAGGCAGAGGGGACATGTAACATCTTTCTTCACATGCACCAACCTCATCCATATTTATAAATATCATCATACATCCGTAATTTTAACCTTTCACTCAGCTCAAATTTCTCCAACTATCTTCTTCCATACTTTCTTCACTCTATTCATTTCAGTCATTTACATATTTGTTTTGTTAGTATTTTACAACTTATTCTTAATATGTACTTGGATTTTTCTGCCTTTCTACATTTCTTTCTTCCAAAAATTTATCCACATTGACCATACTTTCCTTGATCTTCCTCTATAATATCTCATTCACATCCACTTACTTACTCTTTTTATTCAAATTTTTCACTCAACATTTCGATAACAGTTCAATTGACTTCTTTATTTTTACCAATCTTTTGACCACCTGCATCAAAACTTTTTTTTTCTTTTTTTAACACTTAAAATCAATTTTAATAATGGACTTCCGTAAAAATCTATGTTCGCTATAGGGCTTCAAGAGGCTGATATGATGATGATATTAAGTTTTGATTAATTTCTGAGATATCAAATGTTATTTCATTTCACAGGTGGAATAATTCAACCCTAACAAATCCTTTACGAGCCAGTAAGACTGCATGGCCTGTAGCTAATGTTGAAGGAATATTTTTGCCCGAGTTCAAAGTTGACTGTGATAATTATAGTGCGCAATTTAAATACATTGACACAATATCTAAAGGCGCATTTGGAAAAGTTTATAAAGTACTCCATCTTGAAACGAGAAAAGTTTATGCTTTGAAAGTTTTGTCAAAATCACAGGTGAGTTTAGATTTTTTGACATTTATTTACGAAACCTCTCTATATAAAAGATAATTTATTTGATTATCGGAGTTTTTCTGGCGCTTGTCTCTGGATAATTATATCATATATTGATTCACCTAGTTTGAAGAAATACATTAATTGTTCCAGAGTTCTATTTTTTTATATTGCTCTTTTGTATTTTCAACGTTTGTACATATATTCAGAAAACAATTATTTACAAAAGTTGCGGACTGCCTGTATATCAATAATTTGAAATGATCGTTCAAATTGCTAGCACAATAGATAAATTTTGCTTTAGACTTTTTTATGAAATTGAACTTGGTCGATTGGAAGAAATTGCAACAAAACAATAATGTATGCACACGAAAGAGTTAAAATAAATTCAACATTGGACTTGTCAACTCCTGTTTGATTTTTGAATATTTCATAATTGAAAGATCTTTAAATACTATCCAAATGGATGTAAAGGGAAAAAGTAAGTTATGTATTATTTTAATACATTTTTCTATCATTTTTATTTGGGCCTTAAAATTTGACATTACAGGTAACCCCCGTTCATCGCGACCCTGGTGAGTGCGGATTCGTTATAACGCGGTATTTTAAACAACACTTGTCCGGCTTCGATACATTCCAGGAATCGTCATAATGTGTAGTTGCACGAGCGAGCTATCTTTCTTTTTCGTTCACTCACATAATACACATGTACATATATACGTAAATTCACGAGCGCGAGTGAGACAAAATATGTAGCTATCAGAAACATCGACGAAGCGTGGAATGAAGTCTCCCAATATTGTATGAAGAGCGTTTGGAAAAGGTTGTTCAGAGAAATTGATGATCAAATTCTCTGAATATTCAAAATATTGTCGAAGATATTAAGTGTTAAAATAATCGACAAGGCCCTTTCTCTTCACAATCAGTGCATGCAGTTGTTAGAAGAAAATGATGAAGATTATGAGCGAGTGAGTGCTGTAAAGTGTGGTTGTAATGGATTATTTGACAGTTATAGACAAATTTTACACAATAAACGTAGAGAGGCCAAACAAGGAAATCTAAATTCTTTTTTGCAAAGCGGAAAAAAAAAAAAAATAATGAATTATATTTTATATGACATTGTTATTTAATGTTTATTTTTAAAATAAAACGTTTTTTAGAATCTTAAAATGATTGTTTTTAAATCCCCCGTTAATAGCGGAATTTCGAATATCGCGGCCATGTCCGGAACGTATCTCCCGCGATCAACGAGGGTTACCTGTACGAATCAATCCATAGTAAAATTTGATTAAATGTATGTCTCTCGTATGCACAAGTATGTCTTGTATTATTAAGTTGAATTTGTAATAAAATTCACTTTATATGCGATATATGGATGATTAATGAAATATTAAAGCAAGTTGAAGAGTTCTGCTATTTAGGTAGTATTTTCTCAGATCATGGAAGAGTTATGAGGGATATCGCACAGCATGAAGCGATAGGAAGCAAAGTCAATGGGGCAAAATATGACAGAATACAGATCAAAGCGATTAGGAATGTACATGAATTTAAGGCTAATGGGTTGAATAAGATGAAGAAGAGCATTCTGAGATGGTTTGGGTACGTAGAACGAATGAATGAAGAAAGACTAACAAAACAAATATACAGTGTGAATGTGAGTGGAAGGTGTGGTAGAGGAAGATTAAGGAAAGTATGGTTGGATCAAATATATATTTTTAAACAAGGAAATATTGGGAGTAGAGTACAAATTAGTTCGGTCCGTTTCCAAAAGATGGCTCTAGCTGTTATGAATGGTTCATAGTGACAGCCGATTTTGGCGGTTTCAGAGAGGTTAGACATCTGCCAATAATATTCAGTTTATATCGCTTTGAGTTTCATGCAAAAACCTTGTTTTGTACAGTGTTGAAAATGTCGAATTTTGTGTTAACCAAGCAGCATTTGCGGGGGGTTTTAATTTTCTGCTTTAATTGGAAGAAAAGTGCAGCTGAAGCCCATCGAATGCTTGTCGAAGTTTATGGTGATGCTGCTCCAACTGATAAATCATGTAGGGAATGGTTTCGACGTTTCAAGGATGGAGATTTCAGCGTCGAAGACAAGCCTCGCTCTGGACAGCCAAAAAAATTCGAGGACAAAGAATTAGAGGCATTACTCGAAGAAGATCAGAGTCAAATGCAAGAGGAGCTTGCAGAATCATTGGGAGTGACTCAACAAGCCGTTTCCGTACGATTGAGAGCCATGGGAATGATTCAAAAACAAGGAAATTGGGTGCCTTATGAACTGAAACCGAGAGACGTTGAAAGGCGATTTTTCACTTGCGAACAGCTGATTCAAAGGCAACAAAGAAAAGGTTTTTGCATCGGATTGTAACTGGAGATGAGAAGTGGATATTCTACGACAACCCCGAGAAGATAAAATACTATGCTAAGCCCGGTCAATCATTGCCATCGACCTCAACATCAACACCAAAACTGAACATACATGGTTCGAAGATCATGCTCTGTATCTGGTGGGACCAAAGGGGTGTTGTTTACTATGAGGTGCTAAAACCTGGCGATTCCATTACGGGCAATCGGTATCGACTACAATTAATTTGTTTGAGCCGTGCATTGCGAGAAAAACGGCCGGAATACGAACAAAGACATGATAAAGTTATTCTTCTTCATGACAGCGCTCGGCCTCATGTCGCAAAAATCGTAAAAAAATATTTGGAAACGCTTAAATGGGATGTTTTACCGCACCCGTCGTATTCCCCGGACATTGCTCCTTCTGATTACTGGTTGTTCCGAAGGATGCAGCACGATTTGGCAGGTCACCGGTTCACTTCTTTTGTAGAAACCGAAAATTGGCTCCAAACTTGGATCGCCTCAAAAGACGAGTCATTTTTTCGAGATGGAATTCGAAAATTGCCTGAGAGATGGGAAAAAGTAGTAGCCAGCGATGGACAATACTTTAATTGATCTGTTCATTAATTTTGTTTAGAAATAAATGCATTTTTGAACATAAAAAAACGGACCAAACTAATTTGTACACCCAATATAAAGTCAGAGAAATCATAGTAGCTGTTTGATAAAGTGTATGAATGTAGAGAAGGCAAAATATGTGAAGTTCTGACACTGTCCTCTGCCTACCCCGACAGGGAGATAGCATGATGGTATGTATGAATGTTAGTTTAGTTGTACATTTTTATGGTATTCCAGTATTCCTGATGAACGTACAGGGTGTTATGATAAATTATAAATAAGTGTTGATGTAAAAAGCATTAGTTAAAAAAAAGGTTATGACAAGTTTTGGTGAAATCATTATTTGTCAATGAAATTGACTTCATAAGATCTCGAAGTCATTCTGATTGTTCAGGACTACACTAATATTTTTTTAAGCAAAACATACATTCGAAACTCTAAAACTTAATTCCACAATAATCTAAGAAAACATTGTTCCTAATAGTATAGTGAATGCTATGATGTTTACTGTTTGGACAACCACAAACTTATAAGTGCTGCTTTAGTGGTGTTTTGTTCCATTGCTTATGTTTTTTTTGCTTTTCCCTTGTATTTTCTTAAATGTATTGTCATTAAAAAAAAAAAAAATTCACCTTATGTTTTTCTGAAGATAATCTCTGAGAATTGTGTGAAGCAAGTGAAGGACGAAGTGCATATACAAGAAGTTTGCGGACACAATCCCTTCATAGTAAGCTGCTTTAACAAGTGGCAGTCCAGAAAGAGGCTCTATATTGGTAAATTTTATAATTTTTTTATTCAAATAAATTGAGTTTCACGAAGGTAGGCTGAAAAATTTGCTCTTAAAAAAAAAAGCTAATGTATGGTGGCAAACTTTTTATTTTTCAATATATGTAATCTTTTGAAAGCTGAATGCACTTTTCCCAATGATACTTCAAAGTAAATATCTCAATTAATCGAAGAATCCGTCAAGGTCTTCAAAATACTGTTCCACAGTTGCTATGACAGCATCATTGGAATAGTTTCTTTTGCTGCTGAGATATTTTTTGAGGTTAGAGAAGAGGTGAAAGTCTGACTGTACCATGTCAGATGAATGCCTCATCTATTAAGTCAGTGGCATGTAGTGCAACCATTGCAATTGTTGATCTGTGAACCGGTGCATTGCCCTAGTGAAAGATGACTCCTTTTACGAGTATCAGCATTCTGGATCTCTACTTTCAACTGAATTATGAAATTTACATAGTACTGTCCATTTATTAATTTGACTTTGTCAAAGTAGTCAATCCCTTAAAATCCCAGATAACTGATGCCATCACCTTACCAGTTGACAAAATTGACTTAGCCTTCTTTAGAGGCAGTGAAACAGTATGTCGAAACTGTTTTAATTGTTTTTGGTATCTGGTCGGTAGTGGTGGATCAGGTCTCATCCATGATCACAAATGGTCCCAATCACAAATGGTCAGGATTAGTGTCAAATACAGCCAAACACTGTAAAGTTTGGACATGAGCACATATTCGTTTCAATATCAGAAGTCTTGGCACCTACTGAGCAGAAAGCTTCAATAATTACAATTGTGAAGTTAAGATGAATTATACTCATATTAGCATAAGATCTTGAGTGCTTTTGTTATTTCTGTAACTGTAATTCGGTGATTTTGCAAAACTAATCCATGACTTTTTTGACATGAACTGGGCTGCCTACTTTTTAATAATTGTGTATGATGGAGCAGACTCCGTCAATATTTCTGCCATCTCTTCAAAGATTTGTTTCAGCGTGAACCCTTCGATAAATGTCAATTAAAAATGTCAAAAAGGGACAAAATTTCACAGTGAATTCAGATGTTGCCAATACATAGTAATTAAAATTGAGACCGGCTAGTTCTTATTTTTTCAAGGCTGCACATTTTTCAACCTTTTATCGTATTCCTGTTATTTTCTGTGTACTTATTTCAAGATAAAATATGTTCTTGCCAGAATAGATTTAATAATTATTTTTTTATTATAATAATCTATATCACTTGGATTATGGTTGTACACTCCTTAGTTGAAGGATTAAACACCAGGATTAAAATGAAAAAAATAAATTATAAGTTTTATTACATCCAATTTTGTAAATCTATAATTTACAATATTAAAACTGAGTATATTGTAGGTATATTGTAGGTATTTTGTAGCTTTTTCCATTTTAGTTACAGATTTTGTACCTGGGGGTGAGCTGTTAAATCTCATTGAAAAATATATTAGACTCCCTGAAGAACTAGTGCGAATATATGTAGCTGAAATAGCTATTGTTATAGGTAAGTCCATCCTTATTATTTCATTGGTTTTCCAAGATACTCAAAATACTCTATAATTATGAAAAAAATTAAATATTTTATTTTCATAGAATTTCCGTTTTATTGGAATATATAGTGATTTTAGTAATTTTAAAAAAATATTAATGATATTTTAGAAATTATTATTTTAATAATGGATTTTGCTCTAATGCATTTCAGAGAATATTTTTTTTTCTATATTTCAAATTTTCAATGAATGGATTCATTATTTTCTTGATTTTAGATTTTAAAAAGCTAATAATATGATTTCAAATCATGTAAGGAAAAAATATGCACACATTTGGTTACTAATAAAATTGTTAATGTCTGCTATATTTGAGAATAGATAGAATTGTTCAAGTCAGCCTATATATCTGACCCTAAATTATTATTTGGCGTCATTTGGCTGTGATAACAGCAGGGCATGCTTGTATGTGAGATGTACACATACATCCGAAGGGAGCATGGCATGAAAGGCAGGACCATTACGAGAGGTATAGCCGTCTATGTGCGAGAATCAAAAATACCTAGTTCAATTTTAATATTTCTTTAAGTATAGATACGCTGTTTTCGTTTTGCATTTAATTTCATTGTAAAATTGAACCACTTGTTTTAGATTATTTTATAAAATATTTAATAAAAAAAAACCTAGTAATTAAGGTTTTTTACTCACCTATTGGCACCACATCATCTCGAGAACTTGATAATTGTCATTGATTCCAATCAAATATAATGTATTGTATCAAATAATTCATGTAGAATTTCATTAATTATTTGATACAAGGGATTCCTATATGAGATTTTTAAGTGGTCATCAGTTTTCATTAAAAAAGATGAACAAAAGTGATTAGGTAAACCCATTTATCATTAATGAGTGGATATAGCGTAGGTAAGTAATAATTGTAAATTATCGTTGCGTATGGATAGGAACTTTTAAATCTATGGCACTAAGACTCCAGAAGACAGCCATATCAAGGGACAACCAGAGCAGACAGACAATTCAATGAGTGGTCTGCGACCGTACCTTGATTCGACCGCCTGTGTGCACTGTACACATTGTGCATATGGAAGCGGCACCCCAGATGGGAGATTTTTAGTAATATAGGAATGTGAAAATACAATAACATATTCTTTTAATAGTTTTTTCAATACTTTGGAGTATTGAAAAAACTATTTAGTCAAATTATTTAGTTTGTTTATTAAAATAACTGGAAGGGTCTGACTTCTCGACCCTTAATGACCAGCCACTTCTGCATTTTATACGTGTAAATTAACACTTGTATATGATTGCAACTTACTTAATCGTTAGTGCTGAGAGTCTATATATATAGACATTTTATAGTATTGAAAAAAATGTCCAGCACTAAAACGGTTAAATACAATATATTCTTTTGTAAAATAACATAATATAATTAATGTTTTTTTTTTGTCTCAATTTTTTTCTCTTTTTGATGGATCTCATCTTGTATTTTCATTTTTTTACAGATTTCCTCCACAATGCGGGTGTTGTATATAGAGATCTAAAACCAGAAAATCTTTTGATCGATTCTCTTGGTCATATTCAGTTGATAGATTTTGGCCTCTCCAAGTGGTTGAAGTTTGGCTGCAGGACCACTACTCTCTGCGGGACATTACATTATATGGGTACTGCTCTTTTACATTCGACAATCTTATCTTGATAATTTCACATATTGTGTTTTCCCAGCATTTTTTAAATTGAAGATTTTAAAACAGAATCTTGAATTTAGCCTCTAAATTGTTATGACGTTCAATAAACTCAAAATAAGATTTGATGAGAAAAAACCTATCACCCTATGCAAAGAGTTGAGATTAAATCTTATTTGATGATTGCATGTTGAAATGCTCTTAGGCCAAAAATTACCTCTCAAGACAAGTACCTGTAGATGATACATTTCTTTCTTTGAGGAATATAAAGCAATAACATAATGAATGCCCGCTCGCAAGTGTTCTCCCTCACCATGGAAGGGAGACAGGTTGATGAAGCAGTTGCAAGTATCTTTCATACTGTCCTCTTCCATCGGTCATTTGGAAAGTTCCTTTATAACAATGAAGGAAGCTATTCAATTGGGACATTAGGATATATGGATGTGGACTGCGATTTCATTGATTTCACATACGTATGCTGCTCTTCCAAGGGTCTTGATAGAATAGTTAGGAAAGAAATATCTGGCTTCTCAGATTTATTGAGAAGTAACGAGGGAGCAGCGACAGGTCAAATAAGTCTGGAGTTTTTCCAGAAGAAAAGGAATCGTTGGCCCTTCCAAGCAGAATGTATCCCGTGGGAGGTTTGGACTATTCGTTTAGAACTGATAGATCTCCACAGTGAGGATGAACGTCAAGTGTGCAGAGAGAAAGTTGGTGAAATGCTTCAAGATAAAGTTTTTTATATAACAGAAGTCATGAATAGACACGAGTATGTTCCTAAAATGCCCATACAACCTGATTTAGATTTAATATTTGACACAACTTACGTAGATGTGCAGCCTTATTTGTTTAAAGTTAATTACAGTCTAGCTGGGCCTCCGACATCATCTGTCGGGAATACAATGAAAAAATTAATAAGGGAAACATTAGCTTTGTGATAGACTTGCTAGCCGGCGCGGCGCTATGTTTTGTATTAATATACGAGAGATTTCATTTTAAATAATTTTATATATGCAAACATTGTGCTTAAAAATTTATTAGATTAAGTTGTAACATGTTTTTTTTACAAATCATAAATCTGTGATCATTGACATAAAGTTTTTGCAAGTTGTGTAGTTATAATTATTTATAATAAAATGCTAATCGGAAGGAAAAAACAAAACAATGAAATAATTGTGCAATTATTTAATTTTTGTTTTTCATCACAAAATTGTTTTGATAATTTGAAATTTCTGCCATTAAAATGTCACTTTTATTATATAATCACAATAAAAATAAAAATTATATATTGCTTGAATAAATTAGACAAATTTTATGTTCAAAATGTTAAAACTATTGAAAAGATTTGTCTTGCCCTGGAAAATGTACTTAATACATCGCTAGAAAAAGTCAAGTATTTTCAAATATTGTAAAAATTTGTTTTTTAATATCTTACTTGTTTAATATTCAAGTTAATTAAGTATTCAAATTCAATGTGAATAATAATTAAAAATTTGCCTTATACTTGTATTTCGTGAAGTACCATAATGAATTTTTCTCACCAAAGATAAATGATTAAGAATAAGTAGAGTGGATTGTCAAATAGATTTTTTATTAATATACCCGTAAAAGTCTAGTGAATTGCGGTAAAACTAATTTTGTGTCTCCCTGTCAATATACAGCACAACCCTTAAATTACTTTATTCAATGCGTTGGCCAAAAAAAATATTAATGTACGAAGAAGTAAAAATCAGTTTTGTTGTACATTAAATGGAAATTTGGAGGTTCACCTTAAATAAAATATACTTTAATATACGTATGTATCGAAAAATTGTGATACAGGCGACTATTTTCAAGGAAGTTATGGAAAAAATAATACGATTTCCAAGAAAGCGAAATGTCAAATAATTGTTAATTTTTGTAAATCGCGGAAAATATAAAAAAATTGTATTAAAGTTCTACGACAGAACCTCAGAAAAAAAATCAATGGCAATAAAACATAATTTATTTTGGGTCTATGCTGTATTTATTTTTGAGTATTTTTTGTCTTGAGCAAAAATTTGTTATAAATATTTTTCTACGAAATCTTCATTTTTATCCTTATTTTTACATTATTAATGTTTCTTATTACCAGGCAGAAATTAATTAAAAATTATAGAACTTCATATATGTTTTGTCATTGTTTTATTACATTTTATAGTTTTTTTTTAATGTTTTTATTGCTCATTACTTTTTAATTTTGTTGTAAATAAATTCATCTGTATATTTTCCACATTTCTAGAATTAACTTGTGTGTTTCTTTTCATATAAGTTCTTAGTATTAAGTAAACTCGTCAAATTCACTCATAATGAACATGGTTATCTATTTTCACAGTTGTTCACACCTATCAGCATATATATTTTAATTATGAACTTAAATTTAGTACTTTAGAAATACAAGAAATAACTTAAAATTTCATATAGAGAACTGATAAAACTCCTGAAGATAATCGATTCCCTTTTGGTTATTACACCCCATGCCCGAAATTGAGTGAGGTTCAAGATTGATAAAAACATGTTCTATACAAATTAACACATTATACAGCAGTTTAAAATCAGTTGCTTTGAGTGGTCAATTCTGGCTGAAAATATAAAAGGTAAAAAGAGCAGAGACCAGTGATCTATTCAATGGAGTGAGGATAATACAGTCTTGTCTCTGGAAAAGTGGTGACAGCTCAACACGATAACTCCCTCACCCACTCATCTCATCCAAGATTTCTTTAGTCAAACACTGCATTACACAAATCGGTCAGACATGGCTCCCTGAGATTTCTGGTTGTTTCCAAAACTGAAATAACCTTTAATGGTAGAGAATTGATTATGTAGAGCACATCAAATAGAATGCAACAGAGCATCTATTCCAAAAGCTAAGTTTTAAAATTACTTTATAAATCGAAAATTAGCACTAAAATAAGGCGGTGACTTTTCACTCAATCTCCTCAAAACTCCTGTGTAATACTCCTTGTGCACCGTTAACCTTGTGGAGATTATTCGTGGTGAACAACCCCTTCGTGGGAAAAAACAGTGAGCATTATTCCAACTTTGGCACACTTTCCATTGATCTTTCTTTTTCTGGTGTTTTCCACTGATAAAACTTGGCTTTTATCTCGGTCATAGCTATATTCATCACCAGTGATGATTTCTTTTGAGGAAATTGAACATTTTTTAGGCGAATTGCACTCAGAAGTCCTGGTGTTGCATCAGGAGCCCTGGCACAAATTTTACAGCCATACGACTCATCCCCAGATCTTGAGTTAAAGTTTCTAAAATAATGGTTTTTGGAATGCCGAGGTCTTTTTACAACTGTTGCACACATTCATATGATTTTCATTAATTGTAGTCTGTACTCATTCTACATTCTCAGGCGTTTTGCTATGATGGGAATTGCTTTCAACCCAATCATGGGCATCTTCGAACCGCTATTCAATTTGTATTTGGCCCATTTATTAATCTCGTATCTTCCTGTTAACATTTATTGTCTACAAATTTCTAAGTTTTTGGCAATATTTTATGATAATTCACTACTCAACATGCTTGATCAACGTGATGAAATAAGATATATACAGATTCAGTACCTCCAGAACATTTGTGCACTAAGATCCCCTAGCAGAGCTTGTTGGGGAAGTATTATCGTGGGTGGGGAAAATACTGGACAAGCCTAACAAACCAATTGATCATAGTCATACCTGTTATTTTTAGGGTATGGTATTTCAGTACATGCAGCTTGTTATTTGAATCGATTAATTATTTTTTGTTCCCAATTGTGCTGGGCATTTATACTTATGAGCATCTCATGGTTCAGCATGTAATTTAATATTTTTCATTGTCCATGTAATTTTCACCTGTCTTCAGTCAGCTGGAAAAAAATGTATTGTTAGTTTTCAATTGGTAAAAAATATTCTCAATTTGAACAGTTCATTAGTAGACGTGTTTAAAAAGTGCAACATAAGTATTGTATGAAAAAAAACATGTAAAACAATTAATATATTATGCACTTTTTGACAGTCCCTTAAAACTCAACATGTACATAAATCCAAATTCCACTATATTTTATCTTAATAATCATTTTTATAACAGAATGATTTAACACTTAAAATGTGAAAATATTCTACACAATAACTTAAATGAAAGTAACAAATCTGTTTCACTTTACAAAATCATTGTCAAATTGCACAAACATTTGTTTACCAAGCTTATATAGCAAAATATTTTACAATATATCTATGCCTTAACCCTGAGAGCGCTACGAGAAAAAAATATAATTGTCTATCTAGTGCTGAGATATATTTACGATTCGGATGTTCGTGATAAATATTTATTTTAAACAAAAAAAATATATTTTTACAACATAAATATATTTTAGAATATGTACCCTTGTATTCTAAATGAATGATATTAATTTAGAATACAAGGGTAGAACAAATTTCTTCCACTGCTATAGCAGTGCGCCGATCTCTCAGGGTTAAAAGTAACATGAACTTAACTAAATTGATGTCTTTCTTCTTGTTTCACATCAAAGTTCAGTCAAGATAATGATATTGCAGTATTAAAGTTCTAAGAGGGCTGGTTGTTGAAAAGTTGGTGGTTCTCAACATGTCAGGATAGTCGACTCCTACTCAAACAATTTTTATGTATTGAGTAGAGTTTAACAATGCTTTTGTAAAGCAAAACAGATCTTTCACTTGAATTCAAGTTATTGTGTAGAATTTTTTCACATTTTAGAGTCAAATCATTCTGTAATAAAAGGGAGTTTTAAAATATAAATACTGAATCAATTAATAAATCATTTTTATCCCAAATGTTTTCTGATAATGAAAAACAATGATATTTTGTAGCATTAAATTTTTCTAAAACTGTGTTATTGATATCAGTACATACACATATGTATTTGTAATTTTGAAGGTTCAATCCACCTTAAAACAATGACCTTTATAATATAGTAAAATTGACAATATGGTCGAAATGCAAATTTCTTCTTGCGATAATTAAGACTTCAAACTTACTCTGTGGAATTATGAACATTTTAAAATCAATTTTTATCAAAATAATATACATACATAGTTATAGTAAAACCGCATTATTAACTTTAGTAGTGGAGTGCATTTGAATCAAATAATTTACCCGTAAATTGGTGACTAGAGTCTGGCATTTGATAAACTGATACATATTATTGCCATTACAAATTTAAAAGCGTAATGCCTATTAAAAGGTATTTTCTGGTGCTTAAAATAAAATAAAATGATTTTAAGACAGTGATGCTGCTAGTTTTGTCATTATCAAATAAAATGGAGTTTCTAATTCTGATGTCTTAATAATAATTTACTGAATAGTCCGATAATAATTTGATCAAACTCACATTTATGTCTTTTATTGTAAATAAACATTACCCATCTAATTTTATTTTAGCACTATAAAATTCTGAAAGTAGTCTACCTTTAAATATTCAAATTCATAGAAAATTTAATAGGTCCTAAAGTTTTCAAATTTATTATTGGCTGTTTTCTTGAATTGTATTCTTTCTGCATATAATTGAAATAAATTTTAATTTTCATTAGTAAAATTGCTTTTATTTTCATAAAAGTTATAAAGAGGTATACCCTGACATGCAACATTATAATTTACATTTGACACTTTTCAATTACCTCCACCTCCATCCCCTGTCATAAGACATTCATTTTGCAGTTCTGACACCTTAGCAACATGACACTACCAGTCCATCGTACTGACCTATCCAGTAGGAGGTCAGTATGATGGAATGGTAGTATCATCTTGCTAAGTGTTTCTCAAAACAAGTCGAAGTTGGTATTTATTTTAAATTTGAATGAATTATTTATGTGAGCTATGCTTGTATATACGTGCATACATATGTGAAAAAAGGCATCGCTTTCATTTTCAATTTTGTATACCACAGTAGTCTGGATAAGATGTAAGTGCTATATATATATATATATATATATATATATATATATATATATATATATATATATATATATATATATATATATATATATATATATATATATATATATATATATATATATATATATATATATATGTATATGTATATGTATATGTATATGTATATGTATATGTATATGTATATGTATATGTATATGTATATGTATATGTATATGTATATGTATATGTATATGTATATGTATATGTATATGTATATGTATATGTATATGTATATGTATATGTATATGTATATGTATATGTATATATATATATATATATATATATATATATATATATATATATATATATATATATATATATATATATATATATATATATATATATATATATATATATATATATATATATATATATATGAGCATATATTTTTTTTACTAAATTGAAACAGTTACCCGTTTATCTGACATTCTAATAAATTAATTGTGCAGTGAAAGTTACCTTATTCAATGTCCATATTTTGTAGAAAATGAATACATTAAGGTGATGGACATGGAATATGATATCTCAGCCGATGGTATACATTTTTATAAATTTATTTGTATATTTCTCAAAATTAAAATTTTTATATTTTCCTGATAGTTTTAAGAAAAATTGTTAGTTTATTTTAGTTTTTTAAACATTCTTATTATTATTTTTTTTACAATCTGTGTTCCATATTAAAAAATTTAGGTTATACCTGAAGTCATATATTTTTAGATGTTTTATTTTGATTATTAATGTGTTTTAATACCTGCATGTTGCAAATTTTTCTATCTTATGTATTGGTCTTGTTGATAGTGATAATAAGAAATATGCAAGTGATGCATCTAGATAAAAACTAATACATAAGTGATATTTTTCATACTTCCAATGTCAAGAAATTGATCACTTAAAGATTAGTATGTTTATTTATATGAATCAATTATGTATATTTTAATTGAAAACAAGACTTAAGTAGCAGCAGAACTGATTATGATTATAAATATAATTTTATTATATAACAGAGTGATGTGTATCAATAAAATATTATAATATAATGTATAATAAATATTAACTGATGAATACAAATGTATATAAAAATGTAATTAAAAAGGTATATAAAAAAAACCTTGTTTTATTAACTTTTCTGTTTGGCATTAAGCTTTCAACCCAAAAATAAACTATTTAATAAAAAATACTATTGTTATTGGACAAAGCATATCTTATAAAAATTCTGTGTAAAAAGATAATGTTTATTAGGGTTTTTTTTAAATATTATTTTCTGTCATAGTATTTTTCTTATGAATATTCGTGTCATTCTACTAAACTTTAAAAAAAAAAGTCAAATTCTAACCAAATTAATGAAATGTTATCGAGTATTGATTACTTATAAGTTTGTATTCCAGAATGATTTTATTGACTTAATTAGCAGAATCTGTTACCTACAGTTAACAAATAAATGATAAAATATCTACAGCCATTATTAAGTGTTATGTGTCATCAAGAATTCTACCAATCATCTAAAGAAAAGTAATTATACCATTTTATTACTATTTTGTTTTTCGACAAAAATTCAACTAAATATAATAAACTTCTGGTTCCATTGTATGTTGTTTTTTTTTAGGTCGACTTTTTTACTATTATTTTTTTTTTTAATTTCTTTTTTATAATTTTTTTAATATGTGTGACAATAATTTTATATTTTTTTAATATATGAAACTTATTATTTATACACGGCATGTTTTTTTCATTAGAAGCCATGGTTTTTTTTAAATTTCATGGATACAGAAGTTTTTTCTTTTTTCTTTGGGTGAATGGTAAGAATGAAAGATGATTGCATATTTTTGTTGAGCAGTGTACACATACGCTATATTTATGAATTGATATTTTTGTTGAGCAGTGTACACATACGCTATATTTATGAATTGATATTTTTTATGTAAATTTTAAATCTACTAATCAAAATACGTTTATTACCAAATATAATGATATTGCTGTCATTTAAAAATTATCTAACTAGTTTAATAAAATACCACACTAAAATTTCTTTTGGATTTTTAATATTATTTTCTTAGGAAATAAAAGTAAGACAACATTGAAGAATAATATTTTTTAATGAGAGTTTGAATCCTGAATGAGGTGGTAAAAAAGTCTTAGCCTACCAAGCTGTATTCTTTATAACGAAATAGAGTGCTTCGATGCAGTTCAGATAATTTACTGTCATTTTTAATCCTATACTGTTATGGAATTTCACAAACTAAATATTGAAGCTACCAACAATGAATAATATACTGACAATTCATCTTTAGAAAATGTGCATGCTGCTCTTGAAATTCTTAAGCGAATATGAATATTTTTCAAACAATTTTCGAAATATTTGATCCACAATGACAAATATTTGTTTTTATAGCTCCAGAAGTATACAACCGAGATCCTTATGGTCATGCAGTCGACTGGTGGTCCTTAGGCGTTGTGACTTACAGAATGCTAACAAACCAAGTATGTGCATCTTTTTTTTTTAATATCTTTGCTAAAACTCAAAATTTATGAATTTATTTGATTTATTTTTATGGTAAAATACTGAAAGGAGACAAATAAATGCTGTAAAAATGTGGGCACTGAGAAGAACATGTGCGGTGACAATGTTTGTCAGAAACTGAATGAAGTGGTTAGGGATTAATGTGAACTTAAGACTGACGTGTTCAGTAAAATGAGGAAAACACTGTGATGATTTCAGCATGTAGAAGGATTGAATGAAGAAAAACTAACAAAACAAATATATAGTCCAAATGTGAGTGGAAGGCGTGGTAGAGGAAGATCAAAGAAAGCATGATTGGCTCAAGTGAATAATATTTTAAAAGAAGGAAATGTAAAAAGTCACAAAAATCGTAGGAGTTGTATAAAAAGATGTAGAAAAGGCGAAGGATGTGTGTCAAGATATGAAAGTCTGTCGTTATGTTCTCGCTGCCTACTTCGACAGAAATATCGATGCTATGTATGTATGTACATAGGTATTTCTGTGGTCTAACATCAGATTTTAGAACATTTTTATTGTATTTTCTAAAATAATTATGTGACCAAAGTTATAGTTATACTTTCATCTCTGATAACTAGGAGGAAAAAAAATACTATTCTTTGAGACGTGTGGCAAAGCATGCCATTCAAATCGGTACCCTTCTGCACATAAGTTCAGTGCATTAACAGTACAGCCATGTACCTTGTTTTGTTTTGAGATTTCAAGAAACTAATAGGAACTAAGATTCAGGGTCGAAAGAATATCAAGGGAAGATAGATAACTAGACTGCAACAACTGAAGTACAATTGAGGTTTTTTTTTTTATCTGGTTCGTGATTATGGTTTTTGCTACGGTGATCAATACTATCGGGGAGGGGGGATCTGATGCGGCATCTCGTATATGATGAAATAAGTGAATTTTGGGTATTTATGTGTAGATGTTAGTTTGTCTCTTTTTATGTTGAAACTAATCCGTAACAGGTAAACTCTTGCTACACAATTTAATAGAGCATATTTTTTTCTGTTAAAGAAGTTTCATCACTTGATGGTGATGACTTCCGTGACCTAGTTCAATCCCCTTTTGTAACAATTTTTTTTAAAAAGGATTGTACTAGGTGTATCCAGAAAGTAAGTGTACTGAGGCTCTCACGACCGGATGGATTTTATTTTCGACATGTTGGCTACACTTCCGTGTAGCCTGACCCTTCCCCTCCGCAACGAGACCGGTTCGAGGTCAGTACGTTGAGAAGTGTCGACGCGACAACACGTTTCGTGAAAAATCTCAATCCAATCTCCCGCCAAGTGCGAAATAAATAATGCCAGGCAAGAGTTTTTGAGGCGCTGCAAACTCCATGGAGATGAATTTCTCCGCTCCATCGTTACTGGAGATGAAACTTGGGTTGCACACTACACGCCTGAAACCAAAAGGCAGTCTCAACAGTGGCGTCACACCTCTTCACCCTCCGCCAAAAATTTCAAAACCACAATTTCAGCCAAGAAAATCATGGCATCCGTGTTTTGGGACTGTCAAGGCATAATTTTAATAGAATATATGCCTCAAGGGGAGACCATCAACTCTGCAAGATACTGTGAGACCCTAAAAAAATTGCGGAGGGCGATTCAGAACAAGAGGAGAGGCATGCTGACAAAGGGAGTCTGCCTGCTGCACGACAATGCCAGACCACACACGGCCAACGCCACGAAGGAACTGCTCGCCTCGTTTAAATGGGATGTCCTGAACCATCCCGCGCATACCCCTGACCTAGCACCTTCAGATTACTATCTCTTTGCCTCCCTGAAGCTGCACATGGGTGGAAAAAGGTGTTCAATCGACGAGGAGCTAAAGGAGGAGGTGGAGAAGTGGACGGAGGGGTTGGAGGGAAACTGCTTCGAGGAAGGCATAAAAAAGTTGATACCCCGCTTCACCACCTGCATTGAGAGGAATGGCGACTATGTCGAAAAATAGCTTGCATATGTACAACGGTAACCACGTAATTTTTTTGTTTAAATAAAAAAAATTGTAACCTACAAACAATCAGTACACTTACTTTCTGGATATGCCTCGTAGTTTGGTTTTATTTATGTACTAGCTGTACCCGGCCACGCGTTGCTGTGGCACAGTCTGGTTAAATGGAAAAGAAAGAAAAGAGAAAGCACACGTTTCTAATATGGTTAATTGCACAATGTTTGTGGGTATACAATATTTTTGATGTCTTTCAGCCACTCTCAGTCGGTCGCGTTCATCGCCGTGCTCGCAAATGATCGCGTCACTCCAAGAGGTCAATTCACGATATGATTTGAATTCAAATGAAATATCGATTGCACTGAAAAGGAAGAAAGAAAGTTATAGCAAAAACATATAAAATTGTGAAACCTTAAAAAAAGAACTGAATAATATTGTTAAGTTCGTTGACGGCTTTTTTCTTGGCGGCAAGAATAGCTCGTTCACTAGGCCAATCGTGATTCTTATAATTGATTTGAATATAGGGAAATACTTTTTCAACCAATTCTTCTTTTGACGTCACAATCAGTGATACAGCAGTGCTTTCGCAAACGCGTCATTTTGATATAATGTGAAGAAAGCAGTTTACGTTGTAGCCGGTGGATTCAGGGATATTTGTTGCACATTTGCAGCTGTGAAATAAACGCGTTGTCCATTTTCTAGATGTACTGCTAAGTGAACAACAGCTGGACTTCGTTAATGTATGGGAAATGAAAGAATTCGCCATACAGCTTCATTGCTGCTTATGTATCTTCCAGCCTGATACTGTGCGATTTCATCGATATGTATGACCGCATTCCTATCACTTCTTTCTGGTTGCACGCCAAAAACTGCCATGTCGCTGCCTTTATTCACGTACTTATAAATGTATTTCATCGATTTAACGGAGTTACAGTATTCCACGTTTATGTGCGCTTTGTATGTTTTTGATAGCAAAGGCGAATATGGAACAACCCAACGTTTGTCTACTTCGATGTCACCGTTTCGCATTTGTATGGTTGCTAATTTACCGCCATATTCTGTTGATATTCTTCTGTATAAAGGATATCCATCGTTTCCTGTAACTGTGTTGGATACTAATGCTCGAGGATATCGCTTAGATTATTTTCCGTCTATCATGCATGGTGAATTTGGATTCAGTGTACCGCAAGGTTCATGTATCATATTTTTCGTCACAACTTCATGCAAATCCTTATCGACGTCGGCATCGGGTATTTCAGCGCATATTACATCGTCGATTTCGTTTGAAGTGATTTTCTTATAGAGCCAGATTAGTATATGTGCATGTGGCAATCCTCTCTTTTGCAATTCCACTGAGTACATCTAGCAGCGCACAGGCCCAAACACTTCATGTTTTACCATGAAATTCATCAGCGATTTCAGCTTCTGTCTGAAAACACGTGCTGTGATTTCATGCCTATCCACAGGCGAATGCCCATGAAATAAGAGCTGTTGTATATCGTCCCAAGCTGGATTGCATGTGAATGTAGTGAATAGATCTGGACACCCGCAATAGTGACGAACATACGCAATTGCATCTTGAGCGTACTCATGCATATGACGTGGACTGCTTGTATATGGAGATGGACAAATCGTTAGTCTTCCAACGTTAGTTGTATTACCGTCATTTACAACTGCATCTCGCAAATGAACGTATTCTTCAGAGCGAAGCTTGGTCTGATTCAAACGGATGAATATCAAACTAATTAAAAAAATCTCCATTCTACGTACGATTTGATAGATTTTGAAATATAAACATAGAGATAAAATTAAATTCTATATAAAAAATATACTTTTGATATTCCTACTGACCTATTTCAGCCACTATCAGCCTGTCGCGTACATTCTGTTGAGAACGAACCAGTTCTGAAGCTGCAGAACGCGATCCTCGTGCATTCTCAAGTCTGGCTACACGTCGTTCTGCTGCTTCCTCGACATTTTGATGAATTAAAGCAGATCGATTGCACTGAAAAAGAAGAAAGAAAGTTATAGCAAAAACATATAAAATTGTGAATCATTAAAATTAGTGAAATTGTGAAACATTAAGTTATGAGACAATGAAATTCGTCCTGAGGTCATATCAACCTGCACCTTTCCGTTCCCAATTTCCAGCAATTGATGTGAGAATATCTCAGCTGATCGATCGTTTTGCAGCTGGACACGCATTTGTCAAATAGGAGTATTGTTAAGGAAATATTTGTCAAATAGAAGTATTGTTAAGGAAATACAGAGAAAATTGGAACCAATTAAATGTTAAGCAAAGAGAGAGATTATTGGAATTAATTAAATATTAAGGAAATATATTGCAAACATTGCAAACTACGCACGAATTTAATTTGGATGCGACATGTTGGACGCGTCATTAATGAACACGTGAAACTTTTAATAATTCAAGTGTACAAAGCATACACAGCTACGTACCATGAATTCAAATGAAAATCAATCGATACAGTTTAAATTCACTGCTAATTGTACTGAAAAATAATAAAAAACAGTTAAACACACCGGATTAGAATTATTACGACGCGACACTACGGGCACGGCAGATAAAAATGGCAGATACAAATTTAGTTCTAGCAAATGGGCTATTTTTCAATAAACGTATTTGAAAATTTATTTTTTAAATATTTAATATTTATTATTAAATATTTAATTATTTAATATTTAATATTCTAAATCAAAATGGAACTGTCAAAATTTCAAAGCAATGTGAATAACTTTCGGAGATTAAAATTTTTTAATTAACGAACATTTACATTTTTATTTATATAGATATTTAATATTTAACACCTTAACGACCGGTCCCGCGCTGGCGCGGAAATTTGATCCAACCGTTGAGGACCGGTCCCGCGTTATCGCGGCTTTATAAGTAGTCAAACTCAATGCCATATATTGAGTAAAGCAAAACATATGTTCATTTGAAAATAAATTCATGCCACTTAAAAAGGTTCGTGTTATAGCTATGAGTCGATTTCATGAACATTATTATCTCATTTCTGAGATTTTACGACTATGAAATTTGACCTGGATTCGCCCTTTTCAAATCTTCTCTTGAGTGTGTGATATTTTTTGTGGTCCGACTGAATTTGTTTGGATTTTTTTTGTATTTAGTCGAACTTTAGTCGAACAACATCTTTCGGGCAAATTGAAAAATAATTTCATTAATATTTATTTTCTTGCATTAATGAAAATTAATGCAAGAAAATAAATAAAGAGCAGCAATAATAATCAGGTGAAAATATTTCAATATCGTATGTCGAAATGCAAAGATATATGTATATATATATATATTTTTTTTTTATGAAAACACATCTCATGGGTGATTTGTTTATTTTTATTTTAGCTGAGCTTAAAATAATCAACGTAACACTTATGAACATAATTAATTTTATATTTTACAACATGTCAAGGACCCATAACATTTTTTCTTATATGCGAAGATTTGTTCATTCACAACATCTGTTTTCGTAAAATGAGACGTCAAGCGGAGTTATTTTACTTTTGTAATCTTATCTTTGAACCATTAAACGAATAGTATTATTTTGACAGTGGCTCTCAACCTTATTCAATAATTATTTATAAAATATTCATTTGATTAAATATATAAATGTAAAAACACAATGAAAAAGGTTTTTTTTATTCAAAACTACAAAGAATAAATCATGTTTTACAATTCCTGAAAGATTCATAAAAATTGATTCATAAATAAAAAAGAAAAAATGATTTTAATAAATTTTGGGAAAAAGTACAATTTTGCGCAAAAACGTGCGGTCCTAGGCGTATATCTCATACATTTACATGCGGTCTTTAAAGTGTTTATTAATTCCGAAACGTCGAAAATCCAATGTGACATAACTGTCAAGTTTAGTTCGTCTGTGTCGCTGTATGAGGCGCAAACGTTATTTTTCTGATTTTTAAACTTTTTTATATGCAATGGTATATAAATAAAAACATTTTCGTATACGAATGCAACCTTTTGTCAAAATTTCAAAGCGATCGGTGAAGAACTTTCGGAGATTAGAGATTTTTAATATACGAACATTTGATTTATGGTTTATAAAAAACAGTCTTGTATATTATGGAGATTCTACATTACTAAATCTAGATCAGTGAAGTTTTCATAGAAAATTATATACAAAAGAAATGAATCATGTATTTCAGAAAGCCCATTATTCCAGAGGATTAACTTATTGGGAAATTTAAAAAAAGTGTGTACTGTAAAATTTTGGAAGAAATGTATTTCCTTGTACAAAGGAGAAGTAAAGTTTTTATGTTAGGATATAATAAGAAAAAAAAGGAACTAAATTTTCGTCTTTTTATATATTTTTTCAAGTTGTTGGATTTTTGGTGTTTCTGTAATACATACATTTTTAGGTGAATCTAGAAATAAAAAATATTGTTTTATATAAAATTTAATGTTTATTTCTCAAAAACATATTTTAAATATTCAATTATCATCATCTGGGCTACCATCTAACTCACGGTCAGACGTCGGCCAATTGAAAATTTATAATAGTGTGATTTCTGTTTCGGGCAGCGCATGCATCAGAAAAAAATGTGAAAGTTTTCTATTTTTTGGAATTCCGGATCACTGTTGAGATAGATACTCTAGTATAAATGAAACCACTTCGTTGGGTCCTTTGGTTCCTACACCCTCATGATATACGAGTACATAGAATGTAGCCTTGTCATCTTTAAGATTATGAATACACAGGACATTAATAGTCAGTTGTCCCACGTAGAAAGTTTCTTGAACTTGAATCAGTGGTAGTTGTAAGTTTTGCATGTATAGTAATCGATGCAAATACCACCAGTTCCTTGAACTGGGATCAGTGGTAGTTGCAAGTGTTGCATGTAATTGATGCAAATACCAACAGTTTTTTTTATCGGATTTGCACTTTTTCCGAAATTGATTTCAGTTTGGCATAAAATTTGTTGGCTCTTCTCACATGAACAGCCTTTTCAGCAGCTGACAAAATCAGTTGAAAAACAATGTCTTCTATGGCTGTGTTCATACTGTATTGCAGAAACACCAAACATCCCGGAGTTTTGGGGTTTCTGCAATACATGTGTTTTTTGGATGTACAAAAATCTTCCTATCATAAATAAAGATGTTGAAGAGGCCTTAACCGGTTCACTGCCACAAGCGAGTTGACGCGGTCTCCGATTCAGTGCTCGCCAGGCCGGCCATACAAAATAAACGTGTAAACGCGCTCTCCTTTGATCTTGTCGCAAGCCAATATCAAATCCCTGTGTAATTTATAAATTATAACACATAGGGACATCTATTGGGATGGTCAAGACATACTTAAATATTACAATTCTCTCTAAAAACTTTCACTGACAGTCAATATGTGTCTCTGATACAGGGTTACCGACTGCAGTTTTTGCGTCGTAATTGCGATGAATTATAACGACTTCGTTTGTTGTGTTCAATGGTTGATTTTTAACTTTTGTGCGTTATTTTTATTAATTTTTCAAAGTATTTATTTACAAAGTGTGTTTTCATGTATTCTTTTGTTATTGGCGGTAGTCAAGTTGTGACAACCCTGACATTTTGTGAATATTTAAACTGTGTTTTTCTGAGTGAACGGCAGCTCCAACGCCACACGGTGTATATATTTGGTAAGTTTTCATAATATCCTTTATATCTGTATACAAAAAATATATATTTTTTAAGTTTTATATTTGTTGAAAAAATCCCGGCCTTCTGGGTACAGCCATACTAATAACTTCCGGCACTTAAAGGGTTAAGTCAAAAACAGAAATTATTTAAAAGTCCCGAGTATTATATAAAATCTAAAACGTAACCTCTGGTTTGGTTGATAGGTTTGTTACCACCTAGACTACTGATATATTTGGTCTATTCAATTGAAGAATTTTTAGTGTTTGTCTTCACTATAAGACGTGTCTACAATGAAACAATGAAAATCCTTAGAAAAGTGAAATTAGAAAAATATGTGAGTTTTGGGGTTTCTGAAATACATGATTCAAATCACACTTAGACCTAAAGGATATATATGTTACAAGATAAAAACTATTATATAAATAAAAAAAGGAAAATTC
The DNA here is from genome assembly GCA_949825065.1 of Odontocerum albicorne. Taxonomy (NCBI): domain Eukaryota; kingdom Metazoa; phylum Arthropoda; class Insecta; order Trichoptera; family Odontoceridae; genus Odontocerum; species Odontocerum albicorne. The sequence continues at coordinate 30,801,405 of OX463847.1, read as the reverse complement.
TAGAATGGAGAGAAAGAAAACTTAAGTCAAATTAAAAAGAAAATGAAACATTTTAATGTAAAGCAGGGTGTATTGCTTGCCATCAGATAAATCAGATTTATGATATAAAGAAAGTGAAATAAAAAACAATGGTAAAAAATGAATAAAATCTTCATTAGAAAGGAAATTAATCTCCTCTAATGTAGTATGGAAACAAAACGGAAATTGAGTTTAATTTTGGATGATTATGAGTGACAGGTGTATCAGATCCACTTTCGAATACGCAATGTTAAACTGTGTAGGGGTTTGTCACCATCTGTATTTATTTATGCCTCAACAGTTTTTGTTTGCAAAATTGCTAAGTTTTTTCATATTTTTTTATTTTGGAGACTGGTAATTGAAATATGGAAGATTATCTATATTTTGGCATCTGTGAAGTTGTGAAAAGGATATAAGGAGAGTATATGAGAAATGTGGATTTAAATTAGCCATCATAGAACAGGCACTTTCCCTAGTAAAACAGTTAGTATGTATTTTTTATTAATTTGGGCAAATAAAGCAATAAAAACATGTCTTCTCGAACCGGACAGTATCAAACTCTGCTAAGATGATAGTCCACAACAGTATTTTAGTACCACTCTTGATATATGGGTATGAAACGTGGACGTAAAAAAATAATGAAATATGCCTAATAAATGCTGTAGAAATGTGTGCACTGAGAAGAATGCGTGATGTGACAATGTATGGAAATCAGGGTGTGTTGCTTACCATCAGATAAATCAGATTATGCTTGCCATCAGATAAATACGGAATGAATATGAACTTAGCGCTGATGTTAAGTTAGATGAAGAAGAGCACTGAAAGGGTTTGGGTATATAGAACGAATGAATTAACTAATAAAACAAATATAGTGCAAATGTGAGTGGAAGGCGCGGTGGGGCAAGACCAAAGAAATCATGGTTGAATCAAGTAAATTATATTTTGAAAAAATAAAACGTAGTAAGACGGAAATCGTAGGAGTTGTATGGGTAGCCTAGTTGGTAAGACGTCTGTCTTCCAACCCAAAGGTTGCGGGTTCGATTTTTGCTTATACCCAGAGTTTTTTTTCAAAAAGGATTCAAGTCTGGTTTTCACTTAAGGCATCTTTTTTTAACATCTTTCTTGTTGGTTGAAGAGATTAGCACGTAAAACACAATAAACCCACCATGTTGTACTGTGTACAACGAAAGTGTAATAAAAATGGATGGATGTAGAAGAGGCGGAATCTGGCATGTAAATGTCGTGATGGCATTTACATCGAAATAAATGTTGGATGTCAGAATCTGCTCCGTCCACATGCAGTGTTAAAAAATTGGGGATCCGAATTTAAACGCGGACAGCAGGGTGCTGAAAACGACCCTCGCAGTAAATGACCATCAACCGCACTAATTCCATAAAATATCAACTAAGTCACGGATTACTGTTAAAGAGATAGTCGAAGTGCAAAAGATCTAATGTAAATGAGTGGAATTCGTCTCAACTTCGGAATCGCGGCTAAGACTTCTGACGCCGGTTCAAAAAATTTCCCGTGTCTGAATTTCACGGGAGTGTTTGGCTATATTTGATGCTAATACCGACCATTTTAAACACGAATTGTGACTATGACTGAAACCTGGATCTACCACTACCAACCCGAGTCCGACCAACAATCGAAATACAATAGTAACGGCATAGCTCAGCACCTCTGAAGAAGGCCGAGTCAGTTTTGTCAACTAGTAAGGTGATGGTATCAGTTTTCTGGGATTTCAAGTGCATTGTCATGATTGACTACTTACACAAGGACAAAACAATAAACGGAATTTATATTGTATTATTTTAATTAAATGGTACTACTTTAGCGTCATAACCCGATATTAAGAGAAAAAAAATCGAGAAGAAGAAACAAAAGGCAGCAACTTTCACCACGAATTTTAATGCTCAATAATATTTAATAATATTTCATTTTAATTTTAGTCTAATATTTCAATAAATTTAATGCTCTATTACACACAGCGGCATTTGTAATGACCGCGTTTCCATGGCTATGCCACTGACTTCTATAATTGAGCCAACTGACAAAGCACCGTCAGACACATCTTCCCTAATTTCATAAAATTTACTCGAACGAAGCTGTCATAGTTGCTGTGGAGTAGTATTTTGTAGACCTTGACGGATCCTTCAATAAAAACTGGGATATCGGCTTTGAAACATTGTTGAGAAAGCATTCAGTTTCAAGAAAAATGTTTCAAAAAAAATGGTTTCAACTCATACTCTAGTGCAGCACTTCAAACCTTTTCGTTTCACAGTGCACTGAATGTGTTAAGATTTTTTCACAGCGCCCTAAAACAATGATCAATTAGTGTGAAGATGGGCATATTATGCACTGCACAGTTTCTCAAATCTTGGAATCAAACACGATACAGCTGCTCTCATTTCCTGTTCCACGTTGCATTTTGAATGGCATTTGGTTTATTGCTACCGTTGAAAACCCAGCTTCACATAGGTAAGTCGTCGCACACGGAACCATGATTCGCTGAGTTTTAGAACTCAGCAAAGGACACTCATCTTTTACTGATATCCAACACTCAAACAGTTCCACGTCGACAAATTTTGTTTTCAATGTACTGTCGCAAGACGTCTCAATCAGATTATGTTCCTCTGCCGACGCAATTCGAGCGATCGGAGGATAGAGTGATATGTTAGATTTTAATTTTTCATTTGATACAGATTTGATCCATATTAAAAGAAAAGAAAAGTCTGAATAATAGGAACAATGATACTTGTCCTTCCTTATGAAGTGTATCAGCTATACTTACAAAGCGTATTAAAGAGCTGAATCCTCAATAAAGCCACCAAGATATGGAAGATATCGATATCGGAAAAAAATCATTTGACAAGGTATGTATCTCCGTATGCGACAGGTGACGCTCTTAATAGCTCAGTTCGTGAATACATCACCGAAAACAATCTTAATTCACGATGACGTAAATAATTGCCCGGTACATTAAACAAAAGTTTGTCAAAACAATAAGGGATTTACATTTTTTTTTCTATTAGCAATTTGTATGTACGAGGGTGGAAACAGCAGAAATGCGAATGCATAGGTGGTCGGCAGGAGTATCACTGAAAGATAAAATTAAGAGCTCACGCATTCGTGGTAGTCTGGGAGTCACTGACATAGATAGTAAGCGGAAAGAGCTGAGATGGTACGTGTACATAAGACGGAGATCACCAGACCATACTGTAAATCAGGCAATGTCTGTGGATCTTCCTCGACAGCCGTCCAGAGGAAGACCAAAGAACTCCTGGATGACTCAATACTCCAAAATCCTGCAGAGAAACGGCCTAGATGAAAACGACACCCAGAACCGAAGAATATACGGCCTGAGAACGAGAAGAGCCGACCTCAACAGCCTACCTAGGCAATGAGTTGGGACAGTGGCAGGAAGAAGAAGATGTACGTGGGTGGATCAAATATTAACAAGACTTTTGTTTTAGAGCGCGTAAACGAAGTTTTCGGTGTGGATATCAGGAGTGGGGAGAGCGGTCGACCGGCCTCGACAGATTCCGTCATTAGTATGGCATACGATGTCTGTGAAAGAGGTGCGCTCGTCGATTGCGCAACGCATAATTATCAAGTTTCTCGCTCGTGAGGACGTAAAACCGGCCGATCAATGCAGCGTACTACTGCGAGCTTTTGAGTGAAGTTAAACTTGCTTATCGATGCAAATGACGTGACCAACCGATACGAGAAGTGATTCTCCTCCATAACAACGCGAGACCCCATACTGCAGCTGTGATATGCGAACAATTGGAGTAAATGAGTTGGATACGACTGGAACACCATCCCTATAACCCTGATTTATCGTCCTGCGACTTTCATCTTTTTGGGCTACTAAGAGAAACTCCGGGAGGCCAACGATTCAACGACGACGATGGAGTATAGGGGTTTGTGCGCAATTGGTTGCTGATACAACCCACTTCTTTTTACGATGACGGGATAAAAAAACTACCCATCCGCTGGAAAAAATGCATTTCTAAAGCAGGAGATTATGTAGAAAAATGATGCGTAACATACTTCGTGTTTTTCTTTCTGCAAATGAAAAAATTAAAACAAAAAAATCTCGTATGTATAAACAGTTGTCATTTCCCATCATTATGAACGTGTGTCAGTACATTGAATTAGGATTGTCTAGTAAAAAGTATCAATCTATTTTTCATGTTTATAGTCCTCAGTAAGATACAGGTAAAAACCTAGTTTACTGGAGACACGACAAATGAAAGGCAACAAATACAGATCCATATAAATTGACTATCCAATTTAATTCACCCGTCTTTTTTATTACTTGTCAAGTAAATACATTTATAATTTTTTAATAAAAATAAAAACACTTATTTTTTATCTTGTACACCATTGTTTTATTTGAATTCACTACCGATTTCAAAGACCCCCGTCTTTCTCATCAGGTGAAGATAAACTAAATTATGTGTACTTTTTTTCTCTAATTGTAATAGGTACAGGAGGGGTAGAAGGTATACGTTAAAAGGGTGGACTTTGAACGGGAAACATATTTAGCACAGGGCTATTATTTAAATTAACATAAATTGGTTGTTTTTTTTAATGTTAAGACTTAATTTAACACCAATAATAACCCTCTGCTAAATATCCCGTTCAAAAGCCATCATTTTGACGCCTACCTACTCACCTGTCCTTAATAGCCACTACTCCCCTCTCCTGTACTTATTACGATTAGATTATTATTTTTAGACAATTTAGTTCATCTTCACCTGACGAGGAAGACGACTGACTTTGAAACCGGCAGTGAATTCAAATAAAACAGTGGTAAATACAAAATGTGTTTTACTTATTTTATTAAAAATGTGTTAACATGATACCACAAGTTGAAACAAACATCTTTTCTAAGATTCAAGAAATAAATAAATAAATATGAGATTAAAACTTTCGAATATCCTGGAAATTAATCGAGGCGCCTCAGGGGCACTTTAAAAACATATATTTCCGTGTGTTTTTTTTTGAGGATTCGATTTTTCAGCCCCCCCTCCCCCCTAGGATAAAAGGATAACATAAATGAACCTTTAATTCACTTAAGAAAACATATTATAATAGTCAAGAGTGACATTATTTTTCATAAATGTATATTTTAAGACAGCGATTAAAGCTGTATCATCAATTTGTTACGCTAATAATAATAAAGAAGTCTCGTTCTGAACGGAAACCATAATTTGTATGGCTGGAATGGTCATTAGAGGGATATCTTCATCTAGCCCAGCCTCAACCTGGCATCCGGCCTTTCTTGCTTAACCACATTGCATAATGTTATGTGTTCCAAGTGCAAAAATGCAGTTCTTCGATGACTTCTTAACGATACTATAAATTGAGGTAAATTGCTGGACATGATGACAAATACAGAAATGATTATAAAGTAGACGACCTCCGTGGCCTAGTTGATAAGATACCTGTCTCCTAACCCGGGAGTTGCGGGTTCGATTTCCGCTGTTTGCTGATATTTTTCAAAAAGTGTTCCAGTCTAGTTTTCACATAAGATCTATTGAAAAAAAAAATGATTGGCTGGAAGGGATTGCTTCATGATAATGCAATTATTATGTATGACGTGTGTCTCTTGTCATCATTCCCTAGGATCTCAGAAATCCGAATAGGGTGGTATTTTACCTCCGGATAATAATCCAACGATCCATCTTTGGTGTACCGGCTGCGTATAATTAAGTTGGACTGGTCTCGCTCCCGATCCAACTAGGGCTGCAACTCGGCGGTGGTTATCCCGTAGCACCGAAGGACGGAGACGACAAGGCCATTCACACAGTTTGAGCAGCCCTGAAAAGAGTCATTTAGTTCTTATATGTGACAAGATGCTGGTCAGCTCACTAGCATGTATACTGTATACAACGAAAGTGTAATACAATACAATCAAGATTCCATGATGGTAATATAATATTTAAAAAGCATTAAAACCATTAAATATGATTGTATCGTAATTTTTACCATTCACCGGTAATAACGATACACATATTATGTAGATGAGCAGTTTCGGCCTAACGTGTGAGAAAATGGAGTGCCGGGCTGTGGACCGACCTGGATGGAGGTGTTTTATATGGTGGTAATAATGATGTAACTTGTTTCGAACTGGCGATTTTCTTCACATCAATATATGAACGTCAGGCGCTGTGTCCTCTATGTCTATCCCAGCAGGGAAACAGCGTGATGGTCTGTGTATATGTATGAAAAACTAAATAATATAGATTTACATAAAAAAAACAACGAATTTAGTAAAAAGGAGGAAAATAGCTTAGATATTTTCCTCTTTTTGAAGATCGAGCGAACGTAATAAGTTTTCCCTTATGTTCCTAAGATCGTGCTAGGCTTCCATAACCTTTTAAGTCAGAGAAATCATAGGAGTCGTATGGTAAGGTGTATGGATGTAGAAAAGGCGAAAGATGTGTGTCGCGATAAGAAAGTCCGGCGTTCTATCACCTCTGCTTACTTCAACATGGACACGGCGTGACGGTATGTATTTTATTTCTTTATAGATGACTAGAAATTTTATAAATACATAATTTTTGAAAATACGACAGACGATTTAATGTGAACACACAAATTTTATGGATCTGGGTTTGTTGTCTTTCATTTGTCGTGTCCCCAGTAAACTAGGCTTTGGCCTATGTATGTTTTAAGGTTAACAAAGGAAGGATTATCCAATTACTAAATTGGTGAATGTAACGTTAATTCACTCCACCAATGTCGGCCTGAAACAGCAGCGATAGTTTGATGCAGATGTTATCAATAAGTGAACGGCGGCTCATTTAAATAAATAAATATAAGTTTATTGTCAGCAATATACCATAGTATGTACACATGTAAATATATTCCGAAATCGCACATATATCTCAAGATAAATAGCAAAAAATACATTTAAGATAGAAGTTATCAAAAAGTATGGGCTCATCTCATAACATCCCCCGGCCGAGATACACCCCACCAATATAACGCGAGCCCGGCCGCGAGGACTTGAAATGTTTTTTTAGCCCACACCCTTGTACATATAGATAAAGAAAAAAAATAAAACGCAAAAATAAATACGCACACACACAACCCCCGATTCATCACCAAGGAAGACAGAAAGCATATAACATAAAGAGAGAAAGCATATAACATAAAGAGAGAAAGCATATAACATAAAAGTCCAAATCACAAAAAAAATCACTAACTATAGTATTTAGAAGCTAACATTTCAGAGCATTTCTGAAGGATTCATGGATCGTTGGTGATTTTTTTAGATATTGTAGCGTTAAAATTAATAAATCAAAACCTTGGGTAGATAATACAATATATTTTTGTAATACCAATTTATGACATGGATATACGAACCTTATTGCCAGGTACGTACTTTTCTCCCATTTGGAGATTTTTCTCCCATTTGCCTCCTTGGAAAAAACACAACCTCCTCACAACAACTCAAAAAATCCTTGCCTATCGCACCAGATTACTTTTTCCTGCTTTTACATTAACACCATCCAGTGGAGAGACAAAGGATGCTATAAAAACAAAATTAATCACTTAACACGCTAAAGCAGGATCTTGAAAGCTTTAATGAAAACGTCAACCCGTTCCACCGATAGGCATCGCGCCATTCCAAGTAGATAATAATGACAAAACAATTAAACTGACAAGTAAAAATAGAGAAACCAAACAGATTTTTTACTGTTCACATTTTTTTCGACTTTTATCGCAATGAGTCGTGAAATTCGTGTCATCTATACAATTACTTGCACCCTCATTGGTTTGTTTAAAAAGCGACATAAAAATGATTACATCTATCTTCAATGACATAGCGTGTCTTTTTCAACAACTCATTCACTTTTTCTTTTCCTATCCTTTCTCTGTCCATTTTATCAAGACTTTTTTTTTTTTTATGCATAACTCTCAATCAAGAATTGACATAACGTGCGAAAATACTGTCTGATTGGTTGGAAGAGATTACCGTAGAGCAATAAACCCGCCAATTGTGCCTTTATGTAATAAAGTGCTAAATAAAAACTATTCTGATATTAAAAAAAATTAATACCTATGCATTTTTTATTCTTGGAAAAATTATGATAAATTGAATGTAAAATTGCTTCGTGTTTTATGACTTTAAGCAAAGCAATTTATATGATATAATGGAAAAGAATGGTGCTTTGTATATTTTGTCTATAAATAATAATAAATATATTTTATGTGATGTTACGTAATACACAACAGCCTTGTATCATGTTATACTTTCGTTGCTGTATGCTGTGATGTACGGAATTCTCAAATGAATAGCAGGTAGTATAAAGAGTTAACGTTTATATGTTATTTGTAAGAATATAAATAACGAATGGCGTGTAATCAGTCTGAGCTCTGGTATTGCAGTGCCAGCGTCTCGTGAGTTCTGTGGGTTAGTCGCTAGCCGCGTACCGCACGCACGCGCACTGCACCGCCAGCATGCGCATATCGCGCATCACACTTGTATACAGCACAACCTTGTGGATGTTGCAATCTCTTCCAACCAATAAGAAGGATGTTAAACTAGCTTAAACTGAAAACCAGACTGACACCCCCTGGGCTGGAAACAGGCGTCTTGATATTTATTGATAAAAGGTTAACACAATTCTATCCATTCAAATGGAATAAGGGTCTCAACAATTGGAAAAAATCATGAATGATAAGACTATTGACATTAACAATTTTGTTTGAGATTAGTAGTAAGGAATTAAAAAAAACAGTCTCACTAGCTCAAGATGATAGGTATAAAGGTCTGTACATAAATACCCTTGACCATGTTTAGAAGTTTGTATTTATTTATTTGACGACCTCCGTTATTGTCAAGACGCTTAACTTCTACCCATAGGTTTCGTGGTCGATTCCTGATGATATCCAAAAAAAGTACTAATTCGGTTAGAGTTCATCTGGCAACAATACTCACACGTGTTAAACGTGCACGAATGCTGTTGCCTCTTCACGTGCGGAGTAGTATTTTTACCCGAAGACTCGATTAATGGGGCCGAAGACAATGTTTTCTCCCGGTTAAATTCTTCAATATGTATGAATCACCAATTCGGATCTGTTGAAGGGCTACTTACCATACGAATGAAATGAATTGATTAATTTAAGAGAATTAACGTAATTCTACACAAGGCAAACATCATATGTCACCCATCTCATTGGGTTCATTGCCTGTACTGAGACAGTTGACTGCCGCGACATTCATACATATGTTAAGCAATCCTCTCAGCAAAAAAATACATTGACACAATTGAATTTTATTGAAACGCCCAAAAGTTGGGCATATTTACGTTAAACCCAATCTGTCGAAATTTTATAAAAATATGAATGATTGTTTCTGCGCTATAAACGCCTATACTGACATAATATTCGTATTTTTATTGCACTTTCGTTGTGTACAGTACAATACGATGGGTTTATTGGCGCGTGGTGATCTCTTACAACTAACCAGAAATATGTTAAATAGGCCTGAATTTGAAAGCCAGCTTGAAACCCTTTTTAGAAAAACTGAGTACCAACTGGAATCGAACCCGCAACCCACGAATTGACAGACACGCAACTTGCCTACTATGCCACGGATGTAAGATATTTTCTTATTCATATTTGGATAAAAAGTGATTGGTGACCCCTGTTACTATGTATAATTTTAATATAATATTTGGTGATGGTCAAAATTGACTTCTCGCGCAAGGTTGTGCGTCTCGTTAGCATAATGGCTCTCGGACAGTTCATCAACCCTGGCGGTGTGCGCTGCGCGCCTTGTCCTCGATACCTCTCCATCCGGTGCCCATGCGACCTCTCGGACCTCTCAGACTTTACAATCCACACTTCACACAGGCCATTAGCAATCTAAATGTGTCTTCACGTTCAGAACCTATGAATTTCCTCGGAAATTACGCGTTGTACCTGACTATGAAATGCACTTTTAATCTATCATCTCAACTCTATACCTATAATTTCATTCCTGCGAATAAATGCAGAATAATCATCATCATCAACATTCTCAGCTTTTTTTATCAATTCGCTACTGGAGATAGTGCATTATCTTCGTGGATGAGGTAGACCAAGAGAACGTTGCTGAAAAGGTCAAGTACGAATAATAAAAAATTGTGAATGAATGTGGAGGAAGTGAAAGGTGTGAGTTTGGATTGAAAATTGTTGTGATCTGTTCTTTCTGCCTACCCCGCAAGAGACACGTTGTGATGATATGTATGAATGTACTACTGAAATTAAGACTCCCTGTGACTTCCAAAACCCCAAATTCAATTCCAAAATTGTTCATTGCCGTTTGATGCTCCTTCATGCCTTCTATTTCAGTTCATTAGTTCATCTTCTCGGCCTTTTAATTCGTTTTAGGTACCACTAGATTAGTGTGTCTCAACATTTTAATCGTTTTATGGTCTCAATAATATATTTTACTCTTGCATAAAAGCAATACGATTCATTGGATTTACCGTCTGTGGTTTGAGATGCCCAGCACGCACTTCTTCATATTTCTTTGAAATGTTGGAAGTATTTTTGTGGCTTTAGGCGATATTGTTCATATTTCATACCCGTTTAAGAGAACTGAGATTATCTTTCGTTTGATGAGACGCATAGAGCCTCGCTGGCGCTTTTTTTTAGTGTTTTGAACTATTGTATTGGGCATCTTTGTATTCAGATTTGGTGAATTGTTGCAGTTCTTTCATAACCTACAGTTTGAGACTCGTAATAGAAAAATATAAATCGTATCATATGACCCTAGAAACTTTGGAAGCCTTTTACACTGCTCTAAAATAACAGCTGCACCTAATCAATTTTCATTTTAGACTGGTAGAGAACTTCCATTGGGTCTCTGAAACGATTCAAATGCTGCTTGTATTACACTTTTGATGTACATTGTACAATCTGGAGGGTTTGTTGCCATGTGACAATCTCTTGTGCAGTCTGGTTTTCACTTAAGATGTGAATACAGACTGCACCCATTTTGAAGAAATCTCAACAGCAGCGGGGCTGTAGCCCGCAATCCCCGGGCTGGAAATCAGAAGTTTTACCAACTAGACCACTGAAGTCGTTCAACTATATTAAATGCATAGCAGCTCATCATAATTATAGCCAAATTGAATGAGTTTTCCTTAAATATGGTATGTCTTCTTGTTCTTGAATAATGGCCATGACTATGTTCCTTGCTACCGTGTTGTCCCTGATTAAGTACCATTATTTTATCTATGGATAGGACTTATGGGTAGGTTTATTTAAAAGTTTCCAAAAATCTTTTGTTTCGTTGTTGAAAATGTGATTCAATTGGCTAAAAGAACTGAAACGTGGTTCTTTAATAATCATTTTAATATCATTTATTTGTTTCACATTTTCATACGAATGCATTAAACGAATTTTTAATAACGCGAACTTGCAGATACACAAATTGAATATGTATTTAATAACGCGAACTTGCAGATTCATGAACTGAATCTTTAATAACACGTTTATGTTATTAAAAAAAAGCTTTTCTATAGCTTTTCGTGAAAATCTTTTTATTTAACTACGAGTATATTTTCAAACATGTCATTCCAAAAACATATAAATATTTATATTTGGCAGTTACTACTGTCAGTACAACATAAAAATCAGATGGAAAAGGTCATAACCGGTGAATAATCGCAGGATATAAACTGACTTGCTTAGCTAAAAGGTTGAAAAATAAACACTGCTGAAAAAGTTAGAAGAACGAATGTCTGTTTTAAAGTTTTAGTAGTCCGGAAACCCTGGATTACTTAACAACAACAAATGTTGAGGGAACTGATATTGTGGTTCATGTCTATCTTCAAGAAGAACAGTCCCTTTCTCATCAACATTCGAATGTTGACGACATCCGTGGTCTAGTAAAACGCCTGTCTTCCACCAACCCGGAGGTTTGCGGGTTCAAATCCCGCTGGAATCCAGTTTTTTTAAAAGGATTCCAGTTAGTTTTCACTTAAGGTATTTTTAACATCTTTCTAGTTGATTTGAAGAGATTACCACATGGTAATAACACCTCCAGGCTGTACTGTATACAACGAAAGTGTAATGCAATACAAAACAACATTTTCTTAGGAGATCTCTAAGCTGTAAAATTGAGAGAATGGCGGACTCTCATTGGCTTCCACTGATCTTTGTATCTCACACTGTTGTTTATTTTTTGTCGAAAATCCCGTTTACGTTGAGTTTCCGTAGCGAGACGCTCTTTGGCTTCCTCTTCAGTCTCTTGCTGTTGTTGCACTTGTCGAAAATTTTTGCATGTGCAGCGAGATGTTCATTGGCTAACTGTTTGTCTCGCACATTGTTGTCTGAAAGTTGCGCATATATTCAGCGCGCTTAGCTTTTCTTTCGTTTGTATGCATTCCTATTTATACAATTAAACCGTATGACAATAATTGATTTATTTAAAGACAACAATATTAACAAAATAGAACGGTTACTATGACAACACCTATTCTTACACACGGTCGGAAGGATTTTATATTGTCTGATTCATAAGTATACATCGTGTGAAGAGAGAAAAAAAAGATGTCGGTGTGCTCTGATCGTCTCACTTCGGTGTGTCATCGGATCAAGTGGAGTGGTGTGGCTGGTGAGTTTACTGGTATGCAACGACTTACTCACTTAAAAAACAAACTGCACGGCACAGTTTCGCTTCCCAACTACGTTGGAATGGCGAGGGAATCCTCGAATACGAGGCCCAGCGACGAACGACGATATATCATGTAACATAAGGTCACTGTGTTGATTGAAAATGAACTGGAAAAATATTGAATTTGTAATATTTTTACACTCGTAAAATATTGCTTTAAAATTTTAAATATAAGCAAAGGAGCTTTCTTAAAAAAATTAACTGTAAAAAAGTATAAACCGGTTTTTTATGTTGCCCGTCTGCAGATGCCCTACTTGTTATGTCTATCGCGTTTATCTTTGACCGGCATTGAGTTATATCACAATAAATAAGGAACGGATAGAAACCATTTATTCGATTAATAGATTAGAGAGGTACTTAAAGTTCTTGTCAACATCGTTCAATAATTTATTTCCTAGTATCACTAGAATTATACGTCCATAAAGTATACTTCTACTTCATGAGTTGACGTAACCTCACGATTAGTTGTTTGCGAAGGCTAGTTGGTCTTAGTTTTATTGTGTCAAAGGCACTATACTAGTTCCACCCAGAATTCTGCCACCTGAACAACACTGGGCGTTCCCGAAGTCCTTTTCGGTGCAAGACACCGGAGTCCTCTGACACTATGACAAGTGTCGCATTGACTTCTCATCACTGCAGATATAGAGTCGACCCATCACGAAACACTCCCTATTTTAATATGCTGTCCTTGGTTTTCTCAATTCCTGTTCGAAGCATGTAAAGAGATTTCCAGATCTTCCAGAGCAGTTGTAGAGGCATTACAGCTTGACTCTGACCCGCTTGAGCACGAAATTCCTTTCCACTGCATTTATGTTATCATATTAATATCACATTTCAGAAGCTTAGTGGCCCTAATGAAACTATACTTGGATTTCAACCTAGGGTGCAAAGGATGTCTGTTAAGTCGTTATCAGTTTGTAAGTCGTCTGTATTCTAATCCGAGGATTGTGGGTTCGAATTCCGTTCGAATATCCGATATTTTTAAAAGGATTCTAGTCTGGTTTTCAATTAAAGTCTCTTTTACATATTTTTGGTTGGCTGTGGATGAATTAAATATATTATCTTCTGTTAAGATGATAATAACAATAAAATGACAATTTATATATTGTAGCACCGTTTTAGAAAGCAGACTCTCCTCAAAGGTGCTCACTCGGGAATCAAACCCACTATTATTGAAAGATAAAAAACAAATAAAAGGAAGTGTAAGGATAGGAAGATAAACATCATCATCGTCATCACAATTTCACCATGTCCCTATTAGAATAGGACATATCTTCACTTCATTTGGTTCTGGCACATATCTTTCGCTTCTGTCACATCCATTAACTTCGTCATGCATATTCTCATTATGAACTCCTTGGCTTAGTCGATAAGACGGATGTTTTCCAACTCTGGAATTACGGGTACAATGCAAAATTTTCCTATTATTAATTGATTTTAAGGTCGGTGCAGCATCTTCGAGTCGAAGATTTACTACGAGTATTAGTCGTATCATTAACACTGCGAATCGCAAAATAAGTTGAGAAGATATCTTTAAGAAGTTAGGTGGACGTTATAAGAAGGAATGTCAGTAACCATAAATATAAGGCGCACAGTATAGTATTATATGACACATATACAGTACAACCATTGTCATGTAGCAATCTCTTCCAACAACCCGGAAATATGTTAAAGAGGTCTTGGGAGAAAATCAGACCGAAATATATATTTTTTAAATCGTATACCAACTAGAACTGAACCCAACATTCCTAGGCTGGTAGACAGGCATGTTACCAACTGGACCACGGAGCTCGTCGAATCAGTCATTTAGTATTGAGAAGATTGGATTATGATGATGATCAACAAGGTAATTCTCATTTTGTTATCAAGAGACCTTTAAGACGTTTCCTCAATATGAAAGCATATCTCAAACGCGACTATCTAATAAATTGGTTGTTGATTATAAAAACCCTAAAAAAATTCATTCCAAAGTCCAGTAACACTTAACTACCAAGCCAGTAACCAGCAGGTTCTTTTGGGAACAGCAATGAATGAAACATGACAAGAACTATGTCTAATTTTGTGATATAAAAAAATTGATTTTCTGGAAAGTAATTTCGTCTTTTTATGTGGAATCTAAACGCAAAAATTTATTCTGTCACCTTTAATCTATAAATCTCTCGTATCGTAGAACGCTGGATATTCTCGGGCAATGCCTTTGTTTGGTCGTCATCAGGGATAATCGGTCATAGTAGAAACCATCTTCGAGTATCTTATCACCATTACGGATTTCTTAAACCACGTTTGACATACACGATTATTTAATACATCGTCATACACTATGCATTATTTTTTGGTTTGTGTCACATTATCCCTTTGCATAAGTAAAAAAGCATCGGCCACCAAAAAACAGCTTATTTTCTTCCATCTTCAAAATGGCGCAAGGAAACCGCTCAAGCAGTTTGGGTTAACAATAGCCAAAAAACAATATATTACCTTTCATAATAAAGCACATTCAGCACGATTGGAATGAAGTAAGCAGTGAAAATGGCCTAATGACATCTATCCGAGAAATATAATTTTTTTTCCAGACAACCAATATTTTATTATTTTTCATTTGCCAAATAAATCTATCACGCCGGTTCCTAAATAGGCTGTTCACACCGGTTCTTAAACACCTGTTCTAACCTAATAAATTAATAATGTATACTGATAGTGTGAAACAACACACTTAGAAGGTTAGGACATGTAGAGTACATTGGTGACGGATTACTGACTAAATACTCGTAAATCTACAGTGCATATGTGAGTGGGAGTCATAGTATAGGAGGACCGAAAAATATTATTAGAACACGTAAATGAAGTTTCGAGAGTAGAAACGAAAAGGTTTAAGAGAAACGGAAGGAGCGGTAAAATATATTTTTTGTATTATAATTTACGTGAAAAACATCTGATGCCCTCGCGACCGAGCTTACCCTCTATTAGTGGGTATATACAATATCTTGATTAGCAGTATGTTATGAGAGCCCAGACCTTTTGATAACTTCTATCTTTAGTGTACTTTGTTTTACATTTCCTTAAAATATGTTTAATTTCAGTGATACTACTCGTATGTTGTTATAAATAATTTTATTCAAAATATGCGTGGATATGATAGAAGTATATTGTAATAGGAAAGTTGAGCGTTCTGTCCTTAATGTCTATAGATACGAGTATGTGGCGTGCTGGTATGTATCTATGTATGTATGACAGTGTGTCGATTGAAGTTTCTATTTTTGAACTAACTGCACCAACAAAAAGTACTCTAAATCATTAGTTTTGCATTAACGCGTCCTTGTACCTAAATGCATTATTATAAACATAACGCAACACATTCCGACATTCTTCGCCTGTTCACTGAAGCGGATAAGTTAAATAATTATGATAGTTGTTTCATTTTATTTGTATATTAGAATGGTCATATTAACGACTTCGAATTTTAGAAGATCTACTCGCACTTAAAGTAGAATGAAACATAGTCAATAATAGAACTTGATTCAAATAGAGGAACTGTGAATTTAACGATACTTAGACACGTTTCGACCATCTCACGGAGTACCTTTAATGATTTATTTAACACTTTTATTTTATTGCAAATACAATCTGGCGGGCTTATTGCCAGGATGCAATCTCTTCCAAACAACCAGACAAAAGTAAATGAAGTAAGTTACATGGTCGCATAAATCATTAAAATGACTACCCATCCCCACGAAATCCATAAACACATACGTGAGCATACCATATGCCCACAAAGACGGATAGTCACCCGAACATTCCTTTTCATGTAAAGTGAGATATCATCAATCAAAGGAAAAGGAAGGGATGGTGGAGAGGAAAGGAAAAGAAAAAAAATCAGGAATGACACACGTTATTTTACTGACTAGAAATTAAGAGTTTTTTCTGTCGCTTCTTAAAGTATGCCAAGGACGGAGCGAGTCTTATATTGGTTTGTAGCTGATTCCAGAGTCTCACTGCATGGACAGTAAAGGACGATGTAAAAAAAGAGGAGCAACGAACTAGAAAGGTCAATAAACAATCTCTGTTTCAGAGTATTTATTGATTTATGTATTAAATAAATAAATAATAAGTTTATTGATAGCAACATAGTATATAGTATATATCCTGAAATTACACGTATACGAGTATGTTAAGGCAATAGAAAAGAAAATACATTTAAGAGAGAATCTATTAAACGGTCTGAGTTCGTTTCATAACATCCTCCCAATAGAGATACACCCCATAATATGAGAGCGAACCCGGCCACGAGGACGTCAGATTCTGACAAAACTGAGAAAAAAAAACGAACTTATTCCAAATTTTGACAAAACAGTGATTTTTTTTGTTGAAGATTGTCAAATCATATGAATGGATGCAACTCGGATTGGCTGAAGTATAATATTTAAGTGTGTTTATATGTGAATTTCGTGGGTGTAAATCAGCCGTTTAACGAATAAATAATAGGTTTATTGCTAACGAGTATATAGTATGTAAATATATCCTGAAATTAATTAGTTAATTTATTTGTTTACAAAATATAATTAGTTAATTTATTTACATTCTACACAAGATATACGGCCTACTAGTAAATCAACCGTCTCACTAGGCTCATTGTCTTTTCTGAGATAGTTAATTGACTTACACTCACGAAATTCATGTATCATATAAACAGTCCGAGCTGCAGCAATTCATGAAATTTGACAACTGTCGACAAAAAAAAATACTGTCAAAAACTCCTATAAACTTTTTTGTCAAATCTATCGATAAGTTATAAAAATTTCAATGTGATTTATCTGCGCCGAATATGAGTTTGTAATTTATAATCGAATATAAGTTTATATTTTTTCAGTCAGAAGAAAATGAAACAGAAATATAAGGTTTTATTATGTACTAGTCAAAAGTGAACAAACTACTGAAATCTTTTGTCCGAAGCGATTATGATTATACTTGCATTATAGTTTTGTTTGTCACAATGTGTGTCTGATTTTACGGTGTAAAATCAAGGTTAGACGTATTTCAATCCAAAAAAAATTCAACTCACGCTTTAATTTTCTGATAGTATTTTCAGAGCTTTTTTTCATTCTTTCAGCAGTTTTCTTTTTAATTTTCAGCAGCTCTATTTCGTGATTTTCATCAGTCGTCTCAGCAGGTTGTTACACTCTTATACTTGTCACGATCTGTAACAAGGAAATATATAAATAATTAAATATTTTTTTATAAAAGACTTGTTTAGTATGATAAATTATTTAAGTGCCAGAAAAAGGTATACCAATCTTTTTTTTCTTCTAATCATTACTAAAATTTGTCGTTATTGTACTTTCTAATCATGACAAAAGGTGGTCGTTATTTAGTTGAAAAAAAATAATTACTAACTAATTTTAACCAAATTTACTTACATCATCATTTTACATTCGAGAACTTGCATTTTTTTTTTCACTTCAACGATACTTAAAATTCTCTCTTTAAATATGTTATAAATCACATAGACAATAAAAAATCTGGGTGCTCTGCTTTTTAAATACTTTTTGGTATTTCACTAAAAAAAATGAAATTTCATCAAGCCGAAAGTCTTTGTAATTTCCCGTGAGATAATTTTAGTAAAAATCACGGTTCCTAAGCTCCCAGGCGTCCGGAGTTCGATTCCCGGTAGATTCATTCACGGTCTGGCTTTACTTTCATCCATTTTTTTTCTGATTTCACTGTTGTACTGGTGACATTTGTATCGAAATAGCGGTATACAAGATATCTCAATATTGATACTAGTTTCAGCTCAAGTCCATTTTAAGTTTTAAGCCTGCTTACATAAATTCTTAAACAAATCTCTGTTGCAGTGAATTTTTTTCACATAATTATTTTTTTCTCAACAAATCTCATAAACCTTGATTCCGGTACATCATACATGTAGCAGTCCATCTATTTATAGATTAAATGAATTTCTTCTCCGGTTTGCACCGACAGTATTAATAGACGGACACTTTTCACATTTCACGCACGACGGATTCCCGTTAAATTAGATCCATCGAGGCCCCGAGCACACTCAAGCACGCGGAAGGAAGAGAACTTGTCAGACATGGTGCAGTTAGAAAAAATGATACTCGTATAATCAGCACCCATTTCATTTTGACGTTACTCGTTTTCAACTCGTTGGTTGGCGCCAGTGGTCTTTTGAATAGCGTGTTATTTAAGTAATTAGGACCAACGGGTTAGATTCCTGGTGAATTTCGCCCTAGTTTCACTTTCTCGTCTTCTATATTGTTATTTCCCTCCTTAAAGGGTGGATGAGCACGTCTTTTGTTTGGTTTTGGATGAGCACGTCTTTTGTGATTTTTAATTTTGTTTTATTTAAACTATTGTCTTTGGCTTGTACACTGTTGTGTTTTTATTTTTTTGATAAAAAAAATACTTTTACAATACATAAAGTGACGGCGATACAAATATATACTTTGTTTTGCTTTTTAAATTGAAAAATAAATTACTCTAGAAGAGCTGATAGGACCCTTTGTCCTTATGGCGGCTTCGGGTATTTGGTTCTTCTCTTTTTTGACCTTATTTTTAAAGTATGCATTGAGATTCAGTTGTCATTCTGGCAACCACTGTGAGACGACATATTTATTTTTTTAAAAGATCACTTCAGCTCCCTCGGAGGGTATCCAAGTTTTTTTAAACGTTTTGTTTCGCCAAAAAATATTGTCTCAGTTTGCGCTTTACGTGGTATTATAAAACGCAGAAGAAGACGCAAACGAGTGGTTCATATTTTAACATTTATTTAGATATCTTCAATGCTGTTTAACTGTAATTGTTTATTCAACTTTTACCCCAAATCCTTAAATAACCATTGTACAATATATATGAAACGTTTTTCTTAGGGATAATTTATTGGGTTTGTAATTTTATCCATTTGTCAATTATAAACATTTTTTGTGTAAAAGTCATTGATTGAATCCGAATTGATGAAGAAATTTCTTTCAACTATTTGTGATATTACGAATCCGAATTGATGAAGAAACTTCTTTCAACTATGCGTGATATGACGAATTACTGGTTTAATCATTAATTAATTTAAAAAAGAAAATAAAACAATTTTAGTTTTTTTTTTCAACTCATTCTTCATAGAAACACTTCGTATTAAATTATCTAATTGCATTAAAAAAATATAGAAAATAAAGCAAAACTTCGAAACACTAACTAGAGCAAGAGTTCCCAATTTGGTCGATTTAATTCTTCTAGGGGTCGATAATTTCAATAAAAAGAATTGGGGATCGACGACAGAAAAAATAGACCCCCTTATTACTGCTATTTGTTTGTTACTTAAAAACATCTATGATTCCAATACCTACCTAATTAAGACTAAGATTATTCAAAAAAAACTTTTTTTTTGATAAAAACACAGTACCAAACCTTAGAAACGAAAAACGCTTTAATTTTTGTCAGCGCAGATTTCAATATTACATGTTGCTCAAGATAATGCCATAATCCGTAGTTCTTTTATCTTTTTCAATCCTTAATTACAAGTGATTAAAATGAAAAGATTGATATATAGTGAGATATTTAATATCGAGTACATACTGTACAAACTTATTAATTTGAGTAAGTAAAGTAAAAGACTAGGGGATCGACGGTTCTAAAAGTTTTTGGTAAAGGGGTCTGCGGTCGAAAAAAGTTTGGGAACTCTTGCACTAGAGCACTATTCTCTTAAAATGACTAGACTACTAGCTTAAAACAAGTTTTTTTATTTATTTTGTTACATTAAAATATTTGACATACTTACTGGAAGCTTTTTAGTTGTCAATAAAATTTTTGCAAATTTTGAACTTTTGGCCTGGTTCTTTGCAATGTCATCTTGTTTTTGTTAAAAAAAAATGTGTAACTTCTTCTTCCTAATTTTCTCGCTACGCATAGTAGGATTTTCGATTACTCGTTTCCAGATTCTCTGTTGTGTACTAGGTCTTGCGTGACTCGCAGCGCCCAAATATTCTTGTTCTCTATAAATTAATCTGTTCTTTGGACCAACTACTTCTTCCCTAAACCTTCACCATAGCAGGATTCGACTAGAACTTTATTCGGACCTTTGAATATGTCAAAACCATCGCATTCTGATCTTTGTCAATTTATCCCGTAAAGCACAAACTATGTTAGATCGTCTCACGTTCTTTTTTTTTTTTGTGAAAATAAGCTATTCCTTTTTTAAATAATTAAACCTCCCAATTTACACTACTTTTCTATCATAAAAAATATATTACATGGAATCTCACATACATACCATCACGTCATTTTCCTATTGGGGTAGGCAGAAAATACAGCATCAATTTTCCCTATAGCAACATACTTCTTTCGCCTTCTCTACATTCATATATCAACTCATACAGTTCCTTCTGTTTCATCCTTACCTTAAACATTTCATTACTTGGTCCAACCAAACTTTTCTCGTTCATCCTCTACGACGACTCCTACTCAAGCTTGTATTATAAATTCGTTTAGTCAGTCTTTCGCCACCCATCATTATTCTGCCATACATCGATACACCACATATTCTTTTTAGTGCACGAATTTCTACCACATTTACTCGGTTTATTTAATTAATTTTCGACTTCCAAGTTTCGCTCCCATGCATCAGTGTTTGCATCAATACGCTCTTGTGAACAATCACTTAAGCAGATCTTGATATTGCTTGGTTTGAATATACGTTTTCGGTTCCCCATCGACTTTGTTTCCTATTGGGACTCGCCATTTAATTTATCATTTCACCTTAAGTTCATCTAAGAACATATTTATCTAATTGCAGGAGTCTTCAACACTTCTTCTTTTCAATGTTCATCCAAATATCGCATTTATTTTTTGTTTCATCCCTTTTCAATAATCATGACTTTGAATTTTACAACATTCATTCTAATGTCTCTTTTTTCACATTTCACGTACAAGTTACTTATCTTATACACTGTAATACTCGTACTTATCTTATATACTGTAATACATTTACATTTCTTGAAGTAAAATAAATAGTTGAAAATACCAGAAAATTAATTGTTTGTTTCTAATGATTAATAAAATTTATCGTTGGTTTCACAATATTTGTTTGGCGTATTTTTTCTTTAAACTGCATTTTAATCTAATCAAATTAGTAAACAGTCGATATTAATTACTGTTATTTTTAACAATTAATTACATTTCTTATTCTACCATACATAGATCGGCATATAAGATACCTAACTTAAGCCTTTCAAATGATAGGGACTAATTTTACTTCATCTCAACACACTTAGAAACACAACATGTTAATGAGGTTATCATTGTCCCAAAAAAAAAAGAAATAAGGATTTAAAATATATATTTTAGAGTCGTTTTAGTATACGGAAATCTTATAAATGCCCTGTGAAATTGCTTTAACTGAGATAATCTGGTTTGTCTTTTAAATTACCAACTTTTTTGTCTAACAGATGAACTCAATCTGTTTTAATTATACTTGTATGAATTTTTACTGCTTGATGTAACTTTTTTCATTCATTTGGTACGTTTCAACTCGAACCGGTGATTGGGACATATTGAAGAGCATGGTTGGGAGACAACATTATCTTCAGTCTCATTAATCGATCCTATGGGTTCAAAACAACTGAAGTAGGCACATCATTCGCGGTTCGGCATCGCTTGTGTTAGTAATATTGTACTACGATACAATACGCAATCCCTTAGGATCGACTAAGATTGTCAGCCATCTCATAAATGGAAGACACCTGTGAGTGTATTGCTATAAAGTATACAAACTGTTGCATTTCAGCAAAGACACAGTCTTTACTGATCAAACCCAAAGTGTCATGCAAAGAGATCAACGTTATAACATGATCAGCTAATTTAATCTGCTACAGCCTTTAGGTAAGCAGAGTTTTATTTTTATGTAGCGTTACTTTTGCATAGATTAATAACGATTACGAACTAATGATAAAGAGCACATACATAATATTTAAACAAAAATTTTGATGTAAAATAGTTTAAGAGTAAAAACGCTCCGGAAATTAATCCACCAAAAATCGAACCTGGGGCGTCCGCTAGCTTTCAGTAAACTCTAACTGATTAACCACGCTTGCTGTCAATACTGCCCTACTATAAAACAATAAATATAAGTTTATTGATAGCAACATAGTATGTGCATATATAAATATGTACATTCCGAAATCGCACATATATCTCAAGATGAACTGCAGAAAATACATTTAAAAGAAAATCTATAAAAAGACTGGGTTCATCTTATAACATCCCCCCGGCCGAGATACACCCCATCAATGTGCAAGTGTCCATGTCCGGCCGTGAGGGCATCAGATGCTTTTCAGCCCACGCCTACTCTACTCACCCCCACACTACCCGCAACAACACCCGCATAAGTCTAGCGCGTATGAATATTATTAACAGACTGGGACCCTTTTTTGCATACCATCGGGAATCGAACCCGAAACTCTCGGGTGAAAGTCAACCATCTTAATAACTAGGCCACGGAGGTCGTTATATATACTAGCTTAAACCTATTAATGACCTTTGATTTAAGATGTTCAAAACAAAGATTTTTATGTATAGCGATAATTCGGCCAAATTTTTTTTTCTCCGACTCGCTTAGTTTTTCACGGTGTTACGTATATCGACTGTTTCCAAATTATTCTAGTTAGACCCAAAAATGTAACAATTTTCCCAGATTTAATTCCTTCAGAAAAGAAAAATCAGGAATGAAAAACGTTATTTTACTGACTAGAAATTAAGAAGTTTCAGTCGCTTCTTAAAGCATGCCAAGGACGGAGCGAGTCTTATATTGGTTTGTAACTGATTCCAGAGTTTCACTGCATGAACAGTAAAGGACGACGCAAAGAAAGAGGAGCGGTGAACTGGAAAGGCCAATAAACAATCTCTGTTTGAGCGTAGCGCTAATCCATGATTGGAAAGACGCTGAAAATTCTCGGCGAGATAAGAGGGGACGGCGGGACAGTAAAGGGTATTATACAATAGAGACAGTTTGTGAATTTGGCGTCTATTTCTAACATTCAACCAGTTAAATGCCTTCTGGTATGAAATTATATGATCGTACTTACGTAGGTTGAAAATGAATCTTAGGCACACATTTTGAAGACGCTGTAATTTGTCCATCTGTTCCTCTGTAACATTACGTCCGCATAGTCCAGAATCGGATAGAGCAGACATTGTACGAATAAAATTTCGGTTTTGGTTGGAAGGAATCTTTGCAACACTTTAAGGGAATGAAGGCTGAAGAAGATCCTTCGGCTTACCTCATTTATTTGATCTCGCCATGAGAGAGTGTTATCTATTAGCACTCCTAGGTTTTTAACAGTTTTATGTAATGGTATGATAGAGCCATCAAGTAATATTGGAGGAAGTAAGTCAGTGTTGAATTTACCGAGAAGCTGAGGGCTGCCAATGAGGACCGCTCGAGACTTCTTAGGATTTATGAGTAAGCCATGCTCCCCAGTCCACTCCGAGATCGATTGAAGGTCCGCATTTAAATTGTTCAAAGCCGCGTGAAAGAAATTTGGATCAAAATTACATTATAATCAATTTGTTTTTTCATGTATTATATTTTTTATTTTGTCTTTGTTATATATTTTATAAAGTTGTGACTTGGTTGCATTACACCATTCTGTATAAAACATTTTCTTTTCTTTTTGAAGAAACATAAATATTCATGATATTACTTTTTGAAGAAACATAAATACTCATGATATTACTTTTTGAAGAAACATAAATGATATATTTTATCCTAATTTTAAGTTATGTACAAGTTCAATTTTTCCTTCAAAATTTACTATCACAAATGCAGTATGAGAAATAAAATGTGTTTTTAATGTCTATTTTTTTGCAAGTGCTTTCCTATTATTAATTTTTCTAAACAATGAAATATCCTCATAAACAAATGATATTGTTATTCAATGTTAGTTGGATTTATTTTTTATAAAATATTATGTAAATAAATAAATACCAATAAGTGGTGATCTAAGGATGAAACCTGTTTATTTAGAGGAAAAAGTATATTAAAAACAACTTCTTCTCGAGGTACCGTCTCTTATCAGAGGTTGACCACCATTTTGGCAATCCTTATCCTGTTCACTGCAGCCTGGAACAACTCAGTAGAAGTCGACCCAAACCATTCCAGCAAGTTCTTATGCCAAAGATGTGACGTCTTCTTCTGCTTCTTTTGCCATTATTTTTTCGCTGGATGATCAGATTTGTTATAATATATCTTGTGCTTCTCATTATGTGACCGAGATACAGCAACTTACTATCTGCAAATTTTTAATTACGTTCTCGGCCCTTATACACGTGCATTGCACAAAACACTTCCACATTTGTAATACGATCTATTAAGATAATTTTTAGAAAGAAATAGAACTGAATGGTAATGAATAATAATACTTGAGCTAAAAAAAAATTAAAGAAATATTTAAGACAGCTATAAAGCACTTACGTAATAGTTGAATTCAACCAACGGTCTCAATTCATCACCCAAAATTGAAACCAGGAAGCCAGCTTTTTTACTACTGCGTTAACCATCAGAACATCGGTAAATGTTTATTGAATCTAATTTTTGTCTTATGCCAATTAATCACGGTTTACTCCCTACGACGCCGAAGTACGAAAACCGATATCTTTCTATATCTTATTAAAAATATATAAACAATATTTTTGTAAATTATGACTAAAAATTCACAAATGAGAATTAATCGGAAAATTTAGTTTATCTACAGCTGCTACAGAAACATATTGTTTTCCAACTTTGACGTGCATGGGAGTTAGACGTGTTCGATTTGTACAATTTGTTTTCAGATATCATTTGTTAATCAGTATTAAGAAGTTTAGGAATACACTGGGTTGAATAATTTCACTCGATTAAAAAAAATACTTTTTATTGCAAGCTTTTCTTAATGTAAACTTACACTTGAAATGTTATATCGCAATGTTTACACATTGTTCTAAATATTTGTGTCATGGGAATAAGAAACGACGACCGGCGAGAAGGAAAAAGGTGAACGGAATACCGTGATAAATAAAGGACGTTTCAATTATAGACATTATGAAATATCACTACACACGACCTCTCACACGACCGAACAATCATGCTGCGTAATCATAACAAAAAAATTATAATTACTTCTTCTTAAAAATCATACTTCGTGACTCAGTTCCGGTAAAATCGACTACTTCGACATACCTTGTGTTTTTTTTTTTGTTTATGACAAAAACAAATCGGTGTTGCTTGTTTATCTTTGTTAAAATTCTTTTTCTATATGACTCTTGTTATGAGGAACGGTGCGGGGTGCCAGGGCGGCTGGCGGAAGACCGAGCCGGCAGGGTTAAGTAGGTGGGCTGAGGGCTTGTGCCTTCCGGTAGCTGCATCATGATCGCCCGCACCACTTATATGACGGAGACTATTTAGGACTTCTGTTCGTCTGATTTTTCCTCTTGTGACTTTTCTTCTTGTGATTTCTCCTCTGTTTTTGCCTCTTTTGAAACTTCCTTTGCCGGTTCTGCTGATTCGTTGCTCTTATCTTCTAAACTTGATGACTTCTCTTCGGAACTCTCGGCGGATTTCGCTTCTTCGGCGGCGACCTGTGGTAAAGCCTCTGGCAATTTGTTTGGTGAATTTGATTCAGCTGATTCGTCTTTCTTCTCTTCCGAACTCGCTGACCATTCGATACTTGACTCGGCTGCTGGGGGTTGAGGTTTGGCTGGCTCTGCTGGCTTAGGTTCCTCTACTTTGACTGATTCTTCAGGCTTTGCTTTTTCCTCAACTTTTGGCTTTTCCTCAACCTTTGCTTTCTCTTCTGGTTTGGCTTCTGGTTTGACTTCTGGTTTGGCTTCTGGTTTGGCTTCTGGTTTGGCTTCTGGTTTGGCTTCTGGTTTGGCTTCTGGCTTAGCTTCTGGCTTGGCTTCTGGCTTGGCTTCTGCTACTTTAGGAGCATCTTCTTTAACTTTTTCTACTGCGGGTTTGGCTTCTTCAACTGTATCCCTAACTACTCTCACTGCGTCTTCCGATGCTCCAGCAACAACAGCTTTTGGTGGAACATTTTCTGCTATGGGAGTTTTGTCTTCTTTTGAAGGTTCAACTTTCTCTTCCACAGGCTGAGCTGACTTTTCTTGTTTTGCTGGCTCATTTTCCTTCTTTGTAACCTCTACTTTTTCTTCCTTTGCAGCTTCAACCTTTTTTTCGGGAGTCTTGGCGGGTTCTTCCAGTTTCACAGGGGCTTCTGCAGGTTTTGCAACTGGCTCTTCTACAATAGGTTTTGGTTCTTCAGCAGTCTTAGCATCGATTTCTCTCTTTTCCTGTATATTTTCGACTGGCTTGACTTCGGCAATTTTTTCAGAAGAAACGGGAGCTGCTTCAACTGCAGGCACAGGCTCAGCAGCTTTAACGGCAGGTTCTGGAACTAAGTCAATTTTCTTTTCTGGGATGGGGATACTGTCACTAGATTTTACGTTAGATGAAACAGACTCTTCTGCAATAGCAGCTGGGCGCACAGCAGCATCGACGATATCGACAGATTTTTCTGCAGGCAATTCTTTGGCCTCAGCTTTCGGTGCACTTGCTATGAGGTCAGTAGCAACTGAAGGTATTTGTTCTTTAGGTTTTGGAGCTTCTTCAATAACATTTTCCTTTTCAGTTGACTTTTCAGAGGTTGCTGGCACCTCAGCGGGTTTTTCTGGCGCAACTTCTTTTGGTTTTTCTTCTTTAGGCGCCTCAACAGGTGCTGGAACTGCCACAGGAGTCTCGGGAGCTGACTTTACGACCTCAGGAACTGAAGACTTTTCCTCGGGATTGGACGATACAGATGAATATCCGTCGTTGATAGCGGGTACATCGGCTTCACCAAGGGGCATGGCGTGCGCTGCCGCCAAAAGTGCGAGGGTCACCACTAGAAACTTCATCCTGAGAACAAAAAGAGTACGAACGTTAGTCGAGTTCGGTGAGCCGTCACAGACTGAAAAAAGGATATCTCGAGCAAGTTGAAAATAACAATCGACGTTGCCAGCGGATATGAACAATAACTGGATGGATAATAATGCTCACTTAGCGTTCAATTGAAACACGACACAGGCGAGTACGGAGACTCCAGCCGTAAGCAATATGACGGGTTCAATTTGAACGTTAAGTGAGGTAATTTGGTTTGTAAACGGCGTTGTAGGGCAGCCGACATCCATGAATGGAAACGGACCGTTTCAAATTATGGAATTAAATCTAATTTCATGTCTACTAGTGTTAAGTTGCGAAATCGATTCGCAACAAATGTGTATTTTCTCTTTATATTGAAAATATTTAAGTTTACATTAAAGTAATAGACAATTTTTTGTTCACTAGTTAGACTCGTAAACACTATGGAGAATTCAGAATTTGAGCAAATCACTTAGAATCGTAAATCAAAGAATTTTCGAAACTTGTGTATATTAAATTTATTATATATACAAAAATGTTATTGTAAATGACTTTTCTCGGATAATAAATATGATTAACAACGCATTATAAGTGACTTGAACGTAAAATGTTAAGAAAAATATCTGAGCTTTGAAATAAACACTTAGAATTATAAAATAAAGCGTTTACGGAAATTCTCAATATCAAATTTCTTATAAATGCATAAATTTTATTGTAAATGGATTTCCTCAGATAACGAATATAAATTACTGCTAATAAGTTAATTACTCGTATATGTGAAGAGAAATGTCTGACAATTTATTTTGCAAAATCTAAAATCACGATATTTTGAAATGGGGAAAGGGATAGCAAATGCGACATTTAAGAAGCATTTTTTCAGGCGACGAAACGGTATAATTTCAGGCGACGAAAAAGTATATTAAATTAATTAAAGAAACCAAGTTGGAAATGCATGTACTGACAAAAATGTGTAGTCTGTCGATATAGGTCAGAATAATAAATTGAATTGTTAAGGATGAATGTGAGTTAGAAACTAAAGTGTTAAGTAGAAGTAAAAAAAGAACACGTTGAGATGGTTTTCAAATGTTAAACGGATAGGTTACGAAAGAATGGCTATAACAAAATTACATTGCGTACATGAGTGGGAGTCGTGGTAGAGGACGACCGAGAGAAGTATGATTGGACGAAGTTAATACAATTTTTAAAGAAGGCAATGTAAGAAGTAAGATAATCAGACGAAACAACGAGTACATGAGAAATATAGGTATGGAGGAGGCGTAGGAAATGTGTCGTGGTACAAAAGTCTTGTGCTGTGTCCTCTCTGCCTACCCGAACTATGGCGTTATGGTATGTCATTGTTTATGGATACATTTTATTGTATATAAATAAATTTTATTGAATTTGAATAATATTCGTACTAAATCAATTTTCACGTATGTAAATTTAAAATGTTATGTTGCTCGTTACGAACTTCAACAAAAACATTTAAAAAATATATGCATAAGCATCCAAATGAAGTATAACTAAAATTTCTTATAATGTGGTGCATGTTTAAGTATATGAACATTGAATATCTGACATAAAAAATAAAAAGGGTTTTAAAAAATAATCGAGTCATTAGAATATTTTATTTTTATTTTTAGTATTGCAACATTTTTTGTATTATCTACCTTTTTTCATGCGACTCATGTCTTAACTACTTTTTTTCATGCAACTCATGTTTTTAACTTGACTCATGATGTTATATTCAGACTCTCCTGTCTTGACTGGTTTCTGTTGAAATGCTCGGGAAATGTTCCCGGAATACATCAAAATAAGTTTAATTGGCATTATTCAATGCGATAAATGTGCATTTTTATAATAACGATTTTCCACAAAATTAAACTTGGCCAATCAAATTATCTTAGATGTGTATATTCGATATTTATAATAATATACTTCAGAGATCTAGCCAAAATAGTGATCAACCACTCACTCCCGAAATGCTACGAAGAAGTTAAAAATGCACACGATAGAGATAAACATATGGCAGTGTTATGATGAATCACTCAAGTTTAACCATAAATAAATAAAAACAAAGATGTTTTGATATATTTTGAGTACAGATACTATAGTATTTCTTTGGCAATTAAACTTATAGATAGTATTGCCTTGTATTACACTTTTATTGTATTCAATACAACCTGGCGCTGCCTCTTCCAACGAACCACAAAGAGGTCAATGATGCATTATGTGTAAAAAAAAATTCATTGAGAACCTTGATCGAAACACAGGCGCCACGAAGGTTGTCCATTAATGTGTTGATGAAAACTATAAGCTACGTAATAAACATCTCAGATACAGAATACGGCAAATCTACAATATGTTGTATAGTACTCGTAGATCAGACAATATTGGTACCAACATATGAATTTGTGGGAAGTAAAAATACCTTTTATCGTTTTTCATAGCAACCTAGTTAGGTTAGTATGAAACCTAGTTAGGTTAGTATCAACCTAGTTAGGTTAGTATAACAGTTGTTATAACAACAGATCATCTGGAAAATCATCGAAAAGCTCGAGATACAGCTCGCTGTCCAAATCTCAATAGTCAGAGCATATGAAAATGTCATAATAATATAAAGGAACAAAATAAAATACGGTACATACTTTTAAAAAAACGTGTGAAAAATTGGCATGTGGTGACCCCGAAGGCCAATGTTAGACCATGTAATTTGTACTCACGTTCTGTCGGAACAAACAGCTCTACACCACTCGATGCTGCACAATTTTCCTATTAAGGTTCAGTATTATGGATGCCTTCACGACCGATGTCAGATTAATTTACTGAACGCTCTTTCACTTCCCCGCGCACTGTCTGTGATTGACAATACTGTTGAGCAAACGGATCATTGATTTACTACGTCTGTGGGACCAATTGACGATAACAAAGAATATGCCCGACAGTGTGTGAAATTTTGTATAAATTTCCACTCGATTACATTAAGTTACTTGGAAAGTCTCTGATGAAGTTAATAAAGTTTCAATTTTATTGTATGTTCTGTATTTATTTGCGATAAATATATCTTTAAACGAGGTAGCCCCTTGACATGAAGACAAGTAAATAAATAGCATATTTTATTAACTTAATACGCTAATAGTTTAATTGAAAATTGGCAATGAAGTTTGCATTTATATTTATTTTTCACGGACGTAATCCTTCACTCACGAGTCAACTTAGTTTTTATGGTGAAGGAGTTATTGTTTAATTTTTTTAATTATTTTCAATCAGAGAAGGTGGATGGGATTAAAAATATTTTGAAAAAAAAAACTGTATTTTTTTACAAACCTATCCGAATTTAAAAAAATTCACGTGTATCGTTTTCAATTTCTGTATAAATTTTACGGTAGAAAAATCGATGTTTGTCCAAGATTTTTTTTTACTTTTGCATTTCGCGCTTTTGCATTATCTACTAAAGATTAAATATATTTTTGTTTAAAAGTCGTGTTAGAAAAATAGTTACGCGATAATTAAAAAGTATTTTAATTTTATCTACACTGTCGTACAACCTAACGTTTTTTTAAATTTATTTATTTTACACATGACAAGAAACATACACAATTTGCGAAAAAAGCAACAGGTAATTCAATTTGGACACAATTTTAATGGATCTATGTTTATTGCCTTTCATTTGTCGTGTCCCTAGTAAACTAGGATTTTGCCTGTATCTCACTGAGGACATGTAGCATGAAAAAAATAAATCGATACTTCTTTCAGATTTTTGATTATATAAAACCCCGTTGCACATTTTCATCAACCTGATAAACAGTGACACTCAATTACATATGTATACATCACACGAATCAAACCCCTCACACTTCATCACTCCAGACAGACCAATGACTAAACTTTGAAGTATAGTTTTATTTCAATGTCGAGCTTTTAAATTTATGTTTAATGCAAGCTTTTCAACTTTATAGGATTTTTTCAGATTATTTCAATTGTTTCCTCTTACTAGTCTAATTTTTTTAAATAGTCATCGATCTTTTTTCATGAATCAAATATTGACCAATTACTGAATTCTTATCACGAAATATGTATAGCTAATATAATAGGAATGAAAAGTGTTCTATTGTTTATCAATTACCACGTTATAAATTTACTGTAAATGATATTTGGATTGCAAATACAATACGAATATAGATTTGATTATCCTGATGCACATTGCACCACGAGTGTTCAATTCTAGCGTAGCAACGCAACGCGCCTTGCCGGATTGGCAACATCCACACTGGTTTAATAATATTATGTTCTCACGGCGGTCGGCAGAATGTGTCTGCGTAATTAATTGTGTCTAGAAGGAGACCAGCTCAACACATGGATACTCATCCGAGTTGCTAGAGATAGTTATGCGATAGGCAAGTTCAAATACCTCGGGCGGGTGACCTCACCGTGCAGAGAGAAAGACGATGGACTCTGCTGGGCAGAGCCAGAAACCCGTTTGCTCATCCTGTCTTGCCTTCAACTTCTTTATGTGTCTTTTTTATTTCAGCTAACCCGTAAATACCGACCATCCGGTTGGCATTCGCCGAGAAAATGATCGTTTGAAAGAATGTAAAAATGCAATTTTTTTCTCCTATCACTCTTCTTTTATTTTATCTATCTATTTTCGTAATCAACAGATCATTATATGTTTAGGAATCGTATAACTAAGACATTTTAATAATGTACTTAAAAAATTCAACATTCCAATTGAAAAATTATTGAACATCTTTTATTTATGTATCAAACATTTTGTTCCGCCTTGGTCTTAAATTACTATTTATTTTTAGCAAGTGGATGTTTACTTATATGTCATAAATTAATGATAAATCTCTAAAGCCTTTTCTTTTCTTCTGAAAAATAGTATTTCAATACTGAAACTATGAACACACGAATAATATTAGTATGTATTTTTAGATGATTTGGTATAGCGCTGGTTCCCGGTCATTACAACCACCTCAAGAGCGCTTCCTAATTAGCTCAACAGAAATAAGGGAGGTTGAGGGACGTTAATATCGCTAACAAGAGCGCCATCTAGTTATCTACGAGTAGCATATATTCGTAAGCTACAGAAAAACAAAGTTCAGATGTAAAATGGCCTATGAGTAAAGTCCAGTTCGGAAATGAATTCGCCAGGAATCGAACCTGGGACGCCCGATTGCATAGCATTAATTCAGTTAGACTACGGCCGTTGACATCCTTTTCCTAATGTGCTCGTATGCAATATGCCAAAATGTTCCATCTGTCTATAATAAATCGAAATAAAGATGAACAAAGTCGTCTTAATTTTTCTAATAATTTTCTTTAAGTGTCAGATTTCGAGAATAAGCCAGTTTTTCTCGATAGGTTTATTTATCTCGATTTCCCCTTTTTGAAATCTTCTTCAAGTCTATCGAAAATTCTCTACTTTTTTCAAAATATATTCAAGGGAGCATTTAATTGTCTACCTTTTTCGAAACATGTGCAAAAATACATTCGTGTGTCTACTTTTTTCGAAACGTGTGCAAGAAGACATGTGGAAACAGGTTATTTACCTCAATTTCACTTACATTTTTCGCAATCTCTCTCTTGCATCTTTGTTCGGGAACCGCAGCGATCTTGCACTTACGCAGCCGGCCTGCAGCTATGGCAGTTTGCCTTGCCCTTGCATAGCTCGCCGCAACGGGCGCGCAGTATTATGGAATGATGTGGTGGGTACGACGGAAAAGCAGTTTTTACGTAACAATCCGGATCGGATCGATGTACTGGCAACAATCGTAACAGAGTAGGTAATGGAGTCATTATTTTCCGTCCAGTTTATAGAATTACCCATAAAACTTGTGTTGATTGTCTAGTTTTATTTTCAGTGCTGGTAAACATTTAGTTTTATCTATTTTTTGTTTTATGTAAGATATTAATAAGCTATTTGTATTTTGCAAATAAAAAACACTCGATTTTATTAATATTTCATCCGTTTTGTTTTTTCAGCAATATGTGATAATATACTATCCCTCGCGATTCACAAATATTATCAGTCGATTCTATAGATAGAGATAACTATGCGCGTATTGGTTTGTTATATATAAGTTATTATAGCTCAGAACTCATTCTTAGCACATCGAACTCAAGATTACGATGGCAAGATGATTCAAATTGTAAGACAATCGGTAGATTTTTCTGCTGTAGCCTTTCGTGAATGGATTTTTCTGCTGTAGTCTTTCGTGAATGGATTTTTCAAGTGATATGTCTTGCCGCTAAATGGCGCTTTTAATAGTATACACGAATCAGATTTAGGACAAAGATAAATTCAAGTGTAATGACGTATGAAATTGGAACTAAAGGTGGACGATTATTTTTTTGTTAGATCACAAGCGATATCCACGAGTACATCAAATTCACTAAGTACTGATTTAATACTGTCTTTGGGTCTGACTTTGGAAAGGCCAGTAGGTAGAGCAAATCCATTTTATAACCGTGCGTGTCCTGACTTAAATGTTTTTCATGTGTCGCTCATATTCTTCACGAAACAACTCATATATTTTCAATACTAAATGTAATTCATAGATATTTTTATAATTTTTTATTTGAAATTGTGAATTGTGTTGTACTTACGCTTTTTGATATATTTGTTCACTGCACGAATTAGGAAAATCTGTAATGTGCAAAGGACTTGAAAAAATATGTTTTTTTGGAGTTTAAAATAAAAGCTAATGAAACGTCTGTTTTTTTTCATTTTGATTTTCATTCGGAACGTCTGAGTGTTGCCATTTTGTTTTAATGCACCTTTTCAAATTATAAATAGGTAAAAAAAACCGCGTAAGAGACACATTGTCAATTGCTGATAAATAAAAAATGCTTAAAATCAATTCCAGTTTAAAACGCATATTACCTTAGTCATATGACGCCTTTGTAACAATTATTACTATTATTGACTCGCGGATGATTATAATTATTTTTTATGACGAAAATGGAAAATCTCCATATTTTACCATAGTCTGCATAATTGTACAATGCTGAATGCAAAGTGACTTCAGGTAAACATTACAAATTATCTATTGGCCTACACGCCCATCCATACAATTCCTTTTTTATCACGCATTCAATTGCATTAACATCGCGCCTTCGTGTTGCAAGGGGCATGCGATCGGGTCGATCCGAAAGGTTGAGTGCAGTGGTGGAACTACACTTCAAGGCACAGGAAGATTTTTTTTCTCTAATTACAAAATTTATATACTGCAAATTAATAGTTGTATTATTTTTTTGGATCACATCAAGCTGTATTTATAAAATATGACAATTACAATATATTTATATAGTTTTTTGAGTGGATTGAGAGTCTAAGATAAAGACATAGATCTTAAAAAATGTTTACTTATAAATAAAATATCTCACTATCATATTTTATTTTAGTTCAATAGTGTTCAAAAATAACATAAATAAATTATTTAATAATAAGTTATAAAAAATGAACGATTTGACTAATTATGACGATATATTTGCATAAATACCATTCAGGAAAAATCGTTTTCAAAATCAATTTACGAGTATATGTTAAAATATCTCACTGTTATATTGTATATCTCACTGTCATATTGTATATCTCACTGTCATATTGTATATCTCACTGTCATATTGTATTTTAGTTCAACAGTATTAAAAAATAACATAAATAAATTATTCAATAATAATTAGTTATAAAATATGAATAATTCGTTTAACCATGACGATACATTTGCATAAATAATATTCAAGCAAAATAGTTTTTAAAATCAATTTAGAAGTATGCGTATTTACGCAGAGTTGAAATATATCTGTCAAATGTCCATACTAATTTCTTATCCTGCACAGCCTAAGAATTGTAGGAATACTCGTAGTTAGCTGCCTAATTACTTCAATATAACGATTTATGTTGTCGCGTAGGCTTGAATTTCAAGATTTGTAAATGAAATAGAGTTGTTGGTATGTCGCTTATTCTCCATCCGAAAACCAAAATGGGTCCAAATCAGGTTTTTGTCGTAGAGTTGTTTTAACATCTATGATTATGTTAGAAGAAATATATAGGTTTGTGACAATCAACTCTTAAGATTATACGATATAAAATGTGAATGTATCATGAACCACGAGTGACATTCTTACTCCAGTGTTTTTAAAGCAACCGAATTCTAGGTTAATGGGGTCTAAAACAATATTGTTTTCCTTTTTTGTCTCCTGGCAAAGCTCTCCAATATATGTATCAGAAATGTGGATATGAAAATAATATTTCAATACAAATTGATGGAAAAAAATTACATTTGAGCAGGGATCAAATACGAAGTATGATGTTCCAGCACTGGTTTTGCGATACAATGACGTGTGCTCAATTCATCCCAAGGTCTGCCGGTGGTCAGCCCGGGCGACTCTCGGCCGAAACAATAAAACTCTGAATTATGTTTCTCTTCTTCAAAAGAGGCTGTAAAAGATAACGCCTCGCGATTTTATTGCATTTTTATGCATATCATCCTTTCATATGTATATTTTATGAATTCCATAAAAATACCGCAGTAAAGTTTTATTTCAACAAAGCAGAATTGTTTTTTTCCTTAACATAATTTCATAAATTCCAAGTTTTTTCCTTCTGAACATTAAATTCTTGCAAAAATACTTACATGATAAACTAAAATACACATATAATTAGTTTTTTTAAATGTACGTTCTTTCTATAAAGTTCTTAAAACCACTTACAAAAAACATTAAAATTTATTTTAATAAAATGAGTATTGCGTATTTAACACAATAAATTGTTAAAATAATATCTTAAATTTAAATTGATAAGTTCTAGATTAAAATTAAATATAATTTATTCAAGAAATTTTATAAAAGCGCTAAAACATATTCTACCACGAACGAGAATATGCCTCTTTTAATAAATGTTCTCCAAAACAGTGTTATAACATATTGTCATCCGTATTTATTATTGAGCAATGTAATGTAATGAAACCTAAATTTGCGTAATTTAGAGCTTAAGTGGAAATGGGCTTAGTTTAAAAAATAAAAACGTTTTTTTTCTCAAGAGTGGAAAAAAAATAATAGTACATTATTTATCCTGATTCAATCTAGCAAATTTTAATTTAAAATGTAAATTCCGGTTTTGGCGCATAACTGATAATTGTATGGCAAGATATATTATAAGTTTTATACATATTACTACTCCCAATGTTAATGTTCCGTCAGATATTCCTAGAAGTGATTTTTTTTTCGCGTTAGTTTAAATTTCAAGTCAGGTTTAATTTACTTTTTTGTTATATTTTTTTACTGTCAACATGAATGATTGTTTTGGGTTTTCAACTCAAACAATCGCTTATGTTGTCCATTAAGTAAAGATAACAATTATCTTTGAATCATCATTATAGTTTTTTATTTTACAGGGAATTTCATAATATTACTTAATTATGTTTTTCATGAAAGATGACTCACGCTAAAAAATAAAGATAGTTGATTAAAGTTGACTTTAGTATTGGGAGAAATTTTGAACAAACTATTTGTTTGTCACGTTTATTATCGTCTTCTTTATTATGGAGAGAAGAATATTCCAGCTTAAATTTAAAAAAAAGGTTTATTGTTTAACTCGCTAATAATAAAGGGATAGAACAAGGTACTGTTGGTGATATTCGCATGCCACCAGGAGTTGCAGTAGATACTTGGAGACCAAGAAGCAAAAGACATCCGTTTCTTGTCTCTTCAATTTTGGATCACCAGATGCGCAATAACTAATCAATTAACTGGAACTAAACGTCTGCACAACAAAATATCAAAGAATGATCGAGAATGTGTGAGAATCTAAGTTCTTAGAAATCAGACTGATTGATAATATGCTAATGTATCTCCAAAGTCTGAAGATACGGATACTGGAACCAAAAGGCACAGGATCGTTTAATGTACAATAGCATTTTCACGATGGTTTCAAGTTTTTCGAAAGCTGTATGGCCGTCAGTGGTAAGACATACGAGGACTTACAATGTAGGCAATACAATAAGTTTGCTAAAGACAGACTTATTGCTTTTATATCATAGCTTGGTTGTTTAAATATTTTTTTAATATCATAGTCTACTTAATGTTTTATCTAGTTAAATAATTTTTAAACCCACGTCTTTCAGCATTCCATCGGTTAACTATACGTGTACATGCATGTTAAATGCTTTCAAATGTAAATCTAAATAATTTAATAGAATTAAAATATTCATATATCTAAAGAGTGAGGAAGTGAAGGGGCCTAAAAATGATCATCATCAATCAATAATTGACAAGGTTTGCTGTTGTGCATTCACCTCATGTCCCCAAATTTACATGCATATTTGGTTTCTTAGAATAAATCGCGTCACAGCTCGTACTTGGTGTTTTCATATCCTGCGGTAAATGCTATTTTTATATCATTGCTTAGTAATGTATACCATGCGATATTTGCTACATAACTGTTTTTTCAAGGATCCAATTTTTTTATATTATTTATATCCTTCATGATATATGAGTAGGTTTACACTGTTACGTTTGAAAAAGTTCTATTCAACAAAAATTAGATGAACTATCGTTTATTAGTCATATGAATGTAATTTGGCGAAAAATACATACGGATAGAACATTCGAGCGTGGTTATCGACACATTCTGAATCGAAGGCCGATTATCACAAAACACGTGTAATTATTTATTAGTTCATCACAGCAGACCAAAAAAAGTGGTTATAAATTAATGTTCTTTGACTTATATAATGCATTCTATTTTTTGCCGCCATGATTTTGTACTACTCCAAGTTATATAGTATATAATACTTCGTTGAACTCTCAAGTGAATCATTTCTTGATACGGAATACAAATGTCCAAAATTTGTATTTCTTTTTTATTGACCGTTAATGATATTATCGGCTATAAAAAATAGTCTTATCACCCTAAATACTCGTACATATGTTAAATATTGAAAAAATAGAATTCAAGATGTCTTTGAGGTATCCTCTGCAGCAAACTACAATACTTATTTTTGCTTTGAACGATTAACGTGACGAAAATACCGACTCAGTATATGCCATATAACATATAGTATACTATAGACGTATAGACTCGGATATTTAAGATTGATTCAACTATAAATTAACCTGTTTGGAGATATTTATGGAAATATACTGTCGCTTACTGTTGAATTTAAAAAAGAAGAGGAAATTTTCTTGTCAAATACACATTAACTAACTTTAAAATGTTGTATGCGCGTTTACAGGATAGGGGGTTTCATAGCCAATGTTCAAAATAAATTTAAAAATAAATGTTTTCTGGGAAATTGTTTTTGCTCTTTTGTTTTGTTCTATAATTTAAAGAAGTAAAACTGAAATGTTATCTTTTTAATATTTAAATGTGGTGCTGTGAATGTCATCTCTAAGTGTATAAATTTATTTTCAAGACTGACATGGTTTTTTTTATAAGCATTCTAAATTAATTTACAGTTTATTTCATTTGTTAAAGTTCAGACATGATTGTTGTTATGACCCCAGTCAAACAACTTTTATTTTCTCCATACGTAAAAGTTCAACGCCGTCGAGAAAATATCAAGGAAAAGACACTCTATGAAGGATTTTTGAATAAATTTCTTTAGATTTTAAAATTTTTGCCACATATGAAAACTGTTTGAATTATTTATTTCTGTTATTTTGATATTATCTAAAAAAAAATATTACGTCTATATACAGACTATATTTAGTTGATAATTTTGTTTAAGTGAAATTACATTAGTTTAACTTATTGTCAACATTTAGCTTGATAGATAAGTTGGGAAAGTTAAGCAAAGTACCTAAGTTGAGAATTAAATTGTGAAATTAGATTTTCTTTAGAGAAATACCTATATAAAAAATAATTAATTTATCAAGAAAATTATTTATATTTTCCATTGATTGTTTATTTCAGATTTAATGTCAGATTAAGGGCGCTCATTAATAAAAGACAAAAAACAATACTGATAAATAAATCGACTGAAATGAAGTCTCAAAGCAATAGAAAAATTGGGATGTCAGTAACTAAGTCTACTTTCAACCACACCACTGATACCGGCAATAAAGCATATCAAGTTTGGACTGGTTTAGATCATTAGGACCAAATAATAAAGCAGGATAATAATTTCCATGAGGCTAATATAGAAAACCCCGATAGAGCTTTTAAGCCGCTATCTCGAGTTAACTACCAACAATATCATAAAATGAATCGTTTTGATTAGACCGTGGAAACTTTGCTAATAATATATCATAGTAAATAAAAAAAACGTCAAGTGCGAATATAAAAAAAATCCCACACCATGACAAAGACCGGAAATATCTGCTAATTGACGTGAAGGATCCTTGATTTATTTACAATTATTTTTTATCTACTAATTTTAGTTTCCAAAATAAACATTTTTTTGTCCAGCCAAATGTCCTTCACAGGAAACAATGAAACAATTTTATCTTTTCCCACGAAATTATACTGCTAGTATATACGAGTTTGGATGTTTATTTTTCTATAAAGTTATACTGAATGTTGTATTCGAAATTTTATAATTCAAAGTGATCAGTTTATTGTTAAAGTTTATGACTTCCGTGGCCTAGTTGGTAAAACACTATTATTCCGCTCGGGAGTTTTAGGTTTGATTCCTGATAAAAACCAAGAAAGGTATCAGTTTGGTTAAGGATATCGTCCGGTTACAAACTCGCACATGCTAACCGTGTGCGAGTGTTATTGCTTATCCGTGCGCGGTAGTATTTCTAATTGGTACAATGACGAACTGTGAGATTTTTGCCTACTCTAATAGTTTTTAACCCGATGGCTCGATCACAGTGGCAGAAGATAAAATTGTCTACCGGCAACGCTCTTTAACATGTTCACGAAACCAATTCGCATATTTTGAGGAGTACCATGCGAATGAATCAATAAATTGTAAGAAATTACACGAGGGATTTTTCTATTCAATAAAATAAAATACTTATCAATACTTATGTAAAATGAGAATTTAGAATGTATAATAAACCATGTACACTTTAGGTATTCTATGTTAAGTAACTTAATATTGTTTTACTGTGAATATAACACAAATAAAATCCTATTCCAGAAATAAAAAAATCACGGTTAACAAAATAAATACCGTTTTAACACTGATTTGGTTTCTCTTTTCTTATTTAATGTAAATTAATGTCTTCTTGATATAAAAAATATTACCATTGAACACAATTAGAAATGAAAAGTTTAATTACACATTTCAATAAATTATTAAAGTTCATACACTGCAGACATCATAGATTATGGCTTCATGGTAAATAAAATTTTGACCTATCGCTGACCCCGCTCATTATATAGCATTAACACAATCTTGACTACGTAAAATGCAATAATAACTTCCAATGATTCTGCAATCTACCATGCACTATATTGCTAGGAAATTTTCTTGTATAGTGCACGCAGTTACCCAAGGACTAATGTCCTTTTTGTTTAAGATTTATTTTTATTCTTGTTGGAATTCTAGTTCCTTTCGCGGTCAACACACCTAGTTTATTTATCTTCGACAAGTTATTCGAGAGTCGTTGTAACTATGTTTTTGATGATGTAATATTGCTGACTTTTAGCTTTAAAGTATTTTCAATAAACTAAAAGTGCAGTGACTTTGTATTGATTTTAAATAAAAGTTAAAAATATGAACAAGAAAAAAATGCCTCATTATATTTTGAATGGTTAATGTGTTTTTTTTTTCCGGAAAAATGCATGATTTTTTTATTGTAATAGGAGAAATATCGTGCACGATTTCAATATTTTTACGTTAGCCAATTGGCTGGCGTAAAAAATATTCAAACCGTCTTATATTCACAGCACGATATTACTAATACTCATATCTATGTCGTTACTTTTTATTTAAAAACTTTTAGCATGTACCGTCGATGCAAAAACCAATTTCTCAAGTTTTTGTTTATGGCCAAACATAATTTAATATCATACACATATATCAAAACATCACATCCATATGTAATCCTAAGTTAACCTTAAGCATACGAGTATTAGAGTAATATCATACACATATATCAAAACATCACATCCATATGTAATCCTAAGTTAACCTTAAGCATACGAGTATTAGAGTAATATCATACACATATATCAAAACATCACATCCATATGTAATCCTAAGTTAACCTTAAGCATACGAGTATTAGAGTAATATCATACACATATATCAAAACATCACATCCATATGTAATCCTAAGTTAACCTTAAGCATACGAGTATTAGAGTAATATCATACACATATATCAAAACATCACATCCATATGTAATCCTAAGTTAACCTTAAGCATACGAGTATTAGAGTAATTAGCAGCGTTACGAAATAAAAATGTCTTACAGTTTTGTTGTATTACACTTTCGATATATACAGTATAACCTGGTGGACTTATTGTTATATACAGTATAACCTGGTGGACTTATTGTTATATACAGTATAACCTGGTGGACTTATTGTCATGTGACAATCTATTCCAGTCAACCAGACAGATGTCAAACAGGCCTTTAGTGAAAACTAGACAGAAATCTTTTTAGAAAAATTTGGGTTCCAACGGCAATCGAACCCGCCAGCTCCGGGCTGGTAGACAAGCATCTTACTAACTTGACTACGGAGGGAATCTATTGAAAATATTAAATTTTTTTCTCTTCATATTGTAGTCGAGTATTTTTGTCACCGTTTATTTGCGACTAATTTCAACAACTTGTAATTATGAAGTTTCATAAAATCTAAACCGAAATGTATGAACTGTAGTCCGTGTTTAGTTTAATGATGGAGGATGAAGTTGAAGGTCTGGTCCGTGACGAGCAGCCACGATTAACATGTCGGCCGCATGCCTAGGT
This sequence comes from Odontocerum albicorne, assembly GCA_949825065.1. NCBI lineage: Eukaryota > Metazoa > Arthropoda > Insecta > Trichoptera > Odontoceridae > Odontocerum > Odontocerum albicorne. The sequence goes on along the minus strand of OX463847.1, from coordinate 30,758,882 downwards.
TAATGAATCGTATTCTGCGAACGAGAGCGCAGATTGCATAAATGCACCATTTCCTGTCATGTGGAAGGATATACCTCCCTGCTGCTTCCTCCGCGACTTAGGTCACGTGCTAAGAATAATTCCCACTAATTACCTTTCCATCTTACCAATTAGCATGGCACAACTTGCCTGTGCTCGATTCATATAATCTTTATGACCATATATAAATAGTTATAAGTTTCGTAATAAAATAACATCTCCTTGTACTTTTGATTTTGAATAAATCTAACGGCTGTTGAGCACCTTAAATAAATTCAGTTAGAATTAGGCCTGCTAGTGAAATTTAAACCGAAATTTCAGTAATTATTAAGATTATTCTATTTACCAGGTATCCAAAATACTTTTTTTGATGTTTGGACAGATATGTAGATTATACGAACTAATATTTTTTAATGTTTGGACAGATGTGTAGATTATACGAACTAATAGTTTTTGATGTTTGGACAGATGTGTAGATTATACGAACTAATATTTTTTGATGTTTGGACAGATGTGTAGATTATACGAACTAATAGTTTTTGATGTTTGGACAGATGTGTAGATTATACGAACTAATATTTTTTTATGTTTGGACAGATGTGTAGATTATACGAACTAATATTTTTTTATGTTTGGACAGATGTGGAGATTATACGAACGAATATTTTTTAGGGTGATAAGTGTTGTCGTACAAAACAACCATAATACTGGTTTATAACATTTCAGTTGATATCCTTAACAATCTTGCAGATTAAAAAAAATAGACAGCAGTTAAATAAGAGTTAAAAAGAAGTTTTTCTGAGACGTTGCGACAACTTTACTGGTAAAAGCCAAAAGTAAATATTCAAATAATCTTTATTAAAATTAGTGTCGTAAGGTTTTTTGGTTGCTAGACACAATGTATTAATCACGGGAAATTTTCTAAATCTAAAGTAAATTTTTATGGAGTATGCGCTAATATTTATTTATTTTATCCACGGTCGCTGTCGACTCTAAAATACTATCCTATCTTTATTAATGCAATCAACCAATGAAATATACAGCGTCATTTCTAGGTAAAAGGAGACAAAACAATTAATAATAAAACCATTAATATGACAATATTTTTTTTACTTTTTTGTTAAAAAAATACTGCAGGGAAAATGTCAAGTCTTTCTGTATTATAGTTCATTTTCATATATTTTATTTGAACATAAAAATTATAATTGATCGTGTCTTTTAATTAGAATCAAAGTGTTTTCGCGATGAGCACATTAACCTTTATTGAAATTCTATTTCATCCTTGATCTTTTACACATGAACATATTCAGTCTTCTTCCTCGGAATACTTTCAAACTTGTTTTAGATAAGAATTGTTTATTTTCAGCTCAAGAATGTTTACACTAACGATTAGCAATTCAATATTTATGTTTTTTTCTTTTTTTATTCATTTCTTAATTTTCGCTCCTGAGATATATATTTTCAAAGCTTCACAAATGTCTTAAATCAATATTTGATAAAGCTCTCCATCTCCAATAGTATTATCATTGAAAACACTTGAACTGTATTGTATATAAAAAATCATTCTTTAGTATGGTACCCTTCAACATATTTGAAGTAGTAATGCGGACATGTTGAAGATCTTGGCTGGGGGGTAATATTGTCTTCGACCCAGTAATTGAGCCTTCGAGTTTATAACCACCGGAATAGGCACGGAACTCGCGGTTCGTCATTGCACGTGTTGGCAACATTCGCACACGTACTCGGCACTTGCGAGTATTGTTACCTAACGAACTCTTGTACCACACTGGGACCCTTTTTTATACATTATTTTGGTGCAATCGGGAATCGAACCCTAAACCCTTAAACAAATATAAAAGTTAAAAATATAACACTAGCACAAAGCTATTTTGCAGTTATTTTAATCAAACAATATTTTGACAATAGTTAACTTTAAAATACACTAATATAGATCGTATTAAACACTAAATAATACATAATATGTCATATTATTCAAATAAAAACTCGTGATAATTGAAATGTACAATCAACGTGGTTCCATTTCCGGAAATTATTCACACAAAATCCTTAAACGCAACACATTTTCCGTATTAATCAATTTCTATCATACTACATTGGAGCACTCTATGGTAAAAGAGGGACAAAATTAAAACATCACTTTAGCACGAACGTGCCACTTTTATGTGCAAATTCAAAAAACAAACTAAAATATATCAATATTTATCGTTTTGTATCTCTGAACAAAGGAAATGCAGAAGCTTTTTTATTTACTTTAAACGACTTGTTGATCGTATCCATAAATCGTATCGAGAAATTTCGCTGTACCTCGAGAGTATTGCGAGTTCACGTTGTTTTCTTTGTTGAGCAATGCAACAGGCGAGCTCATCGGCTTTGTTTGCCACCGCCCGCGCCTGTAGAAGTTGACTCGAGACAACAATATTTCGTATTTTTTTGCGCTTGTATTGCAAACATACTTGCTTCGCAAAATAGTATTGTGTTTATTTTCTTATTTTAAAGTGGTTACAGTCTGCCGCACATACAGTTTTTATCCTCTCGAGAAGCCTTTTTTTGTGGAGAAGAACCTTATATTATAAATGTTGTTGAATCGTAAAATGAAATAGATATCTGTTATAAATATTTTACTTTCAAATTATATCCTACAAAGCTCCGATTTCCGTTCAAAGTTCTTCTTTATAAGTTAAATTAGCTTTTTTTAAAGTTGTTACTTTAAAACTCTTATGAATAGTTAAGTTAACATTTCACATAGATGAATTGGAATTAGAATGCAGTTATTTATAACTACTATATGTTCATAAAAAATAAAATACAAAACTCGTGTAAAAAATTGTATACCTCGTTTTATATGTTTATTAAAACATTAAATATCTGGAATTTTCGGAAGAATTTTTAAATTATTGAAAAACTTACGTTTTGTAAACTATATTGAATACATCGTCATTACATTTTTTTCTTGCTATAGACTTATAGCTTGACTCAGCTGACCGCAGAAAAATAATTGAAATTACAATTTCATATGTCTATATCAATTTATTTAACACGGATCATCTTCGAAGATTTAAATATATTTAAACTATATTTTGTTTTGTAAAACGCTCTTTGAAACTCTTGAACAAAATAAATAAAATAATGATTATAGCAAAGAAGAAGAAATCGGTTACAAAAATATGTAAACTAATCAGCAAACGATAGCAAAATTGTCAAATGTTTCGTTGCTAACTGAAAAACATCATTTTTCAATTTGTTTTAGCATATTGACGACAGAAAATGCATATTGCAATTTTTTAAGGTTTGAAATAGGTTATTGAATATGTTTTGATATATTAGAATTCCATTCAGAATAAGCAAGAACAGAAAAGTTAGTAAGTTCCACAAAAATTTACTTTCAGAATATATAATAATAGCGTATATTTATACTTAGAAATTATTTTCAAGCTACCTATTAATGCTTTCTTAAATTTTAATAAGCTTGTATCATTTTATAATTTTCTTTCAAAGTAAAGTGATTCGTAAAGTTTGTTATTTTATTTGAGGCATCTTTTGAATTATTTGACATTTGAATTTATACAAAAAGTTTAAAAAAAAGTTGTTCCTTGTTTTAATTTATTTTCAGCGCAAAGGGAATTTTACGTTTGAGCAAATTCACGGTCTCTCGTTTCATAGTGAGTGGGCATCTCTATTATTAGACGGCTTTGGACGCGTGGGTTTCGCGTCTGCCCGACCGTCTTCATCTCGGGAACAATTTTCCCATTAGCGTCAATCAATCTCATTCCGAGCATTGTTATATTCCTGAGATTATGTATTTTACGCGCGTACATTACACACTGCATTATGATCTAATGTTACTGAAAATTCTAAGTTAATTACACTTTTTTTAATGTCGCCAAGTTTTCAATAAATGCCCTTACAATAACCTATGCAGGACTTTTGATTGATATTTTATATAAAATAAGCATCAATGACATATTTTTTTTTAATGAAGCTTTTGAAAAGACTTTTTTAACAACAATATTAAAATGTATCTAATGTATATTGCAAAAAACAATTATATTTATTCTTGGATGAATAAATCAAACGAAATCAATGACGCATTTGTTATGCTTTTATTTACATACTTATTTATTGAAAAAATAATATGTTTATTTTGTGATTTATTCCTATTTTTTTCGTTGGTTTTTGATTTCCGAGAAATATTTTTTTGGCTACTAAACAGTATTCGTAATTTTTTAAGATACCAAAAACATAGGAATTGTTATTTTTCCTTATTTCTTCCGCGTATTTGTGAATTACTTTTATTAATGAATAATTAAGATGAATCTTAATAAATATTTATTCAGTTTTTTCATTGTCATTTCGTTAAAATATATTTAGATGTTGAACGGCTAGTTTTAGTAACTTGACGAAAATAATTTAATCAGATGCTAAAATATCAAAACTTAGATCGTTTTTATTGGAAAATGGATATCAAAGTATATTTCGATGTAATAAAAAATTATGTTTTCTTATTTATCCGAAAATCTTATATTTTTTAGGGAAATGAGAAAACTTTATTAATTGGAAACAATAAATGAAAAATAAAATATGAATTCACTTGACTCATCATCCCCTAGATTTAAAGCACGATTTGCATGTCCAAACAAATTCCTCGTGTACGTTGATACTTTAAGTACGAAAGTCGCTTTATATCTATGTTGGCTTTTATTCGTTAAACACCGAAGATATATCAATTTCCAGTTGATTAGTTCGTGAAAGGTTAAAAATCTCATCACACTGATGGGATGACTTGTAAATAATTGATTTGCAAGAAGAGTCGCCTCTGGCTATCTTCGTAGGTTATTTAAATGTACGAGTATATCCCAGACATCTGCATGTTCCAAATATATTCACAGTTGCAAGCTCCACTCGGTGAATTTCCTCAGACTTATGTTTCACAATAGACTGGATACATTTTACCGTTGATCATTAGTTTTTTGAAACTGGTTTCTTGGTCATCGGCTTGAGTTCACTCCGCCCCGAGCGTCCTCACCCGCTTAACCGTACATATTCGATAATCAATATTGAGCAACGATCTCAAACTGGTTTACTTAACTCTAAACAACTCTTTTAGCCAAGTTTAAAACCCAGTAGGTGCAATTGTAAAATATTTTTTAAGTATACTTCATTTAGAAAAAAAAAAAACAAAACAAAAACAAACTAAATGGTCAATTCAAATATTGCCATTAATTGTTATTTAGCACTTGTTACCATCTTATTTTCGTTTTTATCATAACATACGTTCATACTGCGTGCATGTGTTTTTATTGAAATATGTATTTATTTATACCGTTTTATTTTCATCTTATACCATTTTAGACATTTCAAAACGTATATATTCAAACTACAATATTTAAACATTGTTATAACGTGCTGTAGTTTAATACAAATATTTTATATTGAATCATTCTTTGCATCAATTCTCTACTCAGTGTGTATAACGTTAAATGCCTATGAATACTTCTTATTATAAGTATTATTTACTATTTACTTTGTTTCCTTTTGTATCTCGCAACTGAATTAAAGCATCTAAAATCTTATTGAATCTAGCCGAATGAAAAAATAATTTACCAAATCAAACATATTGCAATAAAAAAATATGTATTGTGTTAGTTTTTAAAATGAAAATTGTCTATTTGAATTATTTAATGTTTACTGTGTTTTGAAATGGGATGTTATTATTACTGATTACAGTCGGCGCAATAGTTTATTGCGTCGATGTATCAATTTGCGTATCAAGTCTTATGTTAGCGAGATTTTCATTTTGAAGGGCAACTAGTTATATTTATTGCCTTAACATTTCTTTGTTCAAGGTTAACTTTAACACAATTGGTTGTTTGAAAACAACGCATTATATCATTTTTACTACTCGGGTTTTTCACTCGTTATTATGTTCGAGTTACCCAGAGAACATTTTTGTCTTCAATAATATTATGTTTATAAGAAATCAACTTTGTATTCAAGTATTTTAATCGATTCATTGTATATATATTATTATAATTTTAATAAGTAAATGAATGAAATATTAATTCTAACTTCAAATAAGATGGATTAAAACTAAACTAAATTGAGTGATAATATGGATATATTCTTGTTCAAGATCTAGCAGCCGGAGAAAAATCCTTTCCGATACCAATATGAATAGGGAATAAGGAATAAAAACCACATTGTGTAACCGAAGAAATCCGTTCAATGTGGTCAATATAATGTATGTGTAATCATAAAAGTAGAGAATTAATTATCTTGGATGCATTTTTTCTACGTTTATGACAATCTTTGTGTTAATATATTGTAATTAAATAGTATTTTATATCAACGCCGATTTCTGAAACGTAGATATATAATTTCTGTTATTAAAACAAATTAAAACTTATCGCATTATTTCGATTAAAAAAAATTTATTTTTGTATGATTTTATACGATTTTTCGTGAGGTATTGCAACAAAGAAATGAGATTCATGAAGCATTTCTCCACTCACAGCAATATTGTCAAACCTGATTCTTTATTTTGTAAGGCAATCAGAGGGTCGTATGCAAAATGACTACAATAATATGCAAATCGAGTTATGAGGAAGTATTAGCAGTCTTTGGTACATACGTGAACAACTATGTTTGAATTATATTTTGAAGTTTATAAATTTTAATATTAATAGGTATTTTCTTTGTTTTTATCTGTTTCTTAATTTGAATCGGGCAAGTGTTTTTAAAATATTTCTTATGTACTGATCGGTTACACGAAATGTTTTTTTTTTATCACGCCTCTTACTCTGATTGTGATTTTATTTTTACAAAAATCACATGTCTAAGGAATTAAATTACTAAGGTTCAGAAAACGATCGAATTTAACCCCTTGAGCCTCGCGTATATTATTTTTCGGACTCAAATTATCTTTATATTGACGTTTTAAATTGTATTAACAAAGTTTGTCAGAAAAAATCCATACGATGATCTCAAAATCTAGAAAAGGAAAAATGCTGCAGATTTACACCATCAAAACTGAATAACTTATATAAGACTCTTTTTCGTAACACGCATCTTCAAAGTGGCTTAAAGAATATGTGTTTAGTAGATACTAAGCGCCATTACAATTTTAAATACAGTTAAAAAACACATGAAGTCTGGTACATAATGAAGATCAAAAACTGAATACCTGGATGTTAAGCAAGTACCCTTACTATAAGAGTATGGAGGTGAAAAGGTAGAGAAAATGCAAGTAACATTTACTGGATGCTCGTTGCATTCCTCAATGGCGAGGACCATCACAGATTGAATATGAAGGACGATATTATACAATAATTTCTATTGACACTGTTCAGGCTGTTGATTGACGTGAATGACTGAAAAATGACTGGAAAACATTTCGACTCATCTTGTTAATGTTTTCATTATCGGCTGTATCACGCTACTACTAAATTGACTCATCGTTTATCTCTTCATTTGAGTCATCTATTGTTAATAACGTGTATTGTGTTTTTTTGTATCGTTTGTTGGCTCTGACCATTCACGTCGACTTATTTAATTCTAATACAAAACCCTAGTAATTGACGTGTGGACGCTCACCCATTGTCGTGCCTGATCGGCCTTGCTGCTATCATTTTTGTTATAACATTGAAGAAAAAAAACGGATAACACCAATAATCAATCAAAATTATGTACACATTTTTTAAATAAGTTTTATCATAACATTCTGGCGGTCTCGTTTTTGTGTGTGCGTGTAAATATGTATGCTGCCTTCAAATTAAGTATAAAACGTTTTATATATTGACCTCAAATAAATGCTTACACATATTAAAACATATGTTGTAGGATTTTAAATTAATATGTAAAAAAGTACATATCAAATACATTTCGCTGTTTATAATGTAAATATTATAACATAATACTGACTATACTGCATATGTACATCGCTACTAAATAAATTAAATTAGATATATTTTTTAATTTCCTATTAATATATAAACAATTCAAGATGACTTTGATGTTAACAACTGGAGGGAAGCAATCCAAGACCGTGCTTAAGAGCTGTTGTCAAGACGGCTTTAGTCCTTAATGGTCTATAATGTAACCATCTAAGCAATTAATGAGTAAAATAAAGGTGCATTGAATTTATCAAATTAGTTAATAAATTCCAGTAAAGCAAAATAATCAGATGAAAGAAAGGTATGTAATTAAAACGAGGTGAACTGAACTTGCGACGACGGAATGCTCAGGAAGCTCTCTAGATACAATATAAAATGAGGTGAAGTGAACTTGCGACGTCGGAATGCTCAGGAAGCTCTCTAGTTACAATATAAAACGAGGTGAACTGAACTTGAAACATCGGAATGCTCAGGAATCTTCCCAGCTACAGTATAAAAGTTTTTACTCTATTGTATACTATTGTGCTTTTTTTATACCAGCCACTGATTTTTTCGTACATCTTCAAAAATCTACTTAAAAAATTAATCAAGTTTCGAAAAATGTCTATGTATTCAAATATTAATATGTATCGCTCGCTACATACTCGTATTTATTGTTATGTATTAGTTCAATTATGATGAATTATTAATTTTTTTAAATAATTTATTAACCAAAAATGTACGATTCGCTCTAGTAAGCATTAGATAATACTAGGTCATTCAATGAAGCGCGGAGGTTACTGCAATCGATTCATTCACCACTACTGTTAAGTTGTTTTCTTAACACGCTTTTTAATCATTGAACGATGAACAAATTCTTTATTACGAACAAATGTATTTCCTTCCTTTTTATAATTTTAAATATCAAGCGTGATATTTTTACAAGGAACATTAAAAAAATATTAACACTATAATATTTTTAAATTTTTCCGTTTTTTTTTTTAATTTAAGATTTCTACTTTACTGGATGAATCCGTGTTAAATTATATTTCTTTCTTTAATTTATAAATATTTTCCAAGTATAGAAATTCATGTTTCCTCGAAAATCAAAAAGAGTAAAATGTTATTTAAGAGAATAAACAAGTGTAAAATAAAAATCAACGACCTTTAGGTAAAGACGTTACCACAACAACTCGACGGAATTTTTTCCCTGTGTTTTCATGCAAATAATTTTCCTCAAAACAATATCTTGAGTGCTATATTTATATTTTTAATTCAATAAAAATAAATCTTAATCTATTTTTATAAGTAATGATAAGTACGCCATATAACAGCTCCATACTCATTATAATTGGATTAAATAAATACGAGTAACTGTGCATTACGCAAATACGAGTTAATAATTATAGTTAAATATTTTTTTTAATGCAAGGTTCAAAATTATAATTTCCAACCAACAGCTCTCTTAAGTTTTTGATTAGTCGCACGAAAGTATTAGTACATAAAATTTTAGTTCGCTTTCGAAGAAAATTTGAAATTAATGTATAATATTACAAAATAGACAAAAAGAGTTATGAAAACATTGAAAAAATATTGCTCAGAGTCAAATATCTCGATTGAGGACTGGACACATATTCTCGAAAGAAAATATTTGCTTTTTATTTTTTATAATATTTTAAAGAAATAAATATTTTTGTAACGACTTTTTTTCGCTCTGAAAAAATATTTGCATTCTAATGTTTATTTAGTTACGTTAATGTGGTTTCAGTAGTAAATTGAATCGTTGTTTACATAAATGGAAAAGTTTTTACGAACTGGCGATTTCTTCTTTTTATTGAAGAAATATCTGATTGCAAGCAAAGTCGAATATGTTTTGTTTTGAAGTAAACAAATATTTTATAGAATTAAAGCATACAAATTGTTTTCGAGTCTAAATTTACGAATTTTGAAATCAAGTATTTTAGTTATATTCCAAAAAATTTAAAGCTTATGTTGATACATGTAATTAAAAAAATCGTAACAATTTTAAATAAATAAGAAATATATGTCGTTTCTTGTTGGTTTAACATAAAACTAGATATAAAGGCACACTACATAGCTTTTCACGTCTGAAAAATTGGCTCAAGTGTTTTTTTACTATTCGTTTTCATGAATAGTAAAAATTATAGTTAATAGTGTTAAATAAATTAATAAATGTTAATAAATTAATAGTGTTATCGACTCGATTTCTAACTTGTTTTATTTTAAATTTTCTGGCAAACTTTTGCAATATATCTTCACTGGTTGTGTGTTTTGTAAATAATGATGTTGACAAACCTTGTATATTTAGGGGATGATGACCACAAAAAGAAGCTGTCTTCGCAGAACTTTACACTAATTTCACAGCTGGTAGGATCCGCGTGGATGAGGACAGGACCGGCGCCGTGAGGGTTCTTGATCGGAGTGACTTCGGGCTACACCGGCCGGCCGGTTATATAGCCACGCGAGCGGCGGCAGAGCGTCGCCAAACACTGGTAACTCAGACGTCGCGACGCCCTTGTTGCAGACTTACCTCGTTTTGTGAATCATCTCTAAACTCTGCGATAGACGTTATCTTCAATGTTAAGATTTTTTTGATTTGGAAGATAAATATGGATATTTATAACTTACTATAATTATTTTTACGCAAATATTATCATCAAGTAACAAAACCGTTGAATGGTTCAAATCCTTTTATAAGTATTAAATTTTATGTTAGTTTAATGTTTATTAAATTTTCGAGACGAAAAGATGATAATTTCGTTTATGTATTATGAGGTGCGTTTTCCACATAGATGTTATGCACTGCGAGTATTATTGAATGATTTCGTGATTACTCATTTTTCGTCTAACTTGCATTGAATTTTTGGTTATTATTTTTATATATTTTTGGTTATTATTTTTATATACTTAGTTTTTTGCATTCTTTTTTATAGAGGCGAAATATGTCTATTATTATATCATGTGTCCTAATTTTTATTTATCCGTCATATTGACATCTTCAAGTTTTTGTGGATAAGGATAAGATACTTTGATATATTGATGTTGTTATAAGAAGTGTTTTTTTTGTATCGAATTAAACATATATTATATTGTAAACTTATTTTGCAATTTTTTAATTAAAATATATCAATTTTGAATATTGACCGAGACAATAAGGCCTTAATACAGTCTGTTTGACAAGAGTGTGTACGGCTTCATTTTTTTTTTTGGAAACCGCTAGAGGGTAGATTAAACGCGAGGAGATAGCAGGGCCCTTCCCCCAAGATGCTTTGTATAGAAAAACTCAGTTGTCGTTCGACCTTGGTTACATATGAACACAATAATATATTTAACCATGAGTGCCGCCGCGTACACATCACGTTACGAAGCCGTGTTTCTGTGTACACATCCGAAAGGATCGAAAATGTCGTAAACGGAGTCGCTGCTAAATACATGAAAAAGTCGAAGACATTTGTAAGTAAGTGGGTGAAACGCTATTCCGGCGTAAAAACTTCAATAACCTACCAAATCGTGGCAATGCACAGAAAACGACGAAAAAGGAGGATAGAATGATTTTACGGGTATTTGAGAAGAATCCTTGTATATCATTGCCACCACTATAAGGAGGCGTTTACTAGCTCATGGAGTGAAATTTCGAAGCACGGTGAAGAAACCACTACTGTACAAAAACCAAGCCGAAAAAAGACTCACTTGGGCGAAAGAAAATTTGGACCGCGATTGGGACAACGTATTTTTTTCGGACGAAGCTTATTTTTGGGCGCATTCTTCCATTAATCATACCTGATGTACCCGCACCAATAGACTCATACAGCGGACTGTTAAACACCCGGTAAAAGTCCAAGTCTGGGACTGTTTCTCAAAGTAGAGATTTGGCACTTTGCACATCTGCACAAATAATTTGAACGCTGCTAAAATGGTTAAAATATATCAGAGGGTTTTATTACCAGCTGCCCAAAGGTGGCTGGTTTATAAGAAAAAAATGAAAATTGGCTACTGCAAGAGGACAATAACCCAAAACATCGGAGTCGTCTTTGTACTGCGTGGAAACAGGAAAATGATGTTGACATAATGGATTGGCCGTCGCAGTCACCAGATGCAAATCTCACAGAAAATGTTTGGGCTCTCCTAAAGTTCAAGCTCCGAGGGAAAAACATCTGGAACGTCAAGCAGTTATTTCGACAGATTCGATTTATATGGAAGTCTTTGCTTTTAGATTATGCTATAAAATAAGTAGAAAGTATGCCTCTGAGATATCAGGCAAGTATTACTAGTGAAGGCGACTGGACAACTTATTAGTAATAAAGCATCACGGTTTATATCATGTAGTTGTCTAGTGCGCAACGGCTCACTCACTTTAAAAAACTCCACAGCACACCTTCGCTCTCCAACTGAATTGCCATTGGAATGGTGAGGGGGTTCTCAACTACGAGGCCCAACAAAAATGACAACGACGATGTTTCCTCATATCTCAAAACAGATTTGTGTTAGATATTATTTTTGTATGTGCCTACATATCACACATTTTGTCGACATTTAAATTTTAAACTATTATACAATTTTTTTACTACAGTATATTATTGTTTTTGAGAATTTGTAAAGCATGATTCTTAACTGAGATATAAAAAAAACAGTACGTTCTATTTATCTTATCTTAGTATCTTAATATATATGTCATATCAAAATACACAAATATTTTAATTCCGTTGTAATTTGTTTAGTCAAACACTGCTTATTTCACTTTATTAAACGGTATAACCCTACCGGTTTCAAGGTTTTCACCTCAACATCAGGGAGCACAAACAAGACATTTGTTTGTGTTTCCCTGATGAACAGGGGGAAACCTTGAAACCGGTAGGATTATACCATTATATAAAGTGAAATAAACAGTGTTTGACTAAACAAATTACAATGTTTTTAAACTTCCGCAGTGATGCTTTTACTATAAATAATATGTTTTTAATTATGTTCTTATTTGCACGTTGCATCTTCCGTCGGTCCATGCCGGACTAATCAAAGATGATTAAATTGCAGCTTTTCCTATTATGGGATATGATACTCTTATTTTTTATTAAATCTTCGAATATCGGTAAACACGGACTGCCTGTACTCAGTATTCCGTGAAGCAGAAGCTTGCCTGTTTACAGATATGTCAATCAGCTGACAATCTGTAAACAGCTCATCACTTGACGTGCCGGTGTCAATTGATGGCTAATGGGCAAATCTACTTTTCCTGGTAGCCAATCTTAGGTTATGAGTAACCATGAAATGTTAACAAAAAATTTACGCCTTCCATACACATTAGCACTGTACATCAGTTGTTTTTTTTTGCACAGGAAGACACTTTTGAGCAGATTGAGACAAACTTATTCAGAGCACCTGAAGCAATGGGCAATTATTACAAAAAGAATGAGCTGAAACTAAACCCTTCTACATCATAAGTTTGCACTTTCGACGTGCGCAATCGAGAATCAAGCCATGAACTCAATATCATTTGGATTGATACAAGATTGAAACACTGCCTCACACCTAAATATCTTGGTACCCTCAAACAGACGCTTTCATTCTAAAACCATTAAAGCATCATACAACGCTCGGAAGAGCCTGCTCAGAAAATTGACGAACTCCCCCTGGGGCACCATATCTTATGTGCTTCGAATTGCAGGACTTGACTTGTGCTATTCGGCAATAGAATATGCCCACTCTGTCAGGAGTAGATGCAGTCACGCTAATCAAGTGAATGTGGACCTGAATGAAACATGCCATCTGACCACGGGTTGCTTTAAACTTCGTCGGGTTTGCTCGCCTAAAATCAGAGGAGACAATAGAAGCAGTGCTGATAGATCCAACCAATTGATGACTCCGTACATTCTTGACATAAGCATCGGCTCCCAGACCCTAGATTCAAATCCATGCACCGTTTCATTAAGCCCACTAAGTCTCAGTAACAACCACCTGCTTTTTAGAATGGATGAGTGGAAAGGAAACTCCCTAGACCCTAGCGGGTGAGTTTTACTGGTAGAAGCATTACCACCTGGTTTTGAACTGCCCAAAAGAATCTGTAAATTTCTTAATAGCCTCCGAAAGAAATCGAAAGAACGTTGGAAAACATAGCAAATTGGGGAATGTTATGTGAGGATCGATTCTCTGTATCTGCGGTGAGAAGCAGCCCATGCGACACTTCAGTGATAAGCAGTCCATGTGGACAGAAGCAGTCTATTCTGCACTGTCCGAGGACCCAAGTGTCTTCCATCAAAGAGGATTTGATTCGTGAAATGTTCATTACTGTCCAGTTGTCAGAATTTTGGACGAAAGTAGTAAAGTGTATTTGACACGAAAATCACTCTTTCTTCATTCATTCGCTTTACATGCCCAGAGCATTACGCCATGTCCCTCGTGAGATAGACAAAGGTAATATATCTAGTAACGGCACGGTCCTTTATATTCCAATGCATCATACATCATTCTACAAACAATCTTTTGTGGTTCACCCGGATCGACTTCGGAACGATCTTCTTGGCTCACTAAGGTACCTTATCAATTTTTAAGGAGAAACAAAAGCATATCTTTCAAAATATTCGTCGTCCCTAACCCCTATACGATTCCCGTCCTAATCCCTTTTTTCTCTAAGATTTATTTTTTGCTTCAATTTTGGTTACCTTTACTCTAATATATTGTTTGCTAACTTTAAGAGTCATGGATACTGTTAATCCTTTGGAAACAGAAGTTAGTCAAGCCGAAGAAATTGCTTAAAAACAATTAATCCGCAAGGTGTATTTACATGAAACTGTTAAAATTAAATTTAATAGATATCTACGACTTTTTTACATGCACATAGCTCTCACGCCATCATATCCGTACATCTCGTCATACGTGTTTCTTTGTTTCTCATACTTACTTTTTCTTGCACTTTTTTCAGTCTACCTCTTCTTCACTGTCTATTAATTTCAGAATTGGTTTTGCAAATATTTTGCAACTTGTTCTCTCAATGTGACCAAATCATCTAATGATTGCTTCCTTAATTTTACTTATAATATTTGTTTCTAAACAAACGGTTATCCCTTTTTCGTTAATATTTTTATCCACATTAACTTGATAACATATGACCTTTTTGTTTCTAAAAAGATATGTTTATAGTTATTTGCCAAAATACGTCATGTAGTATTCTACATAAAAAAACATTAGCTGATTTGGCATCAGTGACTTGAGGGAAACGTGTTTGCTTAATATTTTAAGATTGCTGCTTTGATTTCTAGTTAGTCGGTTTTTAAGTTTTACTTTCAGATTTTATTTTTTATACGTTATAATCATAATTTTTATAATATTCCCCAACACACATATTTGTTTTAATGAATAGACATTTTGAATTGAATCAGCGACAATTTGGCCTTTCGCTCCGTAATCAAAGCTATTGGAATTAAAATCACTGGAGTATGTACGTAACTCACCGTGTTTGCAATACTACTACACACTGAGAGGGGACAATACACTCGTTGAGAATATCGGAACAGGATTGGGCTTTTTTTATTACCAGTTGAAATGGAACCTTAAACCCTCTCATGGAAGATACATAATTTGCCTGGTTGTTAAGATGCCTGTTTTTCAACCAGAAGTTACGGGTTCGAATACCGTTGGGACCCAGATTTTTAAGAAAGGGTTTTTGTATTGTTTTTACTTTAGGCTTATTTAACATTTTTCTGGTAGGTTAGAAGAGATTTATACGTGTCAATTAACCCATCAGATTGTACTCGATACAACGAAAGTGTAATACAAGACAATAAGTCGCTGAGGTCGTTACTATCTTACCTTCAGGTCATTTCTATTCACTATGCTCTGTTTGAGTTTGTTTTTTAGAATACTCGTGATGAGTTTTAACATTAAAAAAAAGCAATAGAATACGTCAATAATTTTCTGAATTAGTCTTTTGTCTTCCTGATGCCAATTTGCATTAGCTTAAGTGCTGTGAAAAAAATTGTTTCACATTATGTTTAAGTGTATTTAAGGTTATTGATGGAAAGACCATTTTAAAAATCCGATACCCAGTATACTCGTATTTATGATAATCCCTTCATAGAATTTTACAACTACTTTATTCAAGTGATTTTACATGAAATTTTGTTAATTTTCATTTATAAGTATGCAGTATATTACTCAATAAGATTGCCAGCTTTTATTTCAACAGTCCAGAATTAATCAGTTAGACTAGGCGTTCCTCGTAGACCCGCCAGGCTGAATATTTTATTCCACAGTTATATAGTTTCAACAAGACAACAAGACTACATAGATTGAGCAGTCAGTATGGGCATTATGTAGACTTTCTGCCACCGCTTGCCTTGTCTCCCAGATTGATCAGATTAGTCTGGCGACCGTCCTGCCTTCAGACTGCACGCTGCTGGACTGTCCATCTGTCTTCTCGGGGTAATACCCGCCAAGTACCGCAGGCAGGATATAAATGCCAGGATATTCTTGATCAATTCTCGCCTGTACCTCTCACAGAACCAAAAACAAATTTTAAATGTTTTATATTTCAAGGTTTTTCATAACATTGACATTGACTCTTATTGAATCACGTGAGTATTTGTTATATTATATTATACTTTCGTTATGTATAGAATAACCTGGTGGGTTTATTACCGTGTGACACTCTCTTTCAACGAACCAGAAAGATGTTACAGAGGCCGTTAATGAAAATCAGACGGGAACTCTTAAAAAATCAGGCTCCAAAAATAATTGAACCCTCAAACCCCGGTTTGAAAGGCAGGCGTCTTACCGTCTAAGCCACGGGAGTGTGTTCATCTAATTTTGGGTTTGCCTTTTTTTACACTCATGTAATACTGCTTACATGTCAATATTGATTTATTATTCTTATTTTGGTTAAAAAATAAAATTCATTTAAATAGTCAATAGCCTTTTAAAAACAATAGAAAAATGTTGGCAAAACAAAAACTATAAAAAAAAAAACAAAATTTTAATCTCAACTTCATTTCGTTGTATTGCAAATATTTAAGATACCACTGATAACGCAAAATATTCCATGGTATGTCTTTTGCAGTTTTGCAGATATCTTTTGAGCAGTTTCGAATGGCACTAACCCTCCGATAAGCAAGTAACATTGTTGAACGATAATAACTAAAATTAAAATATTTTTAGTTGACATTACAACACAGAATTTGCTTTTACTGATTAGCTTATTTGAAATTGAAATGTTTTTTCACCGCGTGTTTCCGAATAATTGCATTATGGCAGAGCAATAACCACGTGTCGATTTCTTCTTATCGCCCAGAAAAATGCTAGATTGCCAAAAAATAATTGTACATGTATGTGTTTATGTATTTCTTTACGTTTACGTATATGTTACGTATATATAATTACTTGTAATGGGGGATTTGAAACTGTAATCCAAAAAATATGGTAGAAAAATATATAATACGAGTATATGGCGAAGAATGCTATGTCGAGGCTAGGACTGATATGGAGTGTATCATAGGAGACTGATATGGAATGTATCATAGAAGAACTTAACTTCTAAGAGAAGCTATTAAGACTATGTACTCGACGCATCCTTTAGTTTGGTCACATTTCGTGCAAGGAAACATGGAAAGACTTTTGGTCACTGGCAATATGGAAAGACTTTTGGTCACTGGCAATATGGAAAGTCGCCGGAGCAAAGGTAAATCACCTATACGATGGAACATCTAAGTTTAAATTGACTGATTTTGTCACAGGTTCTGTGGATACCGAACTGCAATGGGAACTCGAAAAACGTGTGAACAAATACAGCAGTTGCAGTATGGCTCACGTTGCTCACTGGAACCGTTTTTTCTTGTACCATCAGGAGTTGAACCCAAAATATTCAGATGGTAGACAAGCGTTCTACTAACTAAGTCACGGTGGTCGAACAAAAACTAATACAAATACAACTCGTTAAAGCTTCAGGTGATCCGTGTTCCTCACATTACCCCAAATGGGTGCAGCATATATCAGGATAGGTTGGATGAGGGTTTTATAGAGGAGTATCTTATTTTTAGGTGAAAGGAAACTGCGTCGGTGGAATATCGAACTGATAGCTTCGATGGCCTTTTGGCCCTTCTATCTGATGGTATTCAGATAAACTTTTCACATCAGTCCCCGGTCGAGGTGCATACCAAGCTATTTTACCACGTCCCGTCACTCGACCAAGCAACCGTCGATGAATAAGGGCATCGATGGCACTCTTTCCTTGACTTTGCGTAATAACATGATAGCCTCAATTTTGGCGTTATTTGTTTTGAGCCTCCAGTCCTGGTAGTATTTTTCAATGATCTTGAGAGCAATCTGGAGGTGACGAGCAGTCCGATCTACCTTAAATGAGGACCCGTAGCATGCCGCATCGTCAGCAAAGAGTGCGAGACAGAAAAAGACAGGCTCCATGTGTACTGTATTGGGGGACACCCATAGGGATGGTCCTAGGATTGAAGTAGTTTCACAAGATTGAGTGGAGTGTCAGTAAAGAAAAGTTTGTGGAGAAGGCCGCAGTGCCAGACCGTGTCAAAGACCTTCTCAAGATCCAACAGCACTATACCGGTATTTTTGTGTCTATTGAAGCCCATCGACACGTTTTTCACGACGCATGTAAGTTACTGAACCGTGTTGCGTCTTGTCCTAAATACAAATTGCTCGTGAGGTAATATGTTGTTGGATTCGTGATGGAACACTTGTCTTGAGATGATCACCATTTCAAAGATTTTTCCAAGACTTGGTAGAAGGCTGATGGGTCTGTAGCTAGTTGGATTGTCTGTAGGTTTGTTTGGCTTATGGATAGGAATAATATTAGCTATTTTCCAAACACTCGGAAAATAATAATTAAAAAGTGAGGCATTTATTATTTTAGTTAGAAGGAACATATTGTAATTTACGGATGAGCCCGGCCAAGTTTTATTGTATACAACGGAAGTGTAATGCAATACACACATCGAACTACAGATTTCCATAGTAATTACACTGGCACAAAATATGATTCTTCATTAGCTACTAAAATATGAGACTTCATTGGCGACTAAAATAATTTTCTTGGTTGGTGACCAAATACAATATACTTCGTAAGCGGCCAAAATACACATTATTTTTATTCTTGTTTTTTGGTATTCAGTAGCGACCAAAACATAATACTTCTTTAGTTATCAAAATGTGGTTCATGCAGATCACCATCCACAAATTCAAATAAAAAAAGTGATGGTTCGAACCATAGCATCTTATTGTAGACTAAAATATGATACTTTATTAGTGATCAATATTATTAACTTCATTGGCGACCAAAATATGAGACTTCTTTAACAACTAAAATGTCTATCTCATCCAGACTACCTTTCCCAAAAATTGAGACTCCCAATTCAAGGTGAAGGCTCAAACAGTATTATTTTATAAAAAAAATATGGGGAATCTTCAGCCCGTTCTTTTTAGAGTTGGTTATGAAGACGCCCTTGAGCTAGAGACAAGTTGTAAAAGAACTTCAAAGAACGAACAAGTATTGTAGTTTTCGCTCATTTCAGTCATGACGCTGAATATTTTCGGTGACAAAGGAGCGCGGTGGGACAGTCAAGGAGACTAAACAAGTATTTCGATCGTATGAAAAAAAATAAACTTAAAAGGCTTTTAAACAGATATATCATGTTATCAAATATTTCATAGAATAAAAACGTTTATGGTATAAACATAAACTTGGAATAAGTTGAGCAATGCTAGGGTTAATATTGCAATGCGACTTGTCAAAATACCGTTATAATCTGGTTTTTATCAATTCAACTGAAAAATATTTGAGGCGATTCTATGTCAGAGGCAATTTCAGTTCATTTGGATTCGACATCTACCAAAATTATGCTAACATATGTAATCTTATAAGTTTCGTTATATCCTCAATAAGAGTTTATTTTCAATTTGCATTTTGTTTATTAATCTGAAGGAAAAGAGAATTGTCACTGAAACCGGTTGTGAATAAAAATAAATGTTGGTAAACAAAATGTAGAAAAGTGACTCATTTTTTATTACAATGTACTCAATATTTATGTTCTTACTGTATTTTGTTTGAAAATTAATAAAATTGATAATAGCTTTTGGGGTGTTGCATATTTTTATCGCTTTGTTTTTAATTTTAACTCAAGAACATAGTGATTGTCAAAATGATATTTTTTTAAACATAATTATGATATTTACTGTCGTTTTTCCTATGGTAACTGTCAAATAACACCCACTTCATCTTGAAGATTGAAGGAAGTATTATATATCTCCTCTCTTCGGATATGAAAAATTGGATGACGAGTCTCTTCGCACATATCGAAAGCGGCATAAGACAGTAAACAAATTACAATGTCTTTAAACCTCCACAATGTTAATGCCTTAATTATAAATAATATAGTATAAAAATAGTTAATTCGCTCTATAAATGTATATTCGATTATACGTAAGAATATAAATTTAATTTTTTAGGAAGCAACGCTGACGATTTTACGGTCCTCCATCTCACGATCCTAATCTTATAGGCTATTCACATGAAGGTATTAAACACCATGTATTGTGCTGTATTTTTGTACGCAAATCATTTATATTTATTTTTCTGGTCCTATTTAGTAATCAAATATTATTTAAAGCGCGTATGTAATTCAAATAAACATCTTTCAAAAAGTGTAAACTTAAGAGTTCTCTTGAATATTTTCATTTCATAATTCTAGATATATCTACTGTAAAGAAAGCCTTTTCAGTATTGTAGGCTGTACAATTACATTTTTCAATAGTCTTTTCAATTGTTCTTCCTCAAAACACTTTCTAAACGTGCCATAGTTCCGAAATAGGATATTTTTTCAACACACTTAGAATGGTTCATATATGAATTATATCCTTACACTCATTCTCTGTCGGGGTAGACAGGAATGACAGAGAGCCTGACTTTTCGTTTTTGACTCACATATTTTACCTCTGCATCCAAACGAAATCTGAGAGTAACTTACAATTCGAAGATTGTGTATTTATTTTAAAAAAAGTGTTCCTTTTTAGTTTTTACTAAAGGTGTCTTTGACATATTTTCTATTTATTTATTAACTATTCTTTGTGTAACAGTCGGACGGGTTTATTGCTTGGTGGCAATATCTTCCAACCAACCAAACAAATGTAAATAAAGGAAGTTAAATAGTCACAAATATTATTCAAATTATTATTTATTTGTACAAAATTCATTAACAATATAAACAACAAACATTAAAATGTGATATCATTAATCAAAGAAAAAAGGATGACGATGAAGACGATAAAAAATCAGGAATGAAATACGTAACATTACTGATTTTATATGTACAGCTTTTTCAATCACTTTTAGAAACATTTTTCATATTGGTTGAAAGAAATTGTCGCGTGGAAAAAATCCGCCAATAAGTTTTATATTATACATTACATTCGTCTTTCTGACAATTGTAAGTGAACCAATTCGTTCTCTTCTACTCGTACATATATATCTTAAACATCTCATCCGACAAGACGAATCCCTCAGAATGCCTGGTATCATCCAGGCGAAACGTTGAACTCGAGGGAGCACCAGGACTACAAAGAAGACGCGGAAAACTCCAGAATATGGATCTTTTTTATAATATTCCTGTTTTTAGACTCTATATGTTATCCCATACATACTATTTCTTGTTCAAACTTTATTTGTTCTTTTTACAAACACATCGCTTATACGATTTTTTTTCTATAATACGTGCAAAATTTCAAATTCATTTTAGATATCCACATTCAAGATATTCGCGTGGTATTTGTCTGTATTTCACGTTCCGTGAGGTAATTATTTACGAAATAGTCAATAAATATAAATCTTTAATAAGAATACTTGTGTTATGGTATGTTTTAATTCATGCCATCCGCTCGTCTTCAAAAGACAATGGTGATGCAAACCACAAAATCCTCTAGATTAGACAGGTAACCACCTGGACAGCAGGATAAGATTCACTTTGATGAATGTGGTTCCTATTTTTGAACGACATCGTCTACCACACACGTTGCACACCCAAGACAGACTTCCCAAATCGATTGGTTAGTTTGATTGTATAGTATTCTGTAATATTTCCAAATTTTCTCTCTAGTGAATATTATATTTTCTTACATTACATCCTGACCGATTTATTTTCATTTAGAAATATCTTACGACCAACCAGAAAAGGTGAAAACTAGACTAGAACTCTATTTTCAAATCAAGGTATCAGCGGTAATTAAAGCCACAACCCCCGGGTTGAAACAATGGCGTCTTACGAATTAGGCTACGGATATCGTAGTTTTAACCACCCGGACAGAGCAACATGTGTTTTCTACAACCCATTGCATAAATTTTCTTCTCGTTGGCATATATTTCAAAAGCTTTGAAGTATTTTTTTACAGACGTCCCTAAATCGTAGACGTTGACCTTCACAAGTTCTCCTTGCTTCACGAGCTTCCCATGCAGAACATCCTTGACCATATAATGACCGAGCTAGCATAGTCTTCATTGTTTTAGGATGGAAAATGCTGATTGCATTTTATAATGCATCAATATACTATTATTGGTAATCCATGTAACGTTAAGAATACATCGAAGACATCTCAGATGAAAAACTTTAATATTTTTATTTATTTTACATTCGATACAGGTTTAACCCAATTATATCAAATAACAAGAAATAAAACTAAACGGTTAAATTCCAAATATGACATAATGATAACATGAACAATCGTATCGTGTTTCCCAATAAATTGTTGGGTCAGTTATATGTACAAAGTTTATTAACGAGTTCAATTCTCAGTTTATTGACCGATATATGGAACAAATCGATGTCGAAAAAATCATTCGACAGGTCATCTGTGTGCAAGTAGGGATGCTTTCAACAACTCAGTTCCTGAATTAAACAAATGCTTGTCAATCAACAAAGGGTTTGCTATTTTTCCTGTTAGCAATTTATATACTTGTATGTATGAACAGGTGCGTAGATCTCTTATAAAGCTTAAGGAGTAACTTCCTAGTGGACCCATGAAAAATGTTGTGTCCTATGGTTAACCCAAATCATACAGAAGTATGCTCAGTTTTCATGCTTTACAAACTATATTTTAGTACAGCAAGGTAATTTTTTATAATCAAAACAATCCACAGTTATTTAAGTATTTATGTCTTATTCAATTATCTTTTTGTTCTTGCAGTAGATTCTGATCTATTATTACTATATTTTTTTTATTTATCTATATTTTATTATTCTTAAAATGAAATATATCAATCACTTCTCCGCCTTACTTGACGTTTGTTCGTCATAAAGCAGGTAGGTTTCACAAAACAAAAGAAAAAAAAACTTAAAGAAACATAAATACAATGGTCATAAAAGTATAAAAAATTCCACCATAATTACATTTCACCAAAAAAGAGCATTTTAATTATAAATATTAATTTTACAAAAGTACACTGATATGAACACAAAATAGCACTCATAAATTCTCCAAAGTCAAAGATAGGGGAACTAACTGCACATGAAATATTTCTCCAATGCATTATACAGTTTTATATTTATTGTATATTTTAATTATTCTAAGGATATGGACTGCCAGCTATTCCTTCATCTTTTTGGGAGTCGACCTGGTGGTTGGCTTCCTATGGCGTAGCAATTAGAAACTATACGGCATTCCGGGTCTCATCCATTATTTGAACGTGATCCCACCAATAACGTTTTCTCTGCTTCCCATTCTTCTTATTTCTTATTCTAAGTGTACGAGTATTGTGTGTTATACATCGCAAGACCTTAATTTCCGATGCTCTAAGTTGTGCCTTCGTTTGTGTGGTATCAGCTCTGGTTTCAAAAGCGTATGGCATTACATGTATAACACATATTTTATTGTTTCTTACTTAATTTTCTGTTGATATGCATTTATATTTCCATTCAGATAATAAATATAAGCCACATTGCATTGACAGCTGATTTCAAGATCATTAAAATACGGTTCAAATTAGAACAAAACGTTTGTTTGGCCACTATGTTTTTATGAACAATGGAAAAAAGACTTCCACTATCACGTATTTTACGAACTTGATGATTTCGCTTGTTGTGCAACTTTGTAGCTTTCACATTTTAAGGTTGTTAGTATTTGTTTTATTTATCTAAAGATTTAAATTTATTTTAAATGTTACTTAAAAAGCGTAAGAGATATTTTATTTTTAGTGGCTGAGCAACGTGGTCCTCTGGTATGTATGTAACTTGATATACTACCTGTTTCCATGTTGAATGCATCGTTTGTAGAAAACCCTACTTACTCATTTATTAGGTTCGTCTACCTTGTTATTGCTCGTTTTCCCTCAATTGTCTCCTCGACCACTAGCTTTTTCCAGAATTCGTTAGTCTTTCTGGAAACATTTCTTTTTTTCCTGCGTGTTGTCGAAAATCTTTCACTTAGCAGTCTATGGGATATGGAGCATCGGCCTCTAGCACCACATCCCGAAAGCATATATCTATATTTTATGTCATTCCAGCTCAGCTGTGTTATTTTTTATAATTTTTATTTTTCAAGGCCTTCCAAGACCTAAAAACTGCATTTCACGATTTCGACGTGTTTCAATTTAATGAATTCTGAATCTATATGCTATTGGTAGACTTATTTTATGTTACTGTATTAAACTTCCGTCATATACAATACAGCTTATTGCCATGTGGTAATTTCTTCCAACCGACAAGGAAAAATTTAAAGAGACAAATGAAAACCAGATTGAAATCTTTTTTTTAATCTGAGTTGTCTTGCCAACTGGAATCGAACCCGCAGCCCTCTACGCATCTTACCCGGGTGTCTTGCCAACTTGAATCGAACTTGCAACCACTTAAAATTCAGGTGTCTTGCCAACTAGACGACGAAAGTCGTCTAATTCACAGGAATTTTTTTCCTGTATTACAAAGGAGTTTTGGATTGAGGTTTTCAGAAATATTATATTTATTTTTCTTTTCTTGAAAACCCCCTTCTTTCGGCCTTGGAGTGGCTATTCGTTATTTTGTGGCTCCAATAAAAACTTCTAATTAATATCACTGATCCAGTTTTATTTTTTCCTTGTTTAATTAACACAGCTTAGCTTTCAAAAAATTTCATGAAATAATTTGATATGTCAGAGGGGGAAAATGCCTTTTTCCCCCATAACTAAACTCCATAATTTGTAAATAGAAAATTTATGTCGTCGTATGTGACGCTTATTTATTATGAATTATCATATTAAAGCGGCTTTGTTTAAGACTTAATTAAAAAAAGTTCACAATCACCGCTAAATAAATTAATAGGAGAGGAAATATGGCGAAGTGTAGACGTGGCAGAAGCGAAATATGTGTGGTAGAAGCGAAATATGAAATCGAATCAAATGTATATCTGTTCTCTCTACCTACCTCAGTAGGTACTGTGACGGGATAGTGATGATGATGAAAGAAACTACGACGGGATAGTGATGATGATGAAAGAAATCTTAATTTAAGAATAAAACGAGGATGTGAATGATCAATGAAAACTATATTATCCACCAGACTAGACTGGCTGCCTTTGACCTTTGACGTTTGGGCAAATATGAAAATTATCTATGACGACCAAAAATGAAGTTTCTAAGAAATCTTGTAGTCAGTTCTTATAAACCACTACCTCTTATACACGGTTATTGAATGCTTTTAGTTTCAAATTAATTTTTTATATGAACTCCATATTTTATTTATTATAAACATACACGTATGTATGGTTGGATCATATTTTGAAAGAAGAAAATGTAAAATTTCAGAGAAATCATAGAAGCTACATGGATGTGCAGTAGACAAATATGTGTATTGCGATAAAAAAAAGTATCTCGTTCTGTATTTTTTGCCTACCCCGATAGAGAAATGGGGTGATGCTATGTATGTATTTATTAATATTTCTTCAAATTATTTAAATTGTTGCCCTTTATTTGCATCCTGGTACATCTGCTGAATATCCTCCGTATTGGGATACCGCCAAGGTACCATTTACATTGTCAAACCTCTTAGCTCTTGTGTGAACCTTAGGTCGACAACACGATGGCAATACCAATTACTTCAAATATCCTGAGGCGGATGTACTCGTACCTTGCTATTGACTTTTAATGTTTGCCACGTTTACGAGTCTTTAAGTTCACTCACTTGTATTACATTTAACCTCGTTATTGAGTCGTCAAAATTACTTGTAAAGGGTCTTTCAAATTGAGCAATTTTTTAATTCATGGATAAAACATATATGGTGTCGCGAACTTGCCTGGGTCTTGTGACATTTGAAAAGTGTAATGTATGACATTTATGAAAATGGAGTCCTATACAATACGACACCGCGTTCAAATTGTTAAATCATTTTATATATTGTAATCTCCGGAAACGGTGATGTTAATTGGCCACAAAGATTATGTGATCTGACGCTGTTGGACTGTTTTCTCTGGAGTTACGTGAAAGGACAGGTCTTTAAGAATGACCTCCAATCAATTCCTGAGCTGTAGGACGAAATTATTTGCGTTATTGGTGAGTTAGAACCGCAATTATGCCAAAATTTCATCGAAAATGTTGAAAAAAGAGTGGACATCTGTGGAGCAGCAAGAGGTGGACATTTGACAGATATTGTTTTTTTTGTGTTTAAATTTCATACATTATACTTCAATGACCAATAAAATGTGTTTTATTCAAGGATTAAAAAAATAGATTAAAAAAACCGCTCAATTTGAATTTTTATTTGTGTCGAGTAAATATTGTTTGATGTTCATCATTACCTTGTACCTTTTATCGGGATACAATAAAGTATATCCTTCCAGGACTGCCAAAAATATAAATTTACTCTTAGTTTATACACTACCATATATAAATTATTTTTTATAGTTAATTAACTATCCCAATTTACCGCTTCTTTTTTACGTCATTTGGTCATTTAGTGAGACTCTGGAACCAGTTACCAAGTAATTAATGCACTTCGCCCCCGACGTGATTAACGTTACAAAATTCCTTGTTCAAAACGTATTGTTAGTTTAGCGAAAATCAAAGAATACGCAAGCGGTTTAGAAATTACGGGCTAACGCCAGAATCTAAAGCAATTCAGCGTTTTCATAAATCAGCGTAATTCAAACTGGCATAAACCGAGGACTACCTGTACTCAAAAGACACTCGTTATGTATTCAAAATAATATAAACGCACACTCAAGAGAGTCCTGTGGTAAATGCGTCTATGAAAGGGTAAAACATTAATAAATACTTTTATTTTATAAACTAATGCAAAGGTGGTTCACTTTGATTAATGGCTGATATTATCTTCAAAAGTTAGAAAATCGTTTCGGGCGTGAAAAAAAATGAATTTAAATAAATCTCGCACAATAGAATTTAGAAAAATCTCCGAAAATTCGAAGTAAAAAGTGTTGAATTAGATCTTCATTGAAAAGATGTATGAATATAAGCAATACGAGAGATATTCATATATTAATATCCAAAATTTTATTTATACTTTCCTCTCTGTATACATAATAAAATGTGTTGTGTTATTGTTAAAATTTCTTTATAGGATAAAAAAGCTTTAGTTTAATAAATAATTTTACCATTCGCGGTAAATTCATTACAATTATAAAAATAATTCCCCAGATCTGTCCGGAACGCTCGGAAATTTGTCCGAAGTGGAAAAAAAAGTTAAACCTAAAGACAGTTATCGCTCAAAAACCACATTATTGTCGATAATGATTTAGGTAGCTCTTATTTGAAATCACATATGTCGCATTATTTTTACTTTTGTAAATAAAATGAGATGCTCGCTGTAATAATTCAATTAGAAAATTAATATAATTTCTTTTAATCCACGTCCCGATATTGTATTGAATAAATCATAGTAACGAGTGAAGACTTTATAGTTTTGACTATCATTTGATGTGCAGGGGCAGTATTGTTGTGTTTAATGCATTATTATGTTTGAAAAATGTATACAAAATGTGTTGACAGGAGTAATAAGTAGTTAATCCCATGAATATTTTATATACAGGCACCGTTTTATAGCAGTTCAGAAACGTTATAAAAAATCTGAAACCTTGCATGGCACCGGTTAACCGCCTGGTTTTTAAATATTTTCAAAAAATACTTAAATTCAATAAGAAAATATCAATACGTGTGTTTTTTTATCTCTCGATGACATACCAACTCAGCAACGGTTGACTTCAGGTCACATGCATCGTATTACTCGAATATTTTCACATTTTTTTGCATAGATATTTCTAACGAGTAAAACTACATGGGATATTTTTTGAAATTATAATATTATAAAAAAATTATCTACTTTAGAAATACTTGAGAGTCATGTTTCGTTATTCGTGAAAACGTCTATTAATTTATGATGAAGACGAACCTTCTTAGTAGCGTGAGCCTTCAAATCTGTGTTTATAGATTACGATATAAGATTTCAGCAAATATTTGTGTCAGCAATCTCATGTGACTATTTATTTAAAGTCGAGATCAATGTCAATTATTTGGGTTGATGGTGGTAATAAAGATGCTCTATATAGCGTTACCATATGTCATGAATACTAGCAGCAAGTTCACAACAGAGATGACAGGATGACATTAAAATATACTGAAGGCACCGTGGTGCAGGAAAGGAATGGCAACACTAAGATCATTTGACGCTTTTCTCTTTTTTTTAATAAAAAACTGAAGCCAAATTTGGCTGAAGACAGTTTTTTATGTTTTTTCTTTCAGCAATAACTTCGTTAAATCAATATGATTTATCAGATTTTAAACACTTGTTGAAACGTCCATTTGAACGCGCTGTAGCTAGTGTCGTTAAATCTCTTGACGAAAATTAACATTCGTATTTATTGCTACTTAAGATCGCATTGTCAGTTATAGTTTTTTAAATTTATCGTCCGTTTTTATTTTTTATGAATAATAATGCTTTATAAGTGCTGTAACCAAGTGTCCAGGTGCATCGATTCAACCTTTACACGTCTCACGTCTAACGCGTGCGAGTATCATTACTAAACGAACTCTGGATTCTTTAACCAGACTTATTTATCATTTGTTTGGGTACCATTGGGAATCGAACCCGTCACCCTTAGGTGGAAGTCAACATCATACGAAATTTGTCAAGAAGATCGTCAACTGACTTAAATGTCTGTTAATTTCGAAAATATTTGATATATTCGAAAAATTTTATGACTGTTTTTCATTAGTTTAAAATATGTTCTTGAAACTGTTGCCATGCTGTTGGTTTAAATTATGACCAACGTTTCGCAAGCGTTGCTACCTTCATCCTCGAGGCGATGCCAAAAAAACATTACTGAATATGGAATAATACTCCATAATATTTTTAGATATCGCCCTGAGGAAGGCGGCAACACCTTCGAAATATTGGCCATCATTTTGCTTAACACAGCAACAACCTTCGAAAATAATTTTATACTTCGAAAATATTTATCTTAGAATATACCGACTTAGTATTTAACTCTTCC
The DNA here is from genome assembly GCA_949825065.1 of Odontocerum albicorne. Taxonomy (NCBI): domain Eukaryota; kingdom Metazoa; phylum Arthropoda; class Insecta; order Trichoptera; family Odontoceridae; genus Odontocerum; species Odontocerum albicorne. The sequence goes on along the minus strand of OX463847.1, from coordinate 30,729,482 downwards.
GATCTGATATGATTAACAATAAAGTATTATATAATAGTATTGACGATGAGTCATAAACTAACAATAGAGTAATTAATTTATAGACAGAACATGCGTGAGTTTTCTTTAATAGTTCAACTTAGTAATTACTATAATTATTTTAACTATGATATATTATAACAATATATCTTTTACTTATATGCAAATAAATATTTAAACATTTTTAAAAGATATTGACTTGTCTAAAATTAATATTTCAATTTTTAAATTTATATTTCGTGAAGTGTAACTTTCGTTTTGATTGGTAAATTGACCCATTTATAGTTACTACAGTTTTCCTTGAAAGGTTCGAAATATTTAAATTGCCTTATCTATTTTCCACTGATACACTTATTATGATCACTATCCTGTAATGTCTCTATTATGGTAGGCAGAGAGAACAAATCTCCACTTGATTTTATCCTTGCACGCATATTCAGCCTCTACCACGTTCAAACAGCTTTTCACTCTTTTAGCTTTGAGAATTTGATCCTGCCACGTGTTTCTAGGTCTCACACTTCTTGTATTTCTATACTACTTGTATAAATGATTTTTGTAAATCTTTCATTCTATCTACATGTCCGAACCGTCTCAATGTTATTTTCTTCATTTCAAGCGCTGCATCTTCTTTCAATCTGAATTATTTCCTAATAACCTCATCCCTTATTCTGTCATACATTATTTGTTGCCACATTCTAATTTCTACGACATTTATTTTATTTTTCCTTTTTTTTTGCCACGTCCGTATTTCATTTGTATATCTTATTTTTGGGGGCAAGATTCCGTTATAAGCAGCTAGTTTTTCTTCTCTTCTGCACTGTTTCATTTTGGTCGGTAAACACATTGTATATAACCTACCTGTCTAATATTTAATAATTTTGCATCCCGTGTAAATTGTATTCAACCTTCTTCCCTTACATTAATCGCCGATATAAGCTTAACACGTACATGTATTGGTTTTTTTTTCTGTGAAAACTTTTCTCATCGCGCTGCTTTTATCCACCGTGTCCAGACACGATCGGGTGTGAATAATGGAGGTGGATGGACGCGGGATGCTGGTTCACTGACCCATATCGCGAAACCACTCGGGATACCTCCATAAATAAAATTCCATCTCCAGGCGAAATCCGGCTTCTAATAAATAAGCTCTCTTCCATGACACGATGGAGAATCAAATTAAACACTGTAAAATCCAGTGCTAATTTTTTTATATCTGATGCTTTTTTGGTTACAATAAAATTGTTCAGCTCTAAATCTGTTATGAAATAATATGCCGGTATTTTCAATTCGCGTGTTTAAGAAATCATTTTGTTTTAGAAGATATATATTTTTATATATTACACATTTAAGCCATTTTGTGCCACCTTCCATAATCATTTAAGCCACCTTCCATAATCTTCAAATTTCGGCGACTCTCTCTGTGTATATTGTATTGGTCATATCCAAGAGTCCTTGAAGGTTAATGAGTTCAACTAAGTACTTTTTTGCCACCTGAAAGATTAAATATTTCTTTGAAAATCCGCGTTTTCACGCATTAGATATGCATATTCACAGAGTTTCTTGTAAATTCAATATAAATTTTCATGATGTTTCAGCGGGCTTTAATCTTTTTATGATACTTACAAAATTAGTAAAAATGAGTCTGAAGTATGTTTTTTTATGTTTCTTATATACTTAAATTTCAATAAAACAGTGTCTGAAGACTTAAATTTCAATAAACAGACTGTAAAAATATTCATTCGAGGGACATTGATCTAATTTTAGTGATTTTATTCAATTGGCTAAGAGTTGTTAAACGTCTCTTTCTGTTAAACAATTAATCAGCAAATTACCTAACGCCATATGCATTTGTTTGTCTTAAAGGTAATACAATATTTTTAGGTATAATTCAAACGGAAAGTTGCACCAAATGCTTGTTTACGGTATTTTACGATATTTTCAGTTTTTCAGCAACTTCTGATGCCGTGGAACGTTGGTTGTTCTCTATCAAAGCTTTGATTTTATTGTTATTTATGGTAATCGACCTTCTAAACCGATCACCATTTTCGAGAGTTGTATCACCGAAAATAGCATTCGGTCTAGAATTACAGACTTCTCTTAAACACTGTCACCATAGCCTACACATAGCTTCTTTTTTTTTTATTTGCGTCGCATTTTTTCTTTTGCTATAGAAAAAAACATCAAAAACTGAAAAAAAAAAAACTTATTTGGTTCCATCTTTGAAATTACCCCAAAACCTGCTCAAGTTATTTGGATAAACGATCACCGTAAAAATGTGCTAAGCTATTATCTTTCATAATAATATACATTCAGTACGTTTGGCATAAAGGTAGCAACGAAAATTTTATTCTAACGAAATGAATTCGAGAAATACGAAACTACTTTCCAGGCAACATATTCCTAACGTTTCTAATAAATCTTCCTGTCCAAATATTTTCTATGGCTTTACGACGAAAAGGGTTCTTTTTTAAACCTAAAAACATTTTTTTTCTGAGCATGGACTATCCCTCCAATTCGATGACGGCTGAATCCTTTCTATACCAACGAATCATTCTACATATATTTTCTGTTCATTCAGCTCGACTTTCAAACGATCTTCCTAGCTCAATCAGATGTCCTACATCCTTATAAATATTTAATAATAAACTAAAAATGTATTAGTTATCTTAAAAGATTCCTCTTTCTTAACTCTCATACACTTCCCTTCGTAGTCCCTTTTTTCCTTCAGATTTATATTTTATTTTAATTTTTGTTTTTTGCTTTCAAATATTATTTTCATGCCAATAATAACTATGAAGCAAAAGCTGATTGATTGAAAGATATCGCTGTAAAGTAATAAATCCAGATGTGTTTGCATGAAAGTGTCAAGTAAATAAATAATATTTCATTAAATATTCTACAGAATGATCAGTATTTAATTTGATATGATTTGTTCGCATTTAATTAACAATATTTTGGAAATAACAGGGCTGATAATGTGCAAAAACCATTGAATGAATTTGTAATACATTTTTTTCATAAGCTTCGTTTACAAAAAAACCCTCCTAAGGGATCTTTATTTGGGTATACTATATTCTTACTCTAATTTAAAAATTAATGGCCCCAAGTTTGACATAAATAAAAAATGTAATGATAAAATTATGATTTCGGTATCTAAAGATTAATTATTTTTATAATAATCTTAAAAATAATATGTGGTGTATAAATATTAAGGTATCGACTGCGGTCATTATTTTAGACACTTCTCCGCGTGTGTAAAATCGTAAATCTTAAAAACATATTTAAACGTATCAAAAACTAACTACATGGAAAGTCTTATTCGACATGTGGTATTAACATTTCGGCTTTTAGTGGATACTAATAACAATTTGAAAATGCCTCAAAAAGAAATATTTTTTTGATGTTTTTCAGAAACAAAATTTGTATATTTAATAGTAATAAAATAACAATCTATGCAGCACCGTTTAGAGATCAAACTCTCCTCAAGAGCGCTATAACATAGTATTAAAGTCACTTCTTCTTCCTGGCACTGTCCCAGCTCATTGCCTAGGTAGGCTGTTGGGGTCGGCTCTCCTCGTTCTCAGGCTGTATATTCTTCGGTTCTGGGTGTTGCTTTCATCAAGGCCGTTTCTCTGCAGGATTTTGGAGCATTGAGTCATCCAGGAGTTCTTTGGTCTTCCTCTGTATGGCTGTCGAGGAAGATCCACAGACATTGCCTTATTTACAGTATGGTCTAATGGTCTCCGTCTTATGTGCCCGTACCATCTTAGCTGTCGCTCTTCCCGCTTACTATTTATGTCAGTGACTCCAAAGCTACCACGAATGCGCGAGCTCTTGATTTTATCTTTCAGTGATACTCCTGCCGACCACCTAAGCATTCGCATTTCTGTTGTTTCAAGTTGCCTAGAGTAGGAGCTGTACATAATCCAGCATTCTGAGCCATACATAATTGCGGGTCTAACGATAGTCTGGTATACCTTTCCTTTCAGTTTTATAGGCATTTTTGGGTCACACCAGACTCCTGTTACCGATCTGAATTTCATCCATCCCATACTTATTCTATGATCAACATCCGCGGCGCACCCTCCGTCTTTGTAAATGAGTGAGCCCAGATACTTAAATGAGTCACAGCCGGCTAATATTTCCCCATCCAGTTGCATTGAAGGAGTTGTAGTATTTGGGTCTTCAAATGGCAAGTACAGATATTCTGTCTTTTTCCTACTAATTTTTAAGCCGTTTTCCTCCATGATCTTTCTCCATTTCTTCAGGCTGCTCTGCAAGTCACAATGGTTATCTGATATCAGTGCTACATCATCTGCAAAAAGCATAGTCTTGAGGATACTGTTCATTTCATGATTTGTTAGATAATTCATGACAATTATGAACGGCAGTGGTCTGAGAACAGATCCTTGGTGCACCCCCGCTTTAATTGGAAATTCATGTGATGTTCCCGACGTGCATCTTATTTGTGTTTTTCCATTGGTATACATATCTTGTATGGTAAGCACATATCCTTCCGATACGTCATGAGATCTCAATGCTGCCCAAATCAGGCTTCGGGGTACCCTGTCGAATGCCTTTTCCAGGTCTATAAATACCATGTGTAGGTCTTTTTTGGCATCTCGATATTTTTCGACTAGAATTCTGATAGTTTGAATTGCATCTATAGTTGATTTTCCCGACACGAAGCCGCATTGATCATCGTGAATATTGACAACATTCCTTATTCGGGTGTTGATAATCCTCTCGTATATTTTCATGGTGTGGGACATAAGCTTTATCCCCCTATAATTGTCGCACTTCCTGGTGTCTCCCTTATTTTTATATTATAGAACGGGAGAAGATACCTCTTCCTAAAGCTTTCTGGCATTAGTACTCCAGTCAGTATTTTATTATAGAGGTTGCACAGCCATTTATGGCCCACTTCACTACACTCTTTCCACAACTCCGCTGGAATATTGTCTGGTCCCACAGCTTTCCCCTTTTTCATTTGTGATATGGCTACTTTAACTTCTATCGGAGTGATTTCTTCAACTAGCCCAAGCACTGGTTGCTCTGACGCATAAGTTGTTCGTGGAAATTCCTCATTTAGTAATGTAGAATAATAATCTTTCCATCTATCGCATATTTTGATTTCCTCTGTGATCAACCTACCGTCCGCGTCTTCTATGTATTTGGGTGTTCTAATAGATTTGGCCCTTTCTTTTCTATACGCTGCAATTTTGTATATTCTTTGTGCTCCCTTAGGTGTTTTTAAGTCATCATTAAGATATTTCAATGGCTAATGCTGTGCGGAGGCAACCAATTTCTTTGCTGTCTTTTTGGCTTGCCTGTACAATGCCCGAAGTTCATCTTTCTCGCTATCGCACTTTCAGTTGGACCAGTTTCTGAAAGCGATTTTCTTCTCCTTTAGACACTTCTGCACGTCATTAGTCCACCACCATGATTCCTTTCTTATCCTCAATTTACTTTTGGAGACCCCCATATGTTGTTTGGCCTCCCGCAAACATACCTGCTCAAATGCATTCCACATTTTAATTGCGTTTTGTGAATTGTCATTTTGGAGATTCTCTATCATCCAATTTTGGATTTTTGACGTTAATTGTTTTCCGTTTTCCTTTGAGATATTGAACCACTTTATTTTGGTTGTTGGTTTTAGCTTATCTTTGTACGATTTATGTCTCGTTACATGCAATTCCAGCAACCCATTCCATGGGTTGCAAGGGCTTGACCCGGGATAACTTTAGTCTCTGAGATTTTTTTTCATTTTGTTTCTGCATAACCAATAATCTATTTGTGTTACAGCATTTCCACTTTTGTAGGTTATAAGATGTTCTGGCTTCTTACGGAAGAAAGTGTTGACAATTGTAAAACCGTATGCATCTGAGAAATTAAGTAGCTCATCTCCTGGTTCGTTTCGTATTCCATATCCAAAACCGCCGTGACTAACATTATGGCCAATACATGACGTCCCCACATGCCCATTCATATCTGCCCCCATCATGATAGCTTCATTTTCTGGAATGTTTTGGATTAGTTCTTCCAGCTTGTCCCAAAAGTGATCCCTCTCTACTCTATCACATACCATTTGTGGTGCATATGCATAGATGATATTGTAAATAGCGTTGCATATTACCAGCTTTAACATCATTATTCTATCACTTGGTGATATTACTTTAATCACATTATCATGAAACCTTTGCTGCAGCACTATTGCAACTCCGTTTCTGGTACTGCTTTCTCCATAGTAATACAGTTTATAATCATTATTCTGTGCCTCCAGGTAATGACATTTTTCTATGTTCGTATTTTTCCATTTGGTCTCCTGAATGCATGCAATATCAATCCTGCGTCTTCTCATCAATTCGGCGAGTTCCTTGCTTTTTGCTGTAAGCGTTTCCAGGTTCCAAGTTATGGCTCTTATCTTTTCTTAGTATATTTTTATAGTATTAAAGGCACTCTTATTGACAAATTAAAAATATAGCAAAATAAATATAAAAGCAAGAATAGGAAGGCTACGGCCATTAGATTAGGTATTTACCATAATAAATGTCTGATCATCGATGACCTTGTTAAATTTGTATTTGATTTTTTTATTTTGATATTGCATAGTTTTTCTCTCTCTATTAATAATGTAAATCCACCCACCTCTCACTCGAAACTTTGTAGCAAAATTGTATGGTTGATTGGAAGGGATTATTACCACTCGGCAATAAACCTGCCGTATTGTAAACTGTGCAATATTTTTTTTTAATAAACAAACCGTATTCTGAATATCTATTTCACTGATTGGTTTTTTATCTTCATAAATTTATGAATGCTTTTATTCTTTATTGCATTTGCAAATTGACCGAAAATCTTGTCGCCGCTCGCCTTGTCTCCCTGATTGAACCGATTAGCCTGGTGACCGTCTTGCCTTCAAGCTGGATTTAAAACCGCACGCTGCTGGACTGTCCATCTATCCTGCCCGGGGTAATGCCCGCCATGCACCGCAGCCATGACATAAATACCGGGATCCTCCTTGACCATTCCTCTGTATATCTCGCTCAACCAGAAACATATTTCAAATAGTTTGCATTTGAAGTATTTTCTTGACATTGGCATTGACTCTTTGAAGGATGTTAGTAACTTGTTATATTATATTACACTTTCGTCGTGGACAGTACAACCTGGTGAGGTCATTGCCATGTAGGGATCTCTTCTGATCACCCGTACAAATGTCACAGATGTCGTAAGTGAAAACCGTTTGTAGTTCAGTGAGTCGATTCCGACTGATATTTATATGAATTTATATAAATGGTGGCGGAGATCGTCGTAACATTATGTTATCTTCAACAAAATTTTGTTAATGTATTTTCCCACTTTTCTGGTCTAAAATTTTTTGTTTTTTCATATTGTAACGACTTACGTGACCTTTGGGTATCTTTAACATCTTTCTGGTTGGTTGTTAGAGTTTGCAACATAGGAATAAACCCACCAAGTTGTACTGTATACAACGAAAGCATAATACGATCAATTTTAGTAAGTCTGCTGCATGAAAGGGGGCATCAAATATTTAGAATGACAATATGAAGAGTAGATGACTGTCATTTGTAGAATCAAAGATTGACATATGAAATTTAAATTATGAAAATAATAATTTTTATTTCGACATGATGTTTAAGAATTTCATTATGATAATTACTCGCAATATACTAGTATGTGCTGTTGATTTATATATCAAGTTTATTTGTCATATATTCCTAAAGAAAATGTAAAGAAAAACAATTTAAAAAAATAAGTAAAGTAGCTAAACCACCAGTATTTTTTATACGAATCTATTTAAGTGCAACATCTTGCACACAATAAACCAATACAATTCACAGACGTCTTTCATCCACAAAATAGATGACTGACAATCATATTCGATTACGAGAGATGATATCGAGCCTATCGTATTGTATCTTATAGGTTACCCAAATTTTGCCAAGTGATGAAGATGTAAATCAAAAAGATGTATTTTATTTTACACAATACAATATGGAAGGTATTATACTTTATCAGTCATAGATATTAATAAATAAATAAAATATTCTTAAAAAAATTGGATACTAAAATAAAACAGAATTAAACATTTGGCTGGCGACTTAAGAAATGAACCCTAAAAATTTCGTTAGAAAAACAAGCGTTTTATTACTTAGATAGAAGTATTGTATTCAAACAAAGTGACTAATTCCTTTCGTATCGTTCCGTTTTTTTTTATCTTAAGTAAGATAAAGCTTGATGGTATGTTTGTACGAATGAACAAAGATCAGTTCAAAATAATTTTACAATTCAATATAGCATTGGTACATATTTTTTTCTAATCGTTGCTGATTTCTACGAATCATTATAAGTTTAATGAAAAAAATACAATTATATTTTTGACATGTAAGGATTTAAATAATTAATGGATATAACACGTGAGGCGTTAATGAGATGTAATGACTCATAAAAATTACAAATTATTTTTAAAGTAAACATTACTCAATCATTTGAGAACCGTTTTTTGCTAGTGATTTTGCCAGTCCATAGTAAACAAGTTGATGAAGTCAACGTACTAAGTTGAATGCATGAAATATGATATAGCCTCAACGTACTAAATTGGATGCACGAAATATGATATAGCCTCAACGTACTAAGTTGGATGCACGAAATATGATATAGCCTCAACGTACTAAGTTGGATGCACGAAATATGATATAGCCTCAACGTACTAAGTTGGATGCACGAAATATGATATAGCCTCAACGTACTAAGTTGGATGCACGAAATATGATATAGCCCCAAAAAGGACCAAGATTCAGAGGTGAAAACTGAGGATTGTTATTTGGGTGAAGATTTAAAAAGTGTTGAAAAGAAATAAATTTATAGTTAAAATAAGATCGCACATTTACGGTAAAACTATGGTTACTATTATTTATTTATTTAACACTTCATTGCTAAAACAATCTGGCTGGATTATTGTCAGGGGGCAATCTTTTCCAATCAACCAGACAAAAGTAAATAAAGCAATGTGCATGGTCGCAAAAAACATTCAAATGACTACTCATTCCAACGAAATTAATGAACAGATACGTGAACATACGCTTATAACATAAACCCCAAAAAGACGAACAATCACCCGAAAATTCCTTTTTATATAAAGTGAGATATCAATCAAAGGAAAATGAAGGGATGGTGGAGAGAAAAGAAAAAAGAAACACGTTATGTTACTGACTACAAATTAAGATTTTTTTTCAGTCGCTTCTTAAAGCATGCCAAGGATAGAGCGAATGTAACATTGGTTTGTAACTGGTTCCAGAGTCTCGCTGCATGGACGGTAAAGAACGATGTAAAAAAAGAAAGAGCGGTGAACTGGGAAGGCCAATAAACAATCTCTGTTTGAGTGTAGCGCAAGTCGGCAAGAAAATTTTCGGCGAGATAAGTGGGGCTGGCGGAACAGTTAAGAATATTATATAATAGAGATACTAGCTGGATGACCACATGATAATTATTTTAATAGTAATAACTCTCAAACACTTTGGACGTGTTGCCAGAAAGATTAACGAATGTCTGGAAAAGTGGTAATCATGAGGGTAGTAGAGGAATAACGAACTCAACAGAAGTTTTCTATAAGATAGACGGTAAATCTAATTTTTTGAAAGGCGAACCATAGTGTACAAGTAAATAACATTACAAAATCCCTCCCTTTTGCTGATATAGAGAACCGCTTCACTAGGCAATGCCTGTGACGATGTGGTCTCATTCCTCTATGACAAGTTTCATATATTTGCCCTCTGTCCTAAATATAATACTAAAACACCCAGTTAAAACATTCATTTTTTGCTCTCACATTCTTGCATATACGAGTACTTAAACACAAATTTAACTTATTATATTTGCTTTCTTCAAGTTTGAAAAGCATTCAGTTTTTTTTCATATATTTTTAAATGTAATATTATATAATACATATTACATCTTCTTTTGTGTAGTTTCTCCTTCCTCAAATTCTTGGAAAAATATTTATTCAACTATACATTGTTTTTTTGTATTTTTAGTCAACCACCGAAATTAATGACTTGAGTTAAAAAAAATATATATATTTATTTCGTATTCATTACATACATTCGTATTTGATACATATATTTGATATTTATATTTGTTAAAATTAAAGTCGATAACAGGAATACATCAAAGGAGATAGGTTTTGAGGATAACACCATTAAAAAACATTTTAGTATTCCAGGAATAACGAATAACTTGTTTAGACATTTTCCCGCTTTTAAAACTAGTTTAATATTTTTTTTATGCAAGGATCGTTTGTTGAACTTTAAATATGCAAATCTATAATATCAAATTAAAAGAGATTTTAGGGGGTTGAACCTTGGTGTATATCCTTCTGTTCATTTCTACTCAAACTTTGCTGACAATGACATACAAATACAATATTTGACCTTTGACGACCTATGTGACCTAGTTGATAAGACTCCTTTCAACCTGAGAGTTACGGGTTTGATTCCCATAGCATCCCAATTTACTTTAAAATTGGCTCCAGTCTGGTTTTAATTTAAGACATCTTTAGCATTTTTGGATGAAGAAATTCTAACAATACACATATATAGTGGAAATATAAGTCGAAGGCGCGTGAGAGGAAGACCAAGAAAAGTATGGTTGGATCAAGTGAATGATATTCTGAAAGAACGAAACGTTGAAAGTCAGAGAAATCGTAGAAATTGTTTGAGAAGGTGTATGGATATAGAAGAAACTATGGATGTGTATCGAGCTCATAAAGTACGGCGCTCCCTCCTCTCTGTCTACTTCGACAGGGAAATGGCGGGATTATATGTATGTATAGTATATTCAAAATATTTTAAGTTCGTTGGAAAAGATTGCCACATGTCAATATACACATCAGTTTGTATTTTATACAATGAAAGTGTTATATAGTGTTAAGAGTATGATCTTTTTTTAAGAAAACCAACTCAAAAAACTTTCGTTTAAAAAAGGTAATTAATTGTATTTGTTTATCTCAGTAAGAAAGTATGTCTAGCTTATTTAGTTAAATATAATAACTGAGATTTGGACTATTTTACAAGAAAGCAAAAAGGGTAATCACAAAAAAAATGTTAATTTTATCTTCAAGAACCATTTTGATATGTATGTTAGGTTTATTGTAAAATAATAAGTTGTACTGGCCTAACAAAACTCGGTTTAGGATTTTTTTAATAATGTTCTAGTGAATTTCATCAAGTCAGTGACTTCCGAATCTCTTTAACAGAATAACTAATAACTTAGATTTTTACCTGCGGTCTTGGAACATAAATTAAAAGATATTTTAAAATATCTGTATTCTTTGCAATAATTGTTAACATACATACACTTATTACCCTTAATTCTGGAGTGGGTCATTTTTAATTTTATTAAAACATTTTTTTCTAAAACCACCTTTCTATAAATAAATATAGAAGTTTAGGTCAACTTTAAAAAAATCGTAAAATAACCTAAATCGTAAATAATTATAAAATTCTAAAATATTAAAGATTAATAAAACGCCAAATAAATAATTTCACATGGCGAAGAAAATAGATGTGACAGAAGCAAAAGATGTACCATATGTCAGTATAGAAATAAGCGAAGATATTTTTTAGATCATATGGCTGTCCATGCAGTTAAACCCTGGAACTTAAGCTACTAGCTAATATAAGACTCGCAGCATCGTTGACGTACTTGAAAAATCTCCCTTCAGTGACAAAACGTGTTTTTCTTGATTTTATTTTTTTCCTTCCTTGTTTCTCAATGAGTTTGTTAAATTTGTATTTATTTTTTATGTATGTTGCATGTTCTTTTTATGTATGTTGCATGTTCTTTTTTTTGTTATTTTGGTATTACATATATTTTTATCTCTATAAATAATGTCAATCATTAACTTTTCTATTTTAAATCAATAGTATGACTTTGTAATTGGTTTTATCAAACTCTGTTTATTCCATTGTATGTAACGGTATAACCCTACCGGCTTTAAGGTGTTCACCTCATCATCAAGGGAGCACAAACAAGACTGTCTTGTTTGTGCTCCCCTGATGATGAAGTGAAAACCTTGAAACCGATAGGGTTATACCGTTACATAAGTGGAATAAACAGTGTTTGATAAAAAAAATTACAATATCTTGAAACCTCCACAATGTTAATGCCTTAACTATAAATAATATAATAGTATAATTGGTTGAAATGGATTATCAATTGACAAGAAACCCGCTGTATTGTATTTTTTTAAAGGAATAAATAGTAAAACGGTGTGATGGTCATTTTAATCTTAAAATAAAAATGTAAAATCTTCAACTTGAAGATTTTTCTCATTAATACATGAACTCGCAGCAAATCATTGAGTACGTTTTGATATGCGGAAATTTAGTAGAGCGAAAAGTAAGGACTTAAGATATACCGTTACCGATACATGGTCAAGGCGGGATGATTTCGCAAATACTTAGTTTAACAAATAAAAACAAAAAAAAGCGATATCTTCTAAATTATATTGTAGTTTTAAGTACAACTCAGACACTATGATAATATTCAGTATTTATTTTCCTAACTTTGAAGAATAAATCTTATTAAATTGATGACACGCATGGTCTCAGGTCCGATTCCCGGTGGTATCCGAATAAATATAATATATAAAATAATGGGACGCAATCTTGTAAAAAAAGTTTTTCTTTTAACAATATTCATTCGTGCTAGACTTTTAGTATTGTTACTTCTTTACACGATGGTTAGTTTTACCAACACGTGAATTGACGAACCGCGAGTCTTGTACCTATTCCATTCAGTGGTTCTATACCCGAAGAATAGATCAATTACTCCAAAGATATTTTTGTGTATCGGCCACGCACTTCAATATGTCTGAATCGCCATTTCGAATATGTTGAAGAATATCATACGAATGGGAAAAAAGGCAGTTCAGTTTGATTCCACCATCACACTCGCTGTTATGGGGGCGCAATAAGTCCCCACTTATTATACGATCTACACTAGAAGATAGAAATCTTCTTTATTTGCTATTAGCGTGACTTATTATATATTGTATTACACTTTCGCTGTATACAGTACAACCTGGTGGGCTTATTGCCACGTAGCAATATCTTCAGACCAACCAGAAACATTTTAAAGAGGCCTTAAGTGAAAACTAGACTGGATTTTTTTTGTTTTTAAAATCTAAGTATCAGCGGGATTTGAACCCGCAACCTCCGGGCTGGGAGACAGGCCTCTTACCAATTAGACCACTAGTCTTCTCTGGGTGACGAAGAAGTAACTGATCTAAGGAACTCCTCCTATGGCGACGACACACTTGATTGTGAAAATAAACCTTTACTTAAAATTTAACTCCCGAAAATGTGAACTTGAAACCTTGAAATATTTCATAGTAATAAATACATGAATTGTATCACATCTCTATCACGTCTAGAAAGCTATTTTTCAATTAGTAAACGACTGCTAATACGTGGCACACGACAAATCCAATTAGAATTATGTCAGGTGGAAATATTTTTTTAGCTGGGATAACAAAAATAAATACTAAATGTTTTATTCATCAGACTATTGGTACCGGTAATGCTGCCTCTGATATTTGGGTAGATATCAAAACTAATGCAACATGATAATAAATAAATATAGGTTTATTGATAGCAACATAGTATGTAACATACATGTATAAATACATTCCGAAATCACACATACATACTCGTATGTGTATATCTCAATGCAACATGATAATAAATCAATATAGGTTTATTGATAGCAACATAGAATGTATGTTACATGTATAAATACATTCCGACATCACACATACATATGTGTATATCTCAATGCAACATGATAATAAATCAATATATGTTTATTGATAGCAACATAGTATGTATGTTACATGTATAAATACTTTCCGAAATCACACATACATATGTGTATATCTCAATGCAACATGATAATAAATCAATATAGGTTTATTGATAGCAATATAGTATGTATGATACATATATAGTATGTCATAAATGCATTCCGAAATCATACATACATAATATGTGTATATCTCAAGATAAGTAGCAGAAAATCCACTGAAGAGAGAAGTTATCAAAAGATCTGGGCTGAAATCATAACATCCCCCCGGCCGAGATATACTCCATTCATATAGGGCGAGCCCGGCCGCGAGGACATCAAATGTTTTTCAGCCCAAACATGTTAATAACATACGTTGGTCGTATTTTTTTCTTGACATATAGTAACGAAAGTAAATACTTATTCAACATAATGAAAGTTTGAATGAATATTTATGTTATTTAATTCACTAGTTACTGTTTAACTTGCACTTTTATCGGCGTTTCGTATCATTCAACGTTTTTAAATTCAATATTCACCAAATATGCCTAAGTTAATAGTTAATTTTTATAATTATAATTAAATTGGCAATATTCACAGTGCGGTAAAGAATAAATATTGAAAAATGCATAAGATTTTTTAAACATACATACCATCACGCTATTTCCCTACCAGGGAAGGCAGAGAGGACATATCGCGAAACTTTGCTGTCACGGCATACTTCATTCTCCTCCATATCCATACAGTTCCTTCTGCTTCTCTTACTCCTGATCTTTCCTTCTTTGAAAAATCCAGTTTGTTGGTTCAATCGTATTTCTCTCGATCGTCTTCTATCACGACTCCCATTCATGTTTGTATAGTAAATTAGTTGAGTCAGTCTTTCGTCACACATTCATTCAACATGTCCAAACCACCTAAAAGTGCTCTTATTTTGATTATTTTCTTTAGTTAAATATGCTTTGCTTTACTCTCGATAAAGTCATAGGTTAAAATATCAGGCCAATCATAACTATGTTATGTGCTATTATTTTATACACAACCTCATCATCTAAGGAAAAATCCAGGAAACTAAGGGTGAGAACTTTATGGGTGAAACACCTGATTGCATAAATACTTATGTTCATCAGTGAATTAATAAAAAGGCAGATAATGATGTTGATAGGTTTATATAATTGATATAACTATATATTTTTCTTCAATAAATTTATTTACATTATGAAATATCCTGTCGCTTCTTTCATAATACATTCCTTGAACTTTCCTTGCTATGTCTCACTTCCTGTAATCATTGTTTCCTACCTGGCTCTCCTTGATTGCATCATCGGTTGCATCGCATTGTCTTTTTTAATCACGTTCATCGTACTTCATGAAAAAAATATATTGTTTATGTTTTTTTTTTTAATTTTCCACAATAGACCGAGGAATCAAGCGTTATTAAAAATATAATACTTCATTATTTATAGTTAAAGCATCAACATTGTAAAGGTTTAAAGACATTGTAATTTGTTTTATCAAACATTGTTTATTCCACTTTATGTAACGGTATAACCCTGGCGGTTTTAAGGTTTTCACCAGGGGAACACAAACTAGACTTGTTGGTGCTCCTCTGTCTTGTTTGTTATCCACTGATAATGAGGTGAAAACGTTGAAACCGGTAGGGATATACCGTTACATAAAGTGGAATAAACATTGTTTGATAAAATAAATAATAATATTATTCTTTGTATACGAAGTCCACAACAGTATTTTGATACCAACTTGGATGTATGGATGTGAAACATGTAAAAACATACTAATGTGAGTCGGATAAATGCTGTAGAAATGCGTGCACTGAGATTTGGTTAAAAAAGTCTAATAGGAGTTGAATAATACTGTAGAAAGAAACATATTTGGTAAGAAATCGCAGAAAACTTACCAAGGAAGACGAACTACAAAAAACCTCTGTAGATTTTCCAATATATGATAGAAACACATTTGGATTAAGGTGAAGTATAGTGTATATGTATTGGGATTGTATATATTTAATAATTTTAATAAAACCTCCCGAAAATTGTTGTTTTTAAGTGCTACCTAAAGTTGCACATGCTACCCATTCTACGCTTCAGGACCTGCAACGGCAAAGGCTCTGTCGTGATAACGCGCCCTATTTAATCGATTTTAAATAATTCATTCGATGAACAGAACATTTACCTCAAGGTTCTACTTCTTTGTCAAATATGTCAAAAGGACATTTTAAAGAATAGGGGTTGAGGAAGAAAGCGTAAATCATTAAGGATTTGCAATAGTAATTTGTACAAGTATAGCCAATTATGCATATGTTGAAATAAAAGGGCTTCGGCAGGGAAAGCAGGTAGAAGACAATCATTCAAATTGTGGAAATTCCGATGTTGGACATGAATAGAAGGGGTTGTTTCAGATAGTCTAGGACAATGATGATTATGCTGCAGAAGCCATCAATTTCAGGGGATCTGAATAAGTATACAGATTTTCTTCTTGTTTTCCTTCAATTTGAATAGTTCACTCTTATAAATTAATACAAAATAAGAAAATATCTTTATTGTCCTTAATAATACATACATATCATCACGATATTTCCCTGTCGGGGTAGGCAGAGAGAACAAAGAGTCATCTCTTCCTCGTCCATACACTTTCTCATACAATTCCTACGATTTCTACTACTTTCTACGTTTTCTTCTTTTGAAATAGCATACGCCTGTTACAACCATACTCCTTGGTCTTCTTGTACCACGTTTTCCACTCACGTTTGCACTATATATATTTATTTTGTCAAAATTTCTTCATTCATTTATTTTACATGCGTAAACCATTTCAGAGTGCTCTTTCTCATCAGTCTTAAGTTCACATTCATCCCTTACCACTTTATTCCGTATTCTGTCATAAATTATCACCCCGTGTATTCTTTACAGTGTACGTATTTACACAGCATTAATTCGCCTCCTTTCAGTCTTTCCACGTCCTCGTTTCACTCCCATACATCTAAGTTAATTCTTAAGCACTGGCCATCTTAGCAGATTTTGGTACTGCCCAGTTCAAGTACGAGTATATATGTTTTAATGCCGCTATCGCTATACGCCATTCTATATTCCTCTCAAATCGTCCATCATCTGAGAAAATACTACACAAATAGCAAAATTCCTCAACTTGTCCCAATCTTTCATTGTTCACCCATATAGCGCATTTGCTTTTCCGTTCACACTTTCCGATTCTCTTAAAAATTTCTGATTTTCGTTCATGATATATTTAAATCTTTTTGGTGGGCTAGAAAAGATTTTCACATGGCTTTATATCCGCCAGGCTGCAAAATAATACAAAGTTAATAGAAAAAATCAAGACGGCGAATTGTTCAGCGTTCTCTCGTATATACGAGTACTATACATACTATCAAATCGGGATGTATAGTTGAGTCACCATTTAGATGTGATACGAGTATATTATAATAAAATATAAAAAATTCACCTAGTTAAATTCATCAAAATATTATGTATAATATTTCAGATTTGTATGTTTTTTTCTTTAGAAGCCTATTTTTTTTCTCGACGCCAATTATATTCGAAACTAAACATCAACTCCTTTTTTTTCTATTGGTGACATTAGAACGTGAAATTGACAGAAAAAGGGTAAGAGTGAAGCTGTGAAGATGCGTGCATTAAGGAAAATTTGTGGAGTGTCAATGTTTGAAAGAAGGCGGAATGAAGACATCAGAAATTAATGCATGAATAAAATAAATGTTTTAAGTAAGATTAAGAAAGGAGCTTTACGATGGTTTGTACATGTGGAGATAAAGAATGACTAAGCGAGTAGACAAGTCAGAAGTGCAAGGTGTGCGTGGAAGAGGAAAACGTGACTGAGTCAGATTTCGAATATGTGTGTGTGTGTGTGTGTGTGAGTATGTGTGTGTGATGATACAGTAGATACGTATATATACAGTAGAATATTCCGACTGGCATTGGTTATTTTGAATTTATTTCTACTCCACAGATTACCAACATGCCACTGTCATTTTCTTCAATATTTTTGCTATTTATCATTTGCTTTCTTGAAGATGATTTAAATCCGTTCATATTTGAACTCTGGCAAAAGGAACTATTAACAGTTTTTTTGTGGATGTTGACTTCTTTACACCATTCTTATTTTGACATTTATCCGAGCTTTGTTTCGTGGTGCGTGTTTCTTTCAATTTCCATTGAACCATTGTCTCCGGAAGAACTTTTAGATGCAGAATTTTTGATAATAGATGAGTAAGAATTTGTCTTCCATGGACCAGAATTTGATAATACATATTTAATATTTGTAACTTTTAATTCCAAGTAGTAATAAGTTTCAGACAATATTACAGAGAGCATTACAAAAACGCTATCACAGTTATAATTGACAATGCACCGTGCTTAGGTTTTTTATAAGCGATCAAGAGAGATCTGCCTCTCAGACGTTTGGAGAGATAGCATCTACATATATTATCTGACATTTCCAGCCGAACGATAGACAATAGCCGTGCACAGGGAGATAATGTGGCGCAATAGCGGTATAGCTGTAAAATTTATACTCGCACTAAACACCAAACTTGTTTCGGTCCCAATCCTGCTGCGAGAATGTGGTTTACGCGCGCATCTCGGCAGCTGAAGCTCTGTGATGTCTGCAAGATTCAATTGCATTTTTACCGTAAATATATTTATAACTTAACACGAATGTTTTTAATCTTTGAACACGAAGAAAATTTTCGTAAATAAATCTAACGTGTTTAAGTTTAAATAATATTTGGTTAGTTGTATAAGGCATTTCGAAATGTTGTACCTCGTCGTTTGGCTTGTAATGTCGATGTTTCGAAATCGTTGCAGTTTCCATCTTTCGGACTTATTTATAGATCTATCATCTAAGTTTTAATAATATTTGGTTAGTTGTATAATGCATTTCGGAGTGATGTACCGCGTAGTTTAGCTTAGAATGTCGATGTTTCGAAATTGGTGCAGTTTTCATTTTTTGGGCTTATTTATAGTTATCGCTACACAAATAAGCCCTGAATTTGAAAACTACAACGCGGTACATCACCCCGAAAGACCTTATACCATACAACTGATACGAAGAACCACGAAAGGATGGAAAAAATTGGTTAGTAATATTATAAGGACAATTTATACAGTGATGTTTAGAGAGAGAGAGCAGAATCTCCCCAAGAGCACTCCAATTCCAATATTAGGCAGATACTAAGCGTTCTATACTTTTCAAAACAAATTCATCTAGTGAGAACTATGGAGTTGAAATATGAACGCTGAAACGAAAGGGATGAGATATTTTAGATGTTTTCGAGATATGGTGTTGGCGCCGAATGCTTCGCATTTCATGGAGTACAAGACTCACCAATGTATCCATCCTCCAGAATCAACTGGTCAAAGAAATGCTATCTACGACATGTAGGAACAGAATACTGTTATACTTCACAAATTATATAATATGTATTGATACGATAGAAATAATATTGACAAATTGTAATGTACTAAATATTATTTCTCCTGTATCCAGATTTCATCGATTGGGTAATGTCTATGCTACAGTCTCGGACATATTTGGTGACACTCTTAATGCCTTTAAAAGTTCTCTTACAGAGCGTTTTTTTTTGTCTGAACCATAAATTCAATGTCACGGCGTAACACTCGTTGATTTCTCTCTCTCTTTTTCGATGCCTTTGTTTCTCTCAAACTTTTCGAGATATCTGTAAATATGTTGAAGTTTCGATATGATTTTATTCGTATTGAATTGGAGTGATTATACGAGTATGTATGTCTGCATATTTTTATTATTTTCTTATATTATTTTATTCTTTCTTTTTGTATGTTAGATCCATTTAATGCCTTAGCCTCGATCTGACTCAAGTTTGTATTTTATGTGTTTGGTATGCATGTGCGTACTGCATTTCGATATTTTTTTGTATGTGATTGATGTAAATGTTTATAATTTTTGTGACAATTTGTATTTATATTCATGCGCCCACAAAATTCAAATTTGTGTATTACTTTTATAACCAATTTTAAATGGTCGTTAAAAATCGCACATTGTTATAAAATAAAACTACACTTTCGTTGTACGAGTATATAACAACCTGATGGATTTATTGTCATGTGACAATCTCTTCCGAACAACAAATTAGTTTATTTCAAATTTATTAATTAACAAGTCATCATCATCACGATCACGCCATATCCTTTTTGGGGTAGGCAAAGAGAATATACATTTCTTTCATTCTTACCTGGTACACATCTTTCGCTGTTGCCACGTCCATACACCTCGTCATGCATATTTTATTATTAAGGCTTTTCACTTCGTTTAGAATTTAATTTATTTGGTCCCTCATAGAATTGGATTCGTTTGGTCATGACACGTTTTTCTGTATCTTCATAAACTTCTCATACCTTCTATAATATTTATGTTGATTATTTTTGATGGAGGGTACCGCTTTTTTGTGATTTATTTTCACAATACAGGTTTAGCCCAGTTTCCCTGAAATTTTCAATTACAAAAATATATCAATATATTTAAAAAAATAATAATATCCAAATGTCACTTTAAAAAGTCGCTTCTTATCTTTAACAACTTGCTGCCTTCTTGTCCTGTTTTATTGTATAATTATATTAGAATTTCGCTGTATACAGTACAACCTGGTGGGCTTATTACCATGTGGCAATACCTTCCAACCAATCAGAAAGAAGTGAAAGAGACCTTAAGTGAAAAACAGACTGGCTTCCTTTAAAAAAAAAACGGGAACGGAAATTCCAACGGGGATCAAACCCGCAACCTACGGTTTGGGAGACAAACGTCTTACCAACTAGGCTATGGAGGACGTAGTGTTGACTCATAAGATAAGCCAAATTCTACTCTTTCGGTCAAGGTTGTCACGTCCGTTTCTTGCTCATTTTAATTTTGCTGAATAATTTTGATTACAATTGAAATAGCACGTGCAAGATTTTTCAAGATGTGATCAGTTTTCTGCAGCTTGAATCTTAAACTTTGACAATGCAAGAGTAAGTGAAACATATGGTATATTCTACTTTATGGTATTTAAACACGGATCCTGAAAACCATAATGCTAAATAAGCTTGAATTATTCGACATGTGAATTCATCGGAGAATGCTCAAAATTTATTGGTTTCATCGTATCTCAAATACCGAGGTACTGCATCGAGCAAGTGTACAACAAGGGCTGTATGATACCACAGTACCTATCTAGGCCACATATAGAGAGACAAAATTGATGGATGGGCCATCGAGCAAGTGTACAACAAGGGCTGTATGATACCACAGTACCTATCTAGGCCACATATAGAGAGACAAAATTGATGGATGGGCCATCGAGCAAGTGTACAACAAGGGCTGTATGATACCACAGTACCTATCTAGGCCACATATAGAGAGACAAAATTGATGGATGGGCCATCGAGCAAGTGTACAACAAGGGCTGTATGATACCACAGTACCTATCTAGGCCACATATAGAGAGACAAAATTGATGGATGGGCCATCGAGCAAGTGTACAACAAGGGCTGTATGATACCACAGTACCTATCTAGGCCACATATAGAGAGACAAAATTGATGGATGGGCCATCGAGCAAGTGTACAACAAGGGCTGTATGATACCACAGTACCTATCTAGGCCACATATAGAGAGACAAAATAATATAACTTCCTAAAATTAAAATTAAGGTTCAATACGAATTCATAACACTCGTGAATGGATTGGTGTCCAGATAGTTTGGGAATTGTTCCGTGCCATCAAAGACAAAAATATTTTCTCAAGAGTCAGGGGCACCGGACATGGCACATGAAGCAGACGGAATCACTAGTACGATGGCTCATACTAGCATATAACATAATTTTCGATGTATTTATGTAAACATTTATCTATGTTTCTCGGAAATGATAAATTATTTACGACTTGTTTGATTCATTCTCAGATGAGAGCGTAGTGTCCTTTTCAAGTTTTTGTAGTGATCGCTATATAATGTTATTTACTTGCAATTTGTCATCTTAATTATATAATCACTTCAACCTTAATAGTATTGCTTTAACCTTCTAGGTGAGTTCGTTTTATATGTCATGCATGACATATACCACTCTTCTTCTAAGTTTATTGTGTCTTCCATCAGTTTTTTTAGATTCACTGGTTATTTTCTTCTTAGAATATGTTCAAGCAACGTTTCAAGTATTCCCATATGTTCTTTAAAATTTTTAGGTCTTCTCTGTCGGGATATGGACCTATATAAATGTAATCCAACCCAAAAAGATACTTTCGAAGTGTCAAATATAACAATCTCATGCGTGTAAAAATATAAAGTCAGTAAATTTTGAATCTAAAATGCCAATTTTGTCTTTTGATTGTACAACATAAAAATTCAAAGTGATTCCTTCCATTTTTAAATATCTCAAAGCAATTAACTTAACAAGTTTAATGTGGGTTGGATCTTTTTTCAAATCTATTCGTTTAATACTGTGTGAAAAAAGGTTTCGTATTAGCTCCATAATACATAGTTCATAACAAGACGCTGGATATTTCCTCAATTATCTCAGAACAAGTAAAATAAGAGTTGGGTCCTTTTTAGGATATACGTCCAATATTAAGTGCACTGCGGCCATGTTAATTAACATCTATAATTGCAAGAGTTGCACCTAAGTTTTTTGATAGAGACAATGTAACATATTTCAATACAAATAAAAGATTAATTTTATATTATTTGATAGATTGCATCTTATAAATGTTGCATCTAATAGTTTATAGCAAAACTAAGTTTAACTAATACACAGAAATCTTTGTAAGGTATTGCAATTTTTGACATTATTTTAAAGTCACATTTATCAATCTCTAATTTTAACAAGCGATTATTTTAAGACATAGAAAATACCACTATTAGAGGACGACCTCCGCTGCCTAATTGATAAGATGCATAGTTAGTAAGTCATACGAATCGTGATTTATGGGTTCGATTCCCATTTAATATTCCAATCTGGTTTTCACTTCAGACCTCTCGAATATCATTTTGGTTGGATTTAAAAGATTGTTACACGGCAACAGGTTGTACTATACAAAACGAATGCTGTAAATAAGTCATACTTATTTTTGTGTAGGATTCGTAAACTATTAAAGACTCAACATCCTTATTTTTCTGAATAATACATTTTCTGCCAAGAAAAACGGATGGGGATTT
This sequence comes from Odontocerum albicorne, assembly GCA_949825065.1. Classification (NCBI taxonomy): domain Eukaryota; kingdom Metazoa; phylum Arthropoda; class Insecta; order Trichoptera; family Odontoceridae; genus Odontocerum; species Odontocerum albicorne. The sequence goes on along the minus strand of OX463847.1, from coordinate 30,706,384 downwards.
ACTATTATATTTCAGAACGCATTTCATGATTTTTTATAATATAAATTGACGAAAAAAATATTTCATAATGAATGTCAAAAAAATTATATATGAGAGATTATTTTGGTTGTTTTCTCTTATTCAGTATGCAGATAGAAAAAATCTGAGCGGAAATAATATTGAGCCTTTAACACGCTAAGAAGAAAAAGTGTGTAGATCAAGGCATTGTTTTGTTCAATAGGCAATCACTAGGAATTAGTTAACTATAGGTACATTTAAAAAATCTGGGTTTTGTACTGAACTTCTGTTTTAGATTACATGCAATTGAATTACAAATTCTTTTTCTCTTGAATTAAACATTAATTATTGAATTATTGATTATATCAACAATTTAAAATATATTGAAAATCATAGATACTTACTTTGAATGTCTACAAGTAATTTAGTTTTTTATTATGACAGAATACACTGTGCTTTATATATAATATATAGATAGGTATACAGGCGGACTAGCAATACATCCGAAATGTAAAGAGAGGTAATAAGGGAGGGTATGTCATCATTATGTCAATTCTTAACCCTTACGGAGTCAAGAAGTTTGAAGAGGGCTGTATCATATGTATGAACCACGCCGCTTGATTAGATGTTTTTCTAATTACTTGGCGCATAGTTAACTTTTATATTTATTTATTTACTATCCACAATTTAACATTAAGTATCTAAATAGCTTTATAGAAAACGTGAATCGTAGAGAACATGTGTATAACAATGCAAAAACTCACTTTTGTAGATATAAAGAATCATTTCACTAGGCAGTGCCAGTGACGAAATTGTTTCATTCCTTAATCACAAATTTCATATGCATAATTTCTCGGCTTTCTCATCCTTATATAAACTAAAATCCCAAGTTGTCATATAAATAATTCTAACCACATCATAATCTTAACAGTCCCATCATAATCTCAACAGTCCCATCAGAATCTCAACAGTCATATCACAATCTTGTTCAATAACTTCTCATCACACGCTCTACATTCGCATCAGTTATTATCTCAAATGTATATGTGGAGACCTCTAAAAGCTCCTATTCTTTGCTCTCTCCTTATTAGAGAGCTACCTGGTTGCATATTTTTTTAACTTAATATTTTTTTAACATTTCATTACATTACAAAAACCACCTTAACCCTCAGGGTTTTTTGTAATGTCTCAGCTCCTTATACCAAGAATTTACATCGCACTTTTCTCAAAAATGTATTGCAAATTCTTGGTATGAGGAGCTGCATGTTCATTGGAAATTATGTATAAAAACGTAGGGCTGGAACTAAATTCAGTGAGTCACCTCTTTTTCTGTGACTGCACCCCGACGTATTTATCTAAAAGAAATAATATAATATAAAATTAGTTATATATCCTATAACTTATACTTGTCTAGGTATAAACTGTTAATTTGCGGTAGATCGAGTGAACAGAGCGGGCTAATATGATCGGTCTTTGTAGTAACTAGCTAGCCCTACAGCATGGAATGTACTTCTCTGGGATGTTGGCAGGCTAATGATGTATAGGCATTCAAACGGATTCTTAGGTTCAAACTATTTTAGAGATCTGTAATTAAAACGCAGGTGTTCTTGGAGTGGTCTATAGTCACTAAATGACACTAGAAAAGTAAAATGTTCCTATCGGGTGAAGTTATCATTTGTGGACACATTTACAATAATATCCTAATATTTTCGGTTATGAAGAGACAATTTAGATATTTTTGCTTGTACATACATATCCACTGTATTTTATCCATAAATACGTGATATCAAATAACATTCCCGCTGTATAAGTAAGATAAATGTTTTATAGTCAATAACATGTGCCAAGTTTCAGCATTTTTAGCTTTTAGAATAATGACATCACAATGGCCGATAATGTTTTATTAATGGTTTTATATTCCGCAAATCTTCCTGTCATTGACGGCTGCTCATTCCAGCAAGTAGTTTAAAAAGCAATCCGCATATTTTTTTACATTTGAATGAATTATATTCTAGGAAAATAAAACTCCTGAATTACCACAATTGCATCCAAGGTTGCCAAATATCCTTATTCAGGCAGAAAATTGCTGGTTTTTTAATGTCTTTCGTTGCCTCACAAAAAAAACTATTTGAAAATGACAATTGATTATTTAGATCCGGGTTAAGGATCGTGTTGTAAATAACTTGAACAATTCTATGAACCTTTTTACTTGTTAACTTATTGAGATAATAAAGGTGATAAAGACAACAATGAAACACAACCTTCGTGGCCTATTTGGTAAAACGCTCGCCTCCTTACTCGGTGATTATGGGTTGGATTCCTGTTGGAACTCATTTTTTTTTCAAATGAACTCCAGTCTAGTTGTTTACACTTAAAACCTCTTTTATATCTTTCTGGTTGGTTGAAAAAGTTTGCCACGTATCAGTAGATCGCCAGGATGTACTATATACGACAAAAGTGTAATGTAATACAATACAAACATTTGAAGGAACATATTATACACAAGTGAAAATGAGACTAAATATATTTTTATCATAATAATTTTAATCGGGATGTGGAAGTTACCGAAAAAATATTTTACTGAGTGTAGTAAGTAAACTGTACGGAAAATTTATGTTCGAAAGAGTTAGAAGAAATACTGAAAAAAAGTGTGGGATACTCAGGGTGTCTTTTTTTTAAGTAGGAGAGGATACGTGAATCAGATTTTCTCTTTTCATAAACATGTGTATTGTACGTTTATGGACTTTAAAAAAGTGTATAACCACGTAACAAGACGCAAACTATGAAAAATATTGAATGAATATAGTGTTGAACGTAAATTAATACGTGGTATATTTTCATTATATGCCGAAAGTAGACCATGTATTAGAGTGAACAGTGCCTTGACTTAGTGGTTTAATATTTCAAAAGGGGTAAAACAAGGATGTGTCTTGTAACTCTGGTTGTTTAATAATTACGTAGATGCGTGTGTGAAGGAACTACAGAGGTCAATAGATGACATGCAAATGTTGAATAAGAATGTGCGTTGATTGTTCTATGTTGATGCCATAGTACAAAATTGTCTGAGAAATGCACAGAAAAAGATCGAAGAATGTGAAGTGTGAAAGGAAATTAAATATGATATATGGATGAGTAATAAAATATAAGAACAAGTTGAAAAATTCTGCTATTGAGCTACATTTTTCTCAAATTATGGAAAAGTTACAATGGATATCGAACGGCGTGTAGCTATAAGAATCAAAGTCAATGGGGCACTAAAACATGTATAATCAAACCGGGCAGTATCAAAATCTGCTAAGATGATAATCCACAACAGTATTTTAGAATCCCTTTGGATATATGGGAGGGAAATGTGGCCGAGGAAAAAATTTTTAAATAAGTCGAATAAATACTGTAGAAAAGCGTGAACTTAGAAGAATTACTATATAACATGATTAAGAATAAATGTAAACTTAAGGCTGAAGCGTTGAGGAAGATGAATAAGTTATCTCTGAGATGGTTTAAGCATGTGTAACAAATGAATGAAGAAAGGCTAACTAAACAAATGTATAGTACAAATGTGTGAAAGTATAATTGGATCAAATGAAGTATATTTTGAAAGAAGGAAACGTAAGAAGTAAGATTAGTCGTAGGAGATGTATGAGAAGATTTATGGATGTGGAAGAGGCAAAATATGTTGTGGAGATAGGAAAGTATAGCGCTTTGTTTTGGTAAGTATACGTTTAAATTTACGTAAAACTTTGAAAATCTGCCAGCCCTCATTGCATCGTGTCCGGCTTAAATTAAAAATCTGCCAGCCCTCATTGCATCGTGTCCGGCTTAAATTAAAAATCTGCCAGCCCTCATTGCATCGTGTCCGGCTTAAATTAAAAATCTGCCAGCCCTCATTGCATCGTGTCCGGCTTAAATTAAAAATCTGCCAGCCCTCATTGCATCGTGTCCGGCTTAAATTAAAAGCAATCACAGCCGGTGAGTAGTAAGTACATCATCTTATCTAATCTGCGGGCGGATTCCTGGTATCTGAGGCTGAGGCTGCCGCCACCGCCGCGCGCTGCGGTGGCGGCGGCGGTGGCGTCTTGCAGGACGATAGGACGATTAATCCATCAGCCGGCAGATTGTCAATGTCAATAGCGCAGCTCGGCCGTGCCGTGCCAAGCTGCGGTCATTACTGTCGCGTGATGGTTTTGTCATTGATCATTCTGCATTCCCAGCGCGCGTCTCACTTCTCTCTGGTACAACCGAAATGCCGAAAATTACGGATTTATGTATTCCAAGAAAATTTAATAAATTGACCACTGATAATATCGATTTGAATGAGTGAGAGAGTAATTTTGTATTTTATATCAAATTTAAACGTAAATCAGCGACCATTATTATCACTTGATGTTTTTTTAATAGCAAACCAAAAAATGATAAGGTTATAAAAATAGTATAGATATAAAAATTCAACATTTTGAAAATGATACAAATTTTTATAATAATACTCGTATGTTATGTTGTCGGGAAAAGAGTTCGGACAGATGTTGTTAGGGCAAAATTTTCGTTGCTTACTTCATTCTTAACTCGCTAAATGTATATTATTGTGAAAGATAATAGTAAAGCGCATTTTTTGGCCTATGTTTACCCAAATTGCTTGAGTGGTTTTTTTTGACGTCATTTGAAATATGGAAAATAATTAGTTGTATTTCAGTGCTTGATTTTTTTTACTACGGCGAAGGAAAAAATCGAAACAATGCAAAATAAATATACAAATATAATATGTATAATATAATGTATGGCGACGATGCAATAAACGTGCGCGTATATCAAATGTGGTTTGAAAAAACCGTAATGGTGATATGACATTCGAAGATGGTGTTCGCTCTTGATTGAGAATAACCAGCGTTTATAGCACGAGAGATTTTAGAGAAACTGATAATATCAAAAACCATCGTCAACGAGCATTTGGTAAAACTTGGTTACGTAATTCGTTAAGAATTTAATTTTATAATGTAACATTACGTTCCGGATAAGCTATTCGAATCTCCGTGGTCTGGTTGGTAAGACGCCAATTCCCTGACCCGGAGATTGCGTGTTCAAATCCCGCTGAAACACAGTTAAAAAAAAAAGGATTCCAGTGTATTTTTCACTTAAGGCCTGTTTGAAGGAGAATGTTTTTACCATATGTGAATATATCGCCGATGTAGTTAATTCCACAAAGCACATGAACACTATTACAAGGGAATAATACCAATGGGCAGGTCTCTTTGAAGGGCCTTCAGCCGCGTCCCGACGGAGTTTACCGCGATTTCTCCTGTTGTAAGGCAAATGCCGGGGCGCTCCCAATAAAGTCGTGCGCGAACGCATTCCTTGTCCTATCCATACACTGAACATTCGAAACACATTAAACATATTCAGAGCAATAAAATGATAAACACTTTTGGGGTATGCACTGAGGGAACAGGCAAAGAAGTGGGTCTCCATAAAACCACTTCAGAGAGTCCAAACACAATCCCGGGGTTATAAACCTGGTGCGTCATAAGCCAGGTTGCCCATTGGCTCAACTCTTCCAAATATCTTTCTGGTTGGTTGGAAGAGTATGCCACATGTCAATAAAACCACCAAGTTGTTCTATATGTAATAGAACGAAATTTAATACAATACTTGGCAAACACTGTCTTCATCTTGATCCCCTTTTCTCGAGAGGATTGGAACTCCTTCTTTGGTACAAGGTCATACCACCTTACCATGTCCTGCGCCAACTCGGTCGTTATACCTGACTGTAGTTCCAACCAGTCTTTGCAAAGTTGAATCTAGATTTACAAAGTTAACTTTTCCAAGATATGGTAATTTTTTTTATCAAACACTGTTTATTCCACTTTTTGTAATGGTATAACCCTAGCGGTTTCAAGGCTTTCACCTCATCATCAGGGGAGCACAAACAAGACTGAATTCTGTTCGAATTCGTTTTATATTGTGTTTATAGTTATTCATAAATTTTGTCTTGTTTGTGCTCCTCTGATGATGAGGTGAAAGCCTCGAAACCGGTAGGGTTATACCGTTACATAAGTGAAATAAACAGTGTTTGATAAAACAAATTACAATGTCTTTAAACCTCCACAATGTTAATACCTTAACTATAAACAATATATTCCAAGATAATTAGAGAAACATAAAACTACTTTGTATGGGCTTGTAAGAAACATTTTTTTTCAAAACAGGATTTATTTTACACATACATATTTAATAATTTACTATAAAATCTCCTTAACTGATATTTTCGGCTGAAATTTTTTCGTTATAATGAATATTTATTTTATTAAAACGATATTCGTTCAACATATTATGTTGTGTATGTTCGTTTCATTGAACAAAAAAATATTCATTCTGAAAATTACCTTTCTTCAGTATTCATTATAATAAGATTTGACCTGTGTTAGGTTGTCTGAAATGAAATTTCGTATTTTAGGTCAAATTCAAACGCAAATCCGCAATCATTATTGTCACGTGATGATTATGCATGCCGAAAAAATAATAAAATAGTTGCAAGAGGTATATGGTACTCGTATATATGAAATTCCATTTTTTTGAAAATGACAAAAAAAAATTATTTTCTCTGTTGTCCGGAAAGTAATTTTGTATTTTTCGGATAGATATCGCTACGGGTTTTTGTTTAACGTCGTTACAACCCTGCTGAATGTATATTATTGTGAAACACTCCTCAATTGGAACGCCATTGAGGAGTGTTTTTTTTTTCTAATCGGCGTTATATGAATTGTCATTTTATTAATATTAATAGTTTAGCGAATATTTCGGCCGTTATTTGCCCAAATTATAATACGGTTTAAACACTTCATAAGACAACCCCATCAGACCATTTAGCGAAAGGCAAATAAAATATTTTGTTTAACGGATCCGTTTGACACGAATCATTGTCCTATTTCCATTTTTTCTCACAATATATTATGGAATTCATCCATTTGTTAAATAAATGTGTATATCGCCACCCTGTACGTTCTATATATAAGGAACACATAAATGCCAAAAAACGCTTCCATCCAGGTCGGTCCACAGCCCGACACTCCACATTCTCCCATATCAAGCAGATACTGCGAATCTCCCTATCGTAACACCGCATGTGACGGACGTCCGATACGTCGAGTCCATTGCGGACGATAAAACGGCGCAGCTGTTGACCAGCTACCAGGCAACAAACTCAATACGTGACCTTACCACTTCCAGTGCCTCATCTTTTTTGTGGTGCTTAAAGACTGTTGCAGCGTCCGGAGACGAACCGTTTTATTCGTCACATGATCGTACCACCTGACTCATTGTCCTAAAGCACTTGTTCTCAAAACTGAGGAATCTTCTCTCCTCGACTTTGATAACATACCGAACTCTGCATAACGAATCCATAAATTACTTCTGATGAATACATCTGGATATGTAAACGGTTGATTATAGGTGACTGTCCAGCTTTTGAGAGTTTAGATTAATAGGAGATGATTGACTCTTGATTTCAGATCAGTAAACGGATGTGTTACATCACATATCAGAAAATCTACTTAAGTTTATTTATAGTTCGTATTTACTTGGTAAGTTTTCTGCGGTTTTCACCGAATATATTTTTCTGAACACATGCAGATGCGGGGAAGTACCCAATTTAATGGCCACAGCTATTAGTTTTCTATCCTTACAATCAACTTGTTTTTGTTTTTTTTTGTAATATATTTAATCTGGCAATAATAAAGTGAGCTCTAATCCCATATTAGAATATGCATTTGAGGAAAATCTGCTCTCTAAACGGCGATCTATACATTTTACTTGTATTATTACTAATGTAACGTGTTTCATTCCCGATTTTTCTTTTCTTTCTATCGTCCCTTCCTTTTTGATAAGAATAATAAAAACGCAATTTATTTAACGCCGTTTAATGAGCGAATTCTCCTTAATGACACTCCAACTCGGGACTCGAACACCCATTTTTGACAGATTAAAAATGTTACAAAATTAATAAATAGAAGTTGAGTGTAAGAATGAGAAGTTTTTGTTCTTTCTAAAGAGGATATTATTTTTCTTATTTATACCATTTATAAATTATGTACAAATAATTTATTATTCGAATAATGGTTTTTATAATTTTTCGACCATATAACTTCCTTTATGTTCTTTATTTTGGGTGGTTTGAAGCCATCTGGTAATAAGCCCCCCAAATTGTTGTACATTAAAATGAATAAAAATCGATGAACTTTCTCAAAAGAGAGAATTGAATAATTAAGATAAATGTAGATTACAACTCAAAATTTTCACACCTTATAAACAATTTCACTTTACCTCTCATACATGCTTTAATATTTTTATATAACTTTTTCAAATTTTATTACTTACATATTCTGTTTGTTTCGGACATGTTTTGTACATACTCTTGTTTTATCAAACATTATTGTGTTTTCATATATTTTATTTTTTTAAGTAAACAATATGATATCCACAAATTTAAATTAATCTGGACTAAATATTATATATGCTATCCTTTATCTCATAAGGTATCATTGTTTAATTTTATATCCAATAACTCAGAATTATTTGATAGCTTTAAAATTGCCCTAACGATTTGCTATGTATTTTCCCAAGTTAGGCAGATAACAGAAATTCCAAAAATCCCAGTATGTGACCTGATTGAGTCATTCACAACTAACAATAAATTTGAGTATAATTTTAATCGAAATCTAGTAGTACCGAATGAAAAACAAGTCTGATTGAATTGCTAGCCCTTACGTCAAATGTTGACGAAATATTTCATGCGGAAAATCGTATCAAAATGGGGGAAATACTTTATTTGCGTTCTTTCCTAGCTTTTGACATTTTCCTTATGTTTAAATAATATCATTTTATGTAGTATTAGCAGAATATTGTACAGTTCGTTAAAATAAAAAAACACACGTCGAGGTCAAATTACTACAAACCAGCATCGGAGAATTGTCGATTAGTTATTTTTTTTTTCGTCGTCGATTTTGATTGTACGAGTATGCAAAAAAAGTCAACAAAAATATGTATATTCTATAATATCTTGCGATTCGTTTTACCTGCATTATTCTTGAGATATGGACTACCAGCTGTCTCCTCATCTTTTAGGTGGTCTGCCTGGTAGTTAACTGCCAGCGGAAATACTACGGAGAGCGATATAAGAGAGGCGTGTTTCTTAATTCCTCTCCACATGTTAATACCAATATCTTCTCTGTTGCCTATCTTATCTGTGATACACTCATCTTATAAGAGAGGCGTGTTTCTTAATTCCTCTCCACATGTTAATACCAATATCTTCTCTGTTGCCTATCTTATCTGTGATACACTCATCTTATTTCAGTGTTGCGAATTCTCTATAGCAGTTTTTTTCCGATATACATCGTAAGGTTAAAAATATCGACAAACTCTATTTTATTATACTTTCACGCATTCAGTACAACATGGTGGGCTTATTGCTGTGTAGCAATCTATTTCGACCAACCAGAAAGATGTCAAAGAGGCCTTAGGTGAAAATCAAACTTTAATATTTTTTAAAAGAAAAATGGGTTCCAATTGGAGTCAAACTCGCAACCCCCGGGCTTGGAAACAGGCTTTTTACCATCTAAGACGCGAATGTCATCATATAATTATGGTTTTTAAATGTGGAGTTTAAAGGGATGCATGGCACAAACAGTAAACAAATTTTAGGTTGTCTCCATTAAATTGTTCCTACATACACATTCACATTTTATTTAGCGTATTTTTTTTATCAAGACATACTGCCAATCTGTTTTAATAACCCCATTTGGTGAGGATACTCGTTTAACTCCAAACACCCTACCATTTCGATGCATCATACCGTATCTCTTTTGTTTTCGCGTTTATGTCAAATTGATACGCTGAAGTGTGGACAGCTAACTAGAGCGGCTCTGTATCGTAAATCAACTGTGTATATTTTTCGATTTTTGTAATCATTTTGACTCGTTTACTTACTTACTTATGTATTATATTAAGTATTTTTTTCGTGTGTGTTTTTCATTTGGTTTTGTCGAATTGTTATGTATTGTTTTTTTTTATTTTAAGATAATTTTGTAATATTGTTAATATAAAACGAAGTCTTTAAAAAAAATATTTTGTAAAGCATGTTGTACCGTCGATGAAAAATAAAATATCTCAGAAAGATCGTCTTTTGAAATATTCTCTGTCTCAGTCTTCCGACACTCACTCAAGTATCTTTATTTCAAACGATAGTGTCGGCTACTCAGAAAGACCTGTCGAGTTAACTGAACATTTATGCTCGAGCCTGCTTAACAGAGTGATTTTTGCTCAGACTTAGATGATCTCAACTTACAAAGCCTCCTAAAGAGCACATATATAACATTAAATTCTGACGGACAATACTGTTTTAACCATTGTATTTATAATTCTAATTGTAAAAGTTTGAATTTTAAAGAAAATAATTGACCTTGCCTGGCCACCTTTTATTTACCTGAACTCCAGTTCTCCGAGAAAAACTCTCCCATCGACCTGTTTGAGAACTGGTTGGGGAAATGTCGCTTAGAAGGCGATGTTATTTTTGTCCTACCCGTCGCAGAACCCGGTATCCGGTGACTGAAATGAAGATACCAATTGTCCCCACAACCGATGTACCTTTTGACGAATTTGTAAATGAATACTTTTGTTTTCGTTACTGTACTGTTTGCCGTGTCAAAAAACAATTTTTTTCGAGGCTTCAATTTTAATAAAATTTGTTTGTTTTAAAAATATAAGACACTTTGTGTTCTTTACAATTATACAACAAAATAACATTTTAATATCTCTCAAAAAAATAACAATTATCTAAAACAAAAACTGTAATGATTTTTTCGGCAGCTGTAGTCTAATGGTTAGCATTCATGCTTAGCATGCAGGCGCCCTAGGTTCAAATACTTGCGGATTTACTTCCGAAATGGTTTTAATCTTATTCTATTTTACATCTGAATTTATGTTTTTCTATAGATTATATGCAGGTTAACCAGTGGTACTCTTATTAGTGAAATGACTGTCTCTAACTTCCCTTATTTTCTGTTGAGCCTATTACGAAGCGCTCATGAGGTGATCGGGTACCAGCGTTAGACGAAATTATCCATTTAAAAAAAATTCAGGATAGATGTATGTCTTTTAAAATATAATGCATGTAAATAATAATGTATAGTACAACACGAAAAGGAAAAAAATCAAATACAATGAATTAAGTTTGATCCACAATATAAGACTTGAGTTGGAAAAATTTGAATATCTCTTGAGGGTAGTGACAATACGAAATTATAGGGGCAATTATAAAAAAACCACTTAAGATATAATTTTAATGGAATAACCAGTCTATCAGTCAATACCTGGTTTGAAAAATGCCAGAGAAGAACCCTCCTGAACTTAACAACATATTTATTTAAAATTTCCACCTAACCAGACATGGCGTAACCCAATTTTTTAATTGTTAAAATTTTGAAAGTCAAAACGATATAAAGATACTCGATAACAAATAAAAATAATTTTAAAAAGTTTGATAACGCCCCTTGGTCAGGTGACTCCAGGAGACCATATCGACGACAATAGCTGAGATATACCGCACGCTGGGAGCTGGAACCTAGTACTGGTATCACTAGGCTCCAACTAACAGAACAAACGTTGCCATGTACAATCTGACGCTGGATATTTGCCAAAAACCCAGCAAATCAATGACATCTTATCTCAGCAAACATTGTAGCATGTCCTTTTGTCTTCGTTTTACTCTTAGATCATACGGTTTGCATTGTTATGCTTGACTTGTAGTCTTTCCATCGATTTTTTTCTGTAGTAAGTCCTTTGTTTGCAACACTCCATAGTTTTCAGCAGTATGCGTTAAAAATGATATTTTACTACATTTTCAATATTAACGTTCTAGCATATTTGAAAAAATACTGATATTCTATTTCTCTTTCAAGGATCGTCTGAACGATGGCCGATCATAAAGGTCATAGCAAAGATACTTAATTTTACTGACAAGATCGAGGTGCATTACATTAAAACATACCTGGAACACCTTTTTGGTAGCCCAAGTGTTTGAATACGACGGGTCATGTTTTGTTGGCATTATTTTACATATAGTATTCCTAAAAATGTTCATGTTTTCACCACCTCTCGTTACACCCTCGCAGATAACGCCAGTCAAACCTAGTCATCAACATTATTAATGTAGTTGATGCAGTAGAAACCCGCATGGCATATTATTTCATAAACGTGGCTGCTGCATTAATCACCCCTTTCCCGATTGAGACAACGTTCAGATACAATATCCATAGAGAGATTAAATATTACGGGAAACATTCATCCTTCCTACCCGTTTGGAGTACAACTATATTGGTCCAGACTACTTTTTGTCCAATTTTGTCAAATATTAACTTGCTGCTGTTGACATCGAGCCAAAATATTCACTATTGATGAAGAAACACATCTCTCTCTCTCTTTCAACTTTTTTCATACCGTCCTGTGCACTACTCGATCCTGTTCTTTGCTCAGATCCAAGATAGACCATAGTTTAAATACTCATAGCCTTATAGTATGCGCCCGCTCGTGTGATTTGACAACTCTCAGAAAAAAAAACTCTAAGTTTATTTCTCTGTTTTGTCAAAATGTGAACTTTTATTTTCTCTCTTTACTCTGGTATTATATCTGGATTGTGTGTATGTGTAAAAGTGTGTGCGTTTGTGTTTTCAACGACTTTTGTACAACATATTTAGTTTATAAGTATATTAACTGCTGAGTTATTATCATTTAACCTTTTTTGTATTATAATTTACTTTAACAAGAGTGTGAACTGAAAAACATCTGATATCCTCGCGTCGGGCTCGTCCTTATTGGTGTAAGTGTATCTCAATTGAGAGGATGTTATAAGATGAACCTAGATCATTTGATAGCTTTTACCTCAAATGTATTTTCTTTTCCATTACCTTAACATAATTGTGTAATTTCAGGTTATATATTTACATAATATGTTGCTGTCAATAAACCTTTTATTTATTTTATTTGATGTAAGATTTTGTGGATATTCCTGATTTTAATACATCTGGTTTTAAGCGAACTTTTTTTAACTTACATTTTTTAAATAAATCCCATTAAAATATCCTTGAAACATATTCATAATTCTAATAGTGTGGTATATCCAGGTATCTAGATTTCTCTCTTATCTCTGTTATGACTGTTGGGAGATACTTATGCCTGTGGTAAAAAATTTTGTTTTTAGCTCAAGCAACTATTTTATTTTATTACTGTAAAACGACTAGGTTATTCCTAATAGGGCTCGTAATTGGCAGCAAGTTTGACTATTCTAAGTAAACAAAAATAATGATAACTTAATAAGTTCGAATGTCATGTTTATATTATATGTAAAAATTACGCGTAATATGTAAGTAGTTTGATATATAAAATACTTGATTCTATAATCGAGATGAGATGGTCAATCTGATGAAACTGCCATAAAATAAGTTCAATGATGCTTTCAGTAACCACTTAATCTGGTTATCGATGGAAATTCATCCTTATTGTATGAATAACGATGACTATACCAAATAAATCTTAACAAGAAATAAAATAGCTAGAAATAACGGATATGCGGACAAATTATACACAACAAACTAAAGAATTAGTTAAAAACACGACCAATTAATAACGGTATTCATAAAACATTAATATAGAACCAAAATATGCGAAAAATCCCCTTATTTTTTTATTGCGTCAATAGACTACACACTTTCTATGAAACATAACACTAGTTAAACCTAAGCATTGTTCTCGTAACTAACCGGAATCATTCTGTCTGAAAAGAGCCTCGATATAGGATGTAGAAATACGTACCGCGATAATTAATGTAAATATTTTTTTATTATTTTGTGTACATCATAAACATGGTACACCTGGCTGGGTTATTGTTATACAGCAATTGCTTCTAGCCAACCAGCTTATCTTGGATACATACAATTAGTAAAAAAATATTGAAATTTAAATAAAAGAAATACTTATCTCGAAACAATAATGATAGGACATGGGGACAGGAATTTGTTCAAGGACAAGGAAGCGAAACAAAGAAAATTAGGATGAAAGGATATTCTCAGTAATGTAATATATTTGAAATTATATCTTGTCCCTGAATAAGGATGGTGCACATCTAATATCTGCTGGAAGTTCATTCCACAGTCGCGCCGCTTAGACTGCAAATAAATAAATTTAAAATCGAGGCATGTTGCGTTAGTATGCATTCAGTGTTGTTTATGTGTTGATATGTAATTAATGGAATCAAATATTAATATATTATATAACATTAGACGATCGACCCGTGCCATGCACGGTTTCAGAGTTTTTTATAACATTTCTAAATTGTTATAAAATTGTTATGTTATAAAACGGTGTTTGTATTATGTATATAAACTATTCATGGGATTTAGTACTTACTACTACTATAAACATACTTCATGTTAATTTTTCAATGAAATTGCCGCATTCAACACAACAATACCTCCCCGATACATCAACTGGCAGCTGAATGTCAAAACTATAAAATACTCATTCGTGACTAGTATTTATTCAACACTTTATCAGGACGTGGGAAAAAGAAATGATTCCTATATTCTAAAGGGCGAATATCAGCGAGCGCCTCATTTTATAATATTTACAAAAGTGAAAATAGTGTGGCATCTGTTATTACAAATCAGAACTGTCTAAATTATAATTATTATCGACACTAATGTGCTATTTGGGTCGCATATATCTTTAGATTTGAACTTTTTTTCAGTTCGAACGCCTTCAGAACGTTCCGGCTAAATCTAGGCGTTTATTATTTTAATTCCTTAATACATAAATTTTCTTTAATTTATCAAAGATTTTGGTTTTTACTTTGTGGAACTTCATATGAAAATATAATATTTTACGATGCATTTCTTTATTGTTCCACTAATTACATTAATCCCTGCTACACATGTTTCTACCTCCTATACCGAGGTTATCTTCATTAAATTATTAAAATTGGAATCTCGGCGTCATTAGACGATAACAAAAAAATAATTAGGATCAATTTATTATTTTAAACTTTTAATTACTTTATTAAAATCGAAACATTAGCGTCAATAGACCACACATTCTTCCGATGTGAGTGTTCCATAGTAAAATGACATCAGCCTGACCTAAGCGCTGCTCTCATAACAAACCCGCGTCATTCCGCCTGAAGAGAGTCTCGAGATAGAAACAAGTAAAGTTGGGATCAATCTAATTAGTGAAATAATAAAATGATTTATTGTTAAATATTTTCCTTATTTATTTCAGACTAAATCAAAAACTATTAAATATTTTTTTATTAATAATAAATAAAAATCAAATTTCCTTGAATTTCTCGTTTTGTACATTTCAATTATTCGTTTTCTTAATCAGTGTTTTCTTTATTTTTTATTTGTATGTATTAATTTTTAAGTAATTCTGCAGTCTCTGTCTTCCAAGTGCACCCTGTAGCGTTATAACCAGTTGCTTTATTTATAGGTGCTTTTATGTGGCTGGAGGCAGGTCGTTACCTTATAATCTTTATAAGGTTCTTTCCTTAACTTCATTGCTTTTTCTTCCCCCATAAAAGGAGACTATTCTATCTTCAACTTCTGCAGTTAGCGTTGACATAACACCAATACTCTCGAAGCACCGTCACATCTTTGTTTATCTGCTTTAGCCATCTTTTCTTATTTGTTATACTCGTATCCACATGACTGTTGCTGTCGTAATCATGTTTTTTTTATTTCTTTTATAAAGCTTACGTATACAGGTTAAACCCAATTAAACATCTTAAATTCTATGCAGTAGCAAGAATCAGATGATGGAAGAGTTAAAAGGGATATCGAACGACGTGTAGCGATAGGAAGCAGTCAATGGGGCGCTAAAACATGTATCCATAGATTTTCGCCATTTGTATATTTTACAACAGAGTCGAAATAAATAAATCTAGCAGTAGATTTACTTAGAAAAAGAATTCAATGTTTTTTATTTAGGCAATTTACCCTTCCGATAAGGTCACTTGTGTTTCTTTTGAGCGTCAACATTATTTTATTTTGCTTTCGAAATAAAATATAGTTTATATACAATATATCAACATTGATGTATGGGGGTGTGAAACGTAGTGTTAACATAAGTTGTGTCTAGTTTTTTTTCAAATTTAAATACAACAAAAATCAACGTTCGACAACTGATTTTTGTTGTTTTCACTCAAAACATGTGGAACCCAAGCGCCGAACTTCTGGATTTTTCCCATTGATTTAAGATGGCGGTATACAGTCATGTGACTACAATTCATCTGCTCAGCCAATTATACGGTGGTTTGAAGGGGATCTTCATTAATAATATGGTTTAAGCGGTCCTCATCGAAGTCCACTGGTCGTCCGGAACGCTCCATGCCTTTCAGGTCGAAATTACCGAATTTGAAACGCAAAAACCATCAACGAGCTGTCCTTTCATTCATAGCATCTTCACCGTACACTTCGCAAATATCGCGAGCAGCTTTGGCAGCTTTATTCTCTCGATTGGACGCGAACAGAAGGAGATGTCAAAAATGCTCACTACTTGAAATTCCATTTTGAAGGCTTGTAATAAAATAAAATAATATATGTAACGTAAAAACAAACACAATATCTTGTAGGGTAGAAAATTTTCTTTCGAATGGCATATAATCTTTACCATTTTGTTTTACTTTTGGTGCTCATTTGATAGTAATATTAAAGATGAATGTGTACTTAAAACTGATGTACTAAATAGAGTGAAAAGTGCTCGTTGAGGTTATTTGGTCATATTGAACGAATGGGTTACGAAAAACTGACTAAACTGAATACAATGTAAGCATTAGTAGAAATCGTGATCGAAGACGACCGAGGAAAGTATATTTAGACCAAATTAATGAAATTTTGAGATAAATTAAAGAAGTAAGAGAAACAGAAGGAACAGAATGAGAATATGTATGGATATTGAGGAGACGAAGGAAGTTTGTTGACAGAAGAGTTTGACGCCCTATCTTATTTGTCTCTTACATGGAATTGGCGTAATGGTTTTTAATTATGTTTATTTATTTATTGACAAAATAAACGACACTTAAGTGTCATAAACATGATACAGTGATAATTATAAAACTTTAGATAACGTTTCAACATCTTCCAAAATAAATTGAGAATTCGAGATGCATATATCTTTAAAAGTATACACATATCATACATACTCGTACATAACAATGGGGGGTTCGGGGTCGGAAACCGATGTTACAAAGAAAAAGGATCACAGTCTGGTAAAAGACTTCGTCTGATAACGATACTCGCGCGCGCAAAGAACGTGTGTTAGTGTTGTTACCTCTTATCGTTAAGTGCGATTATTATTTGTGTGTATATGTGTATATTTTTAGAGATGTATGCATCTCGAATGATCAATTTATTTTATGTCTGGTTGATTGGAAGAGATTATCGCCCGGTAGACTGGATTAGCAGTGAATGTGCTCAAATAAATAAAATATCATGACGTGTCCCTTACGGGGTAGAAAAAATAAATAGATATCCAAACTTTTCTATTTATACACACAACTTTCGCCTTCACCACACTCATATATCATATTTCGTCATGCACAATCTTCTATTATTCATACTTCTTAGTTTATCTTCTTTAAAAATCTAGTAAATTTGGTCCAGCAACGTTTACATCGGTTCACCTATTCTACGCACACCTTGCACTTCTGACTTGTATGCTCGCTTTGTCATTCATTTTCTCCACGTGTTCAAACCACCTTAAAACTCCTTTCTTTATCTTACTTAAAACGTTTATTTTATCCATGCATTCGTTTCTGATGTCTTAATTCCGCCTTCTTCCGACACTCCAAAAATGTTCCTTAATGCACGCATCTCCATAGCATTAATCTTACTTTTATTCTTCTTCTTCCAAGTCCTAGTTTCACTTACATACCTCAAGTATGATGCATAAAAATACCAACATATAGTAAAATACGGAAAGAGTCAATTAACAAAACCAATTTATTGTATTGTATTCATAAACAATCGATAATTTATTGGCCATTTCATATTTTATAGCCCTGCTGTCAAAAAGATTTAGAAACACCGTCTTAAATCAACAACCGCTATCTAATGGCATTTCAAAAATAAAGCAGACAATACAAACAAAAATGTGCACTTAGAAACGCAGACTTATCGTCTCACAGCGCTTCCATCTCAATGCTTATCGATCATGAAGGATGGCGTCTCCTGCTGCGAGATACGACCAGTCGGACAGCTTAAGATAACTCTGATGCGAATATGTTTTGCATTTAAACATAACGGTACGGATTTTTTGCATGGTATGTACTGCTTCATTGCAATATTTGAACTTATATTTGTTTTTTATAGAGGCAATTGAGCCTTCTGACGACCTCCGTGGCCTAGTTGATAAGAAGCTTGACTTTTGCCCGGGGGTTTAGAATTTGATTCGTACCCAAAAAAAAAAGGATTCCAGTCTGGTAAGTGTTCGTCAGGTACGTGAGCAAGTGTTATCTCTTTACGTGCGGTAGTGTTACCAACACGTCAAATTATGAAGCGCGAGTTCCGTTCCTACTCCAGTGGTTCGATTACTGGGGCCGAAGACAATATTTTATCTCGGCTATGCTTTTCAATATGTATGAATTACTAATTCGGATGTATTGAAGAGTGCCATACGAAAAAGAGAGATTGAGCCTCGGTAAGGGTGCTTTATAGCAGTACGATACGAAAGGTTATCGCTCGTGATCGAGGATGATTGTCAGCAATATTGTGGAATTGTTTATTGTTCGCAAGCTGTTGCACTTTAGCAAGCAAGCAGTTTGGACAGATCAACCCCAAATATCTGATGGTAAAGAGATCAATGTTTCAAAATGATCGGTTAGTTTAATCTACTACAGTCTTTTCTTAGGCAGAGTTTTACATAGCGCTTTTTTGTGGTACTTATAGCACTATAAGAATTTATGATACACAACAAATAAGCCTGAAAAAAAACATAAACTTCGATGTAAAGCCGTCTGACAGTAAAAAACTAGTCCAAAAGTAAATCCGCCAGGAATCGCATCGAAGTGTTCGTTTGCTTAGCGTAACGGCTATCTTTTAGACTACGGCTTCTGATGGTAGTGTACTTACGTTTATGACTTGCGTAAATTAATTTAATACTCTCAAGGGCATCATAAATTTAGAATAAACGAAGTGTAGGAAGAAGGCGCATTCCTAGTTGAAGAACCAATGGGATATTTCAATGTGGTACCATTCATTTGTTCAGAGCCATTGCCCCGAAGGTCAAGATAACCACTATAATCTCCAACCATCTAACAGGAGAGGAACTTTAAAGGGAATGAGGGGCATCATCTATTTACATGATGAACTGATAAGCTTCCTCGGAGTCGAAGAACAGCCCATAATTGTTATAATACTCGTAGTTTTTTTTTATATATATTTAACACTTACATATTATATAACATATATCTGGAGGGTTAATTGATTTAAAAAAAACTCAAATTTTCGTTTCATAATTTTTGTCTATCCATCCGGTCTTAAACCAAGTAAATGATAGTAAGATTTGAAAGGAAAAAAAAACAAAAATTTAAATAAAACTCAACGAAACTGAGGATGTGAATGGGAATGGTATTGGAGATAAGGACGAATAATATTTGAGAGTACCTCTTTTTATTAGTGTGAAAAAAAATGATGTGTGTGTTTAAAACTCGGATATGGAAAATAAATTAAAAGAACCGAGTAAACGCAGGGGAAATGAGTGCACTAAGAATATGTGGTAATGTCGATGTATGACAGAAATTAATAATGAATTTAAGCTAAAAACCGATGGGTTAAAGAAGTTCAAAAAGATCACGTAAGGGTTTGAACATGTTGAATAATTAAATACTAGTAGGTAACCAAGGCTTACTTAACAACTGTATAACGCAAGCAATATGTGGGAGCTGTGGTACAGACGACCAGCGGCGGCCGGTCCCGAGGTGCGCTGACGTGCCGAACCGGAGAAACAATTCGCAATATAGGGAAATAGTATCACGGTTTACTGTATGTCTCTGTCTGCCCTATATGAATCTGCGTTTCCGTCCGGTGCATATTCGAGATCGCTCCAGTATGAATTGGCAAACTTGACCGGTCAATTTGAAAGGATTTTTTTTTTTATTTTACGTAAAAAATTTTTGAATTTTCATTTAAATAAAAATACTCGTATTATTTGTCAGTATTCTTATACATATTTAATATATACAAATATTTAACATTTTTAGAAATCATGTTTGCGAATATATAATTTAATTATTGCGAATTATTTCTCCGGCTCAACGCACCAACGCACCTCGAGACCAGCCGCCGCTGCGAGACGATGACCGATGAACTTATGGATGGACTAAATAAATGAAATTTTAAAAGAAGAAAATGTAAGGAGAAAAAGAAACAGATGGAGTAAGTATGGCTGTGGAGGAGACGAAGGAATTACGTCGCTATAGGAAAACGATGTTCATCTCTGCTTATTCCAATAGGGAAATGGTTTGATGGTATATATGTATGTATTTTTGTAAACTTAAAATTCAAATACCGGCATGCCTTACTAGTATCTTGTCTTAAATTCCCAATGCACATATAATTGTGTTCCAGTTTTGTTCCAATTGTTCGTGAATATCTAAAAGTTTTATTTACTTGTAATAAATTAGTTGTTGCAAATCGATCCAATAGGGTGGGATATTATAATAGAGCTTTTGTGATTGTTAGCCCTGTGGTGTGGAATGGTCTTTCTCTTAGTGTTAGAGATATGAGTGACGTCTGCAGCTTTTGGAAATACTTAAAGACACCCCTTTTTGGGAGGTCCTATCAAAATTTATAATGTTATATGAACACTACACAATACACTAATTTACACTGAAATCGAATATGTTACTGTCATATATCGGAAGATCTACGAAGGTTTCTTTGTAGTTCGTCTTTCTGCGGTTTTCTTACCAAATATGTTTTCCTGGACATATGATGATGCGCAGAAGTACGTTTTCCCCTACAAAGATTAAAAAAAATATTAAATAATCTCCCCAGTGAAATTTATATCTGGTTTTGTGAATATTTACATACACGGCGAAAATAATCTACATAACATTCCAACGCATCTTAAATCTTATACGTTTATTTTTAAATCTTAACCCTTCCAATTAATGTTTTATTCCTTTTAGTTTTGTGATTAAAAGATCGATGGGAGGGTCACTCCCAAATCCCATCTCCAGACCCTCGCTCCTATATTGTTGCGATCAGTTATCGCTCTCTCCCATACCTTTATTGCGTACATCTTGAATCTTTGCTTATTGATGAAGGTTTTGCAATGAAGTGTTAAAGAAATAAGGGGTTTCACGAAAGAAATCGTATAGAATTTTCATAAAACATGAGGTACTTAAGTGACAAATATATTTTTTATACCGCACCACAAAATACCTTGCTACGTTTACATTTATAATATTTTTTCTCGAACTATTTGGTGACCAAAACTCACTCCAAGGGTGCTTACATTTCATTGTGACATCTCTCAAATGGTGTTAACTTAAGTATGCTCTACACTCAATAGAAAATCATTTTCATGTTATTAGGCCAGAATATTAATGACCTCCGTGACCTAGTTGATAAGACGCCTGTCTTCTGACTTGGTGGTTGCAGGTTTGACTCTCGTTTATTAATTAAAATAATTAAATGTAAAATTTTGCGGATTTATTGCGAAAATATAATCTCTTTCAACCAACCAATGAATGGGTTCGAATATCAAGTTAGAGTGCCCTTGATGGAGAACCTGCTCTCTAAACAGCACTATATAATGCCCTTTTTATTATTATTAGCATGGTTTTGATTTAACACCTCTTTTAAGATATTTCAAGTTAACTGTAAGAGATTGCCACATGGCTAAAGATCGCTATATTGTACTGTATACAACGCAACTGTAATTCAATACAACCATTTGAAGGAAACTTATTAATTATTATTCTCCTTGCGTTCTTTAATATATTCTTTTATTCCTTTTATTGCTGTTTTTTTAAATCATTGCAATAAATCAACATAATTCCCTCATCATATTGTACATTTATTAGGATTATTAAATTATTACAACTGATTTTAAATCATTACAATAAATCAGCATAATTCCCTCATCATATTGTACATTTATTAGGATTATTAAATTATTACAACTGATTTTTTTGTATAGTACCTTTCAACATATCTGTGTTGGTGATTCCGAGATAATTTAGTGTGGCTAGAGGAGAAAACATTGTCTTTGACCCTAGTAATCTGGCCTTTGGCTTAAGAACCACTGGAGTAGGCACAAAACTAGCAGTTTATTATTGCACATGTGCGAAGCACTACCGCGCATGATAAGACAACACTCTCACACGAACTCTGTTAACAGCCTTGGATCATTTTGTTACTTTTTTGTAGGGTGCCATTAGGAGTCGAACTCAAAATTTCTGGGTGGATATCAAGCGTCTTATCAACTAAGCCACGGAGGTCGTCAATGCACGTACTAATTAAAAACTCATAGATTATTTTATTTTAATTTTATTCAGGGGCAGTACGATACAATTCATGTCATATATTATCTTACATTATATTACCGTAAACCAATAATGAAGTTGCACATGATAATTTGAAACAAAAAATACAAATGAAATCAACTGAAGTCACAATGCTCAGCATATGACTTCAGTTAATCGTATAAGGCGAGGAAGTTTGGAAGGAAGGAGAGAAAAAATAGATAAATACTTTTCTTCATATGTTTCATATCATTGTAATTTATTTTTATCAAAAACTGTTTATTCCACTTTTTTGTGACGGTATAACCCTACCGGTTTCAAGGCTTTCACCTCATCTTCAGGGGAGCGCAAACAAGAAGTCTTGTTTGCGCTCCCCTGAAGGTGAGGTGAAAGCCTTGAAACCGGTAGGGTTATACCACAAAAATATCACAAAAAAGTGGAATAAACAGTGTTTGATAAAAATAAATTACAATGTCTTTAAACCTTCACAACGTTAATGCCTTAACTATAAACAACAAGTTTCATATCAGCTAAAGGATCGCACTTTGGAACTACGATCCATACATATTATATATACCATCACGCTATTTCCCTGTCGGAGTAGACAGAGAGAACACAATGCCATACTTTACTATCTTGACACCCATCCTTAGCCTCTTCTACATCCATACACCTTCTCATATATGTAACTTCTACGATTTCTCTGACTTTCCTCTGACGTTTTCTAATTTTAGTATTTAATTAACTTGATCCAACCATACTTTCTTTAGTCTTCCTCTCACTGACCTTCCACTCACATTTGCACTATATATCTATTTTGTTAATCTTTCTTCATTCATTCGTTCCACGTGCCCAAAGTATCTCAGCGTACTCTTCTTCATCTTAATAAACGCATCAGCCTTAAGTATACGTCCGTCCAGTATTTATTTATTTATTTAACACTTTTATTGCAAATACAATCTGGCGGGCTTATTGCCAGGCGGCAATCTCTTTCAACCAACCAGACGTAAGTAAATGAAGCAAGTTACGTGGTCGCATAAATCATTCAAATGACTATCCATCCCCACGAAATCCATAAACATATACGTAAGCACATGCCCACGAACCCCGCAAAGACGGGCAATCACCAGAACATTTTTTTTCATATAAAGTGAGATATCATCAATCAAAAGGAAAAAAAGGGATGGTGGAGAGGAAAGGAAAAGAAAAATCAGGAATGAAACACGTTATTTTACTGACTAGAAATTAAGAGGTTTTTCAGTCGCTTCTTAAAGCATGCCAAGGACGGAGCGAATCTTATATTGGTTTGTAACTCATTCCAGAGTCTCACTGCATGGACAGTAAAGGACGACGTAAAAAAAGAGGAGCGGTGAACTGGAAAGGCCAATAAACAATCTCTGTTTGAGCGTAGCGCTAATCCAATATCACTTTATTCCGTATTTTTTCATGCATTGTCACTACATGTATTATTCTCAATGCACGCATTTCGACAGCATTTATTCGGCTAAGATACAACATGAAAATATAAAAACAAACAATCATTAATTACGAAAATAGCTCGAAAATCAATTATTACAGAGTTTCCCAAACTTTTTTGGTTCACCGCCCCCTTTTCATAGATGATTTTTTTCATCGCCCCCTGAAAAACGTTATCTATCTCAGCTAATAATAAAATTCTTGCTGTGTCTGCATTATAATTTTTCAATTTCACAATTTTTTAAACAGTCTAATAATGAGAAGTCTTATTCTCACCTTTTTGTAGTATTGTATAGTAAACTTGACATAACATGCACAGATTCCTGCTGCTGCCAGCTGGCCCGCAAGCAACCCGCATAAGTCGAAAGTGCGCGCAACTACGTATTTTACCTGCTAAAACTCACTTGTTCAGACCTCTTTTTTTAGACAAATCTGGTGTTACTTGCATTTTACAATGGACGTCTCATTGGAAAATAAAGCAACATGTACGAACGATTAATAGGTTGCAACGATGCATGACTGTAAGAATGTCTAAATAGTTAAATGGATAAGTGTTTGCTTGGAAAATGTTTTGGTAACAAATTTTTTAAGCGTTTTCTTATTGCCTAGTTATTTCTCAATGTTCCCCTAATTCCCCTGGGGCCAGCAACGTCTCTCCAGATCCCCCCCAAGTCCATACGTGGGCACTAGCACCTACTTTGGGAAACTATAGATTAGTAAATCGAATTTATAAGATTGAAAAAAAAATGCCGAAACGTTATCAAATTTATGTAAAAAATATCGATGTGACACTAAACTCTTCGTTGTTATTCTTATTAAGTATGCCATTAATATTGTTTGTTTCAATATAGTTTTATTTTAACAATTTAACATTTCAACAAAAAACGGAAGACGTCCAAGATCTAGAACACTCAAAGGTGCTTCTTTTGACGCATTCGTTTTTAATAACACGAAAGCAATACTTTCATTTGTGATTCATTACATTTTAGTTACTAAGAAAAAATCTAAACAAAAAGGTATACTCGGTGAATATTTATTGCTGCATCACTTATAAACTCGTCCATATTTACCACAAAAGATACAAAAAATTTAAAGCAATCAAAATATCGAGTCCGTTCCCCCGAGTCTTGCTCCGACAGCGCTAATGTGGCCAAAATGAAAAATCCACACTGTTTGATGCATCTTTTTGTATTGCATTAAATAAATCGTGCTAATACCCTCGCCAACCAATCTCGTCGGAGTGTCTCTGGTGTGGTCGACACATTTCTTTATTTTAATTTATGTGTGTCAACTTTATTTTTTGGAGTTTTTAATATTTGGTGCGTCTCTTTTTATTTTATTTTTACATTCCTATTATGAACGCATACCACTGAGGTCCAATAATTTCTGACCTTAACAAGTAAGAGCGGGTATGAACAGATACCACGCTGATCTCACCCACCCCATGGTCAAGGTATGTTACAGTTATAAACCTCTACCTTCATGCGATTTTTAAAGCCTGACTAGAGGCCCCGTTGTAGACTTGGCAACATGATTAGTCCTCCTCCGTGGGTTTTTTTTCTCTCCATATACATAATTATTAGCATTTTCATTAATCTTTTGACTTGACGATCTCCGTGGACTATTTGGTATGACGCCTGACTTCCAACCCAGGGTTGCGGACTAAACTTTCGTTTGAAACTAGATTTTTTTCAATCCAGTTTTAACTTAAGGCCTCTTTAACATATTTCTGGTTAGTTAGAAGAGTTGTCCTATACGTAATTAATGAGTAGTTTTATATAGTAATTCTATATATTATGAGGTGCTTGGCCGCGTGATAACTCATTGGACTTCCGTCGCCAGTTCAAACCTCGCGCTGTTCTATTCCCCTTGCTTAACACAGGCATTTTTTCCACCTAGTATTCGGAGTATAAGGATATCTATGACTTCGGTCATATCAATTCTCCGATCATCTCACTTCGGTGTGCCATCAAATCCAGTACAGCGGTATGGCCGGTGAGTTTGCTGGCGTGCAACAACTCACTCACAAACCTCCTCAACCCAGGTTCGCTTTCCGATTGAATTGACGTTATAATGGCAAGGATATCCTCGACTACGAGGCCCAGCAATGAAGAAGACAAATGAGTAATATAATATGACAAAACTATGTCTGAGTTGAACACTGGAGATGGAACTAGTAGGGTTTTAACAATTTATATTGTTTAAAAATGATCTAGTGTGTGTGTGTTCATTGATTCATTTCTTATAAGTGTTATATCACATATATTGAATAAATAAAATAATAAATAGTTACCTGTTGTCTTTAAACCACTATTTGACCCATAAAACGGGAAAGAGGTGATGTGCTAACCACATGAATGGAGTGCGCCACCCGTCAATGTCTGTGGTCCTGAAACCCGCATAATATATCGGTCCACATTTGTTTGAACCAATAAAAATATATGGAACCTTCTTCGGCGGTTTTCGATCAGTTTTCAAAGGGCTGATCTTCGACGCTTGCCCTATTTCCAAAGTTATGACGCATGACTAAATACTTTCATTACCAAACCATCATTTGTGGTAATACTTTCGTTTTCTTTTCAAGGTACACGCACTTTTGTCTTACGTTGCAGATGTACTCAATATTTTACGATCGACTTTTTTAAAGGAATATTTAAAGAAAAGTAGCGACATAAAACAAGGACAACAGAGCATTTAATGTATAAAACAACCGTACTTTATCAATAGTAGCAAAAAAGGACAATATATAATAGTATTGTGATGCCCAATTTGACCTATGGAAGTGAAACTAGAACTTAACAGAAGAAGGATAAAAGTAATATTAATATCGAGAAGATGAGTGCACTAAAACATTTCAATGTATCAAAGAAGGTGGAGTAAAGACATCAGAAATTGGCACTGTATCCTCTCTACCTACCCCAACAGGGAAATATCGTGATGGTGTGTACGTATGTATTAACATATGTTAAGAGAATTTACATAAATACTAAAAAAAATTGTAAAACACATTCGAGAGTTTTATTCAGTGAAAATAATTATACGAGTATTTACCAACATTTACTCGTGAATTGTGTTCATGAATGTTTGTTGATCGCATCGCTATACTCCTTAAATATCAGATAAGATATAATTGGCCTCAACTCTTCCAAGAGTTAAGTCCCTAGCTCTGAGCACCGGGAGGCTCACGCTGACAAGGTTTAATTAAATTCCAGAGGTATTGGCGCCTGCCAAATTTTAAGATGGCTTTTGGTTAGGTATCATTAATTAATGTCGCGAATCATATAAAGCCACGTGAGTGCATGCTTGATGGCGAGCCTAAACCGAATCTCAACCACAAACAGGCCCTAATTTAACATGCATTATTTTTCTGAAGCCTCACTTAAAAAAAACGTATGGAAAGACTTAAATAGTTATATTAGTCCGCTCTTTAAAAGTCTACATTGACTTAAGTGTTAAAAATTGGTTGATTTCAAACTTTTTTCTTTGTATATAAGTCTTAATGGGATGACTCTATCGTGTCTTTTTAATCTGTCAACTTTGATGGCGATTTCTTCTTCATCTAATAAATTGATTATTTCAAATTGATCAAATTACGCGGGATAGTTTGATAGAGCTTTTGCTGTTGCTGGTTGCCAAATTGTCTGCATTTTAGTGTTACATATTTGGGTGGCAGTGTAGCTGTAGGATGCACTTGATGACAACCCTTTTTAAGTTCAAATTAAATACTGCACACATACCCTATACCTAAAGCCAAATGGTTTACTATCACATATCGGAAGTACCTAATCTAATGGCCGCTGCCACTACTTTCTTATCCTTACACTCAATTTTTATTTTGTAATAGTTTTTATATGTCAATAAAAGTGGCTTCGAGTCCTGAGCTAGAGCGCCCTTAAAGAGAGTTTGCTCTCCAAACAGCGCAATTTAAATGTGTCCTTTTTTTGTTTTATTCTTTTAAATATATATTTTTTTCTTTTCAAATGAACTATATTCACCATACTGGCAGGACCCGTGTTTATAACATTGAAAAATATATAAATAAATGAATGTCACACTTACACTCTTACGTATATCAGAACATGCGCATACATACGAGTATACACAAAAAAACATCGGTATGGGGGAGGCGATCCAAGTTGGCTCAGCTAGACTAAAGCTTCCAATACGGTCTAATTTACATCCTGAATCCCTCCAGTTAACCCATGTATGAGGCAGTAGTCGACTTTATGGTATGTTCCGTGGTCTGCACTTGATTACATTCACATAGCGGCGACTCCTTAAGGCTCCATGTGTGAATAAGTTGTGGAATGTACAGATTCGGTTTAAATCACTTAAGAAACGACAATAAAACACTGTTTAATTAAGGTCCTTCTTTTTCATGCTTTTACTGGTCAGAAATAATATAATATTAACACGTATTATGTTGTTAATTCCTAACACCTAAAGTAAGCGCTTATTGTATTTTAAAATAAGTTTTTTTTTAGAAATGTTAAGGCTTATTAGGAAGAACCTATAAGATTTATTTCATGACATACCATATTGTCCTTGATAATTTTTGGCTTTGGCGCATTTAAAGTAATTTATAATCAAGAGTATTTTTTAATCCAAGTTTTTAATTATAGGTATTACCCAACTCATTGCCTAGGTAGGCTGTTGGGGTCGGCTCTTCTCGTTCTCAGGCAATACATACTTAAAAATTTTATCAAATATTTTTTCTGCTTTAAGCGTAAACTGTTTTTCTGCTTTAGTTTCAACTGAATTCGACACATTTCACAGATGAATGACTTTGGCTAATCTGCCCTTGGGAGATTGATGATTCAAAAATGCCTATGAGCCTATACGAAATATATGTTAGACAGGACAAGGAAGATGTGCATAGATGGAGTGTGGTTGTTATTGCGACAGGAGTTTGAATACTTGGACTGGCATGAGGAATGACTTTTAGCAAAGGTTTGTGTGAACTCTTGAGTGTGATGTGATTTTGATGATTATGTGCGGCACATAATGCGACAAACTTTTCGGTCTGGAGTGATGAAGTGTGAGGGGTTTGTTTCGTGTGATATATGTGTAATTGAGTTTCACTGTTTATCAAGTTGAGAGTATGCAACGGGGTATTGTAGAATCATAAATCGTAAAGAAATATCAATTTAATTTCTTGTGTTATATATATTTATTTATTTAATTTACTACACAACAGTCAGTGTATTTTATGTACAAATGCACATATGACAAGTTAATTCAAGTAATTATTGACAAAAATACAAAACTTTATCTTAAATTAAAATAAAGATACAAAATGCAGTAGTAATAATAACAAAGTAATTACAAAGTCATTGTTTAAAATTATTTAAAATTTATATGAATATTTAAATTTAATGTACGTTTTTTCCAAAATATTACCAAATTTAGCAAAGTAATCTCACTTAATTGTGGATAAGCTAAGTAATCTCAAGTAATCTCACGTAATTGTGTAGCCAAGTAATCTCACATATTTTATAGTGGTAAATAACTGAAATTTGTTATTAGTGGAACAACGCTTACATAGAACAAGAAGAAATTGATTTTTTGAGAATTTTATGAATAGATCTTGAGATTTAACAAACATATGGTCGCACTTGTAGCACAAGATGTAAGTTGTTTTACAGAATCGAAACATTCTACATGTTAATGCAGGGTTACTCAACTCCAGAGGCAAAGCATTGTCCGTCGTCAGTAAGATACAGGCTAAAGCCAAGTTTACTGGGGACACGACAAATAAAAAAAAACAACAAACCTAAATTCATTAAAATTTAATGTCCACATTAAATTACCTGTTGTTTATTTTTACAAATTATGTATTTTTTTTAATTTCTTGAATATAAATAAATTTTTGTCTTTTAATTTATTTTAACATGCACATAAATCAACAACGATCCTAGTGTTAAAATTTAATGAAACTAAATACAATATTTGATTATGCTTAGTAAAATTGTACTAAACTGAACTTAAACTCCAATGTTAACCGAACCCAAACTTAATGTTGTGAGAAATACTGATCCCCGAACCCTAATCGAACCGATGAAGGTTTTCTAACCAAGATCTCTGGCACTATCCATCAGCAACCTTGATAGTATTTGGAGGAGCCGTGCGGTAACCGCGAGATACGATTACCACTGGCAGAGTCGCCAGGAGCCGCGGGCCGTAACGATTACCGTCCGTAATGACGAGACGCGGCGCCAGCTTCCTTGCTGTTGACTGCTTATCCATTAAGAGCGCCTACCATTTCAGTTTTGCAGCTTATATTTATCTACTCCTGCTGCGACATCTCAAGTGGATTTTTATTGTTATTGCAATAGGCGAACCTTATCAATTTCATATTTATAAGGTGTGCCTATTGCAATATATTTGAAAATTGCCGTCTTTACTAAAGCTTGAAATTTGCGATGTACTTCTCTTATATAAATAAATATTTTAAACGAAAAGCTGTCCATAGAGTTCAAGTACACATTCGTAATAATACTAAAAACCCATCGTTTATTTAATATAGACAACCACTTCACTAGGTAAGGCCTGTAACAAACTGTTGTAATTCCTTCATCACAAATTTCATATATTTGTCCCAAATATAATACTAAAAAAACTGAAACATTCCTACTTCACTTTCATATACTTAAATCCCAATCTATCATACGCATTTCCAACTGCATCTAAATCATGTCCCACATTTCGTCATTACACTCTCTACATTCGCATGTCATTCACTCACATACATATTAGGATACCTCCAAAAGTTTCTCACTTTTTGCTCTCCCCCTGTCAAAAAGTTTTTTATTTATTTATTTATTTATTTTATTTATTTTTTATTTATCTGTTTTTGATTTATTTATTTTTGACTTGAAATAATAAATGACGACGACCCCCGTGGCCTAGTTGGTAAGATGCTTATCTCCCAACCCGGAGGTTGTGGGTTCAACTCCCGCTGGAACACAGATTTAAAAAAAGTTAGAAGAGATTGCCACATGACAATAAGCTTACCAGGTTGTATTGTATACAACGAAAGTATAATACAATACAATAAATGGCCAAGACTTTTCTGATAATGCCCTGTTTCACAGTCCTCGACCGGGTGACGGATCATCTCGACCGAAAATAATAATCCTTTCTTATTTTTACCCTGAATTTTATAATACAGCGTTTGGAAGAATATATAATCAATTAATTATTTAAACATAGTTTAACAGTTATCAAATTGTTCAAATATCAAATAATAAGAAACAAAATGAAAGATAGTCGTCTGAAAAGGAACATATTATGTTGTGGATTCTATAGGTAGATTTGAAAGAACTAATTGAAGCATATCCATGATACCTGGCAGCTAAACCAAGAGAACTAATGACTGCGTTCATAATTGCCGTTAAAAGTTAAAGTGAAGAAAAAAATTGTTACTACATATCACAAAATGTCAAGAAATATCGCTTCGAAATGAAACGATTTTAACCCATACTGTATTGTATTACACTCTCGGTGTACAATCTAGCGGGGTTATTGCCATACGGCAAACTTTTCTAACTAACTAGAAAAGTGTTAGTGAAAATCAGACTGAAATCCTTTTTATAAAGAAAAACAAAAAAAAGTAAACTCTCACATCCTTTTTTTTTACCCTCATGAACATATAAACTATAATCATCATCATCACCATCAGCCTGTATCCATCCACTGCAGGATGTAGGCCTCTCCAAGTTGTCTCCACAAAATCCTGTCCTTTGCACATTGCTGCCACATAATACCTGCATGCTTACGTATTTCGTCCACCCAGCGCGCCTTAGGTCTTCTTACAGGCCTTTTTATACCTATTGGGTACCACTGGATTACTTCATACGTCCAACGATGGTCTGTTGCTCGGGCGATATGTCCAGCCCACTTCCACTTGAGTCTTTTTGCAACCTCTATAACATCTTCAACCTTTGTTTGGGCTCGTATCCACTCATTACGTTTTCGGTCTCTTCTGGTATAACCTAGCATGCACCTCTCCATGCTGCGTTGTGTTGTTTGGAGCTTTTGTAACATTCGTACCGATAAAGTCCAAGTCTCGCATCCATATGTTAGTACTGGCAAGATGCATTGGTTAAATACCTTCCGTTTGAGGCAGATTGGGAGCTTGCTCTTGAAGATGTAGTTTAGTCGTCCAAAGGAACTCCAAGCTAGTTTTGATCTTCTATTTATTTCATTTAAAGTACAGTCTTCAAATGTAATACTTTGTCCTAAGTAGATATATTGTTGGACTTGTTCCAGCTGTGTACCGTCCACCTGGATAGTTGTGGCATCAGCAAAGCGGTTTAACATATATTTTGTTTTATCAATATTCATTTTTAAACCTGCTAATTTGCTTGCCTCCGCTAATTCCAGTATTTGGCTCTGCAGTTCCTCAGGACGTGTATTTATGTACTCGTATAAACTATAATACGAGTACATAAATATAACAATAAATAAGCAGCAGTACAGACATTGCTTTTAAGGGCATAGGAGTAGAAAATAAAAAAAGAGCTTGATAAATTGCAACAGTAATAGAAAATATTATATATAAAAAAAAACACTATGTTAATACCTTAAATCAAACACGTATCAACTGAGATACATAACATTAAAACATAAAACGAGCATCCATTTCAATGTTTTGACTTGCATTAAGACAACACTTAACGACTATAACGCCAGTTCGTTTTGTTTTATTTATGCCATTACAAGAGCTTAACGCGTGTTATGTGATATTCACATCAGGAATTCCACAGCAAAGATAATTCCTCCGTGATATTCCGATGTTTTTATTCTGTTTTCTTGTAGTTATGTACTATTTCCCCTGCTCGCACCTCTTGTCCGCATAGCGAAAGGATCATCTCCCGCCGTGTTGCACAGGACAAACTTTGCCATTTTATGTGCTTCGTTTAATTGACTATTAAATAAGTACCCCTCATATTGCCTTACCCTAAGTCTTCGACACTGGAGGAATAAAGATTATCGACACGAAGTTAATGTGGCCCACCATATATAATTATTAGATAACAGCCTAGGGGTTCATACCTTTTAACAGGTTCAACCTTTTTCCTTATAAAATCAGCACATTGTCTGTACTTGACCATTCGCGCAAGATATTTTCTTGCAGTGCTTTTATTAGTACAGCTTTCTAGTTTGTATATAATGATAGAATAAATTTAACAACGAAGCATGCGTATTCGCAGAATCAAACGGAGTTTTTTTTTCATCGTCTTTAGGCGAGGCATTTTACGTTACTTACTTTTGTAATAAATAAATATTGCATTTTTTAAAGATATCAATGCACAAAAACAGAAGAAACCTTTTTTAAATTCTTGCATACTATAATTATAGTATGTAATTGACGACGTCTGTGGCCTAGTTGGTAAGACACCTGTCTTCAAAGTCGATAATTGCGAGTTCGATTCTCGTTCGCTCCCAGATTTTAAATTCCCAGATCAGGTTCCCAGATCGTTCCCGATTCCCATTTGCTTCTAGTCTTTTTTGTACTTAGAGCTTCTTTAAAACCTTTCTGGTTGGCTGGAAGAGATTATCATATGGCAATAAAATCGTCAGGTTGTTCTGCACAAAATGAAAGTCTACTGCAATACAATTCAAGTTGATTTGTAATTTCAACTACAGTCTGTTTGACAAGAGCGTGTACTGCTACATTTTTTTCCTGGAAACCATTAGAGGGTAGATTCAAATGCGAGCAGGTAACAGGACCCTTCCCCTAAGATGCTTTGTATAGAAAAACTCAGTTGTCGTTCGACCTTGGTTACACAAGAACATATTTCACCATGAGTGCGGCGTACGCATCACGTTACGAAGCCGTGTTTCTGTGTACCATACACATCCGAAAGGACCGAAAATGTACGGAGCCGCTGCTAACTACATGAGAAAATCGAAGAAATTTGTAAGTAAATGGGTGAAACGCTATTCCGACGTAAAACACGTCGATGACCTACCAGATCGTAGCACTGCACAGAAAACGGCCAAAAAGGAGGACAGAGAGATTTTACGGGTGCTAGAAGAATCCTCGTCTATCATTACGTGGCGGACAGGCGGTTTTGCGTGAAAAGGGTCTAATCGTGTCATGTCACACTATAAGAAGACGTTTACTAGCTCATGGAGGGACATTTCGAAGCACGGTGAAGAAACCACTACTGTCCGAAAAACAAGGCGAAAAAAGGCTTATTTTGAGAGATTCGACTTATATGGAAGTATTTGCCCCCAAGATCATGCTATAAAATTAGTAGAAAGTATGCCTCGGAGATGCCGGGCAATTATTACTAGTTGAGGCGACTGGATAACTTATTAATAATAACAAAAATCAACAAAAAATCTTGTAACGTTAAAGGCGACAAATGTTTTAAAATAAGCTATTTAACTCCTTGGGCTTGGGTAATGGATTCTTTTTCATAGACTTTACATTTGTTGAAGAAAAGTGTATTCATTTTCTTATTTCATTCAAATGAGATTTCGCAAACATTCCTATAATAAGAATCCCAATGATATCATTCAACACTGTGTAGTCACACTCTGATGATTAAAAAAATACATAAAATTGCAAGTAAAATCATTAATCGGAAGTAGTTTATCTACCTTATATATTTATTTTAATTTAAACCATATCAAAAACCCCTTCCTGTTTTGTTAATTAGCAAAAGAAGGTATCATTTTCTCACGGTTATTAAAAAAATATAAACTGATACAATAAAAAGTTTTCGATTTTATCAACGAATCACTATTTTTTTACGCTAATCCAAAACAACAATTGTCGAAGGTCGATTCGCAAGGAAGTCAGAATTGCTTAAAAACTACTCTGATGGCTCATCACGCTACAGTAGTAATAATGGACATTTGTTTTTGTCACGGTGTTTCTTGTTAATAAAAAAAAACATTTTAAATCCATTGACAATAGTCTACATAGGTTAAGTCAGTCAAAAATTGAGTAACTTAGGTTGTATGCTTAATGTTGCGAAATTCAAAGTCATGGTGATCAAAAAGTATGAAAGAAAAAGTTGATGACATATATGGTTAAACAATGAAAGATTGGAGCAAATTGAGGAATTCTGCTATTAGTGTAGTATTTTCTCAGATGATGGAAGAGTTATGAAGGATATCGACCGGCGTGTATCGATCAGAAACAAAGTCAATGGGGTACTTAAACATATATACTCGAATCGGACAGTATCAAAAGCTGCTAAGATGGTAAGTCCGCAACAGTATTTTACTAAAACTGATGTAACAGATGGAAACGGGTAAATAGAAAAAGATGGAAAGAAGTCGAATGAATGCTGTAGAAATATGTTAACTGAGAAGAATACATAGGGTGACAGTGTTCGATAGAATACGAAATGAAATGATTAGGAATGAATGTGAACTTAAGGCTGAAGTGTTGTTTAAAATGAAGAAGAGCACTTTGAGATGGTTTGGGCATGTTAAACGAATGAATGAAAATAGATTAACAAAATAAATATGTAGTGCAAATGTGAGTGGAGGGCGTGGTAAATGGAGATTAAGAAAAGTGTGGTTGGATCAAATGAATGATGCTTTGAAAGACGAAAGCACAGAAAGATAGAGAAATCGTAAGAGTTGTATGACAATGTGTATAGATGTGGAAGAGGCGAAGGATGTGTGTTGAGATAGGAAAATCTTGCGCTCTGTTATCCCTGTCTATTCCGGTAGGGAAATGATAAAATGGTATGTATGTATTATATGTTTTATTGTTCTGACTTTTTTTAATAATTGCATTTTTTTCACAGTTTGAAGGCAAATTAGGAATAATCTATCATCCTTGCTTGCAACATATATAATACTTTCGTTGCGCTCAATACAACCTACCGAGCTTATTAACATCTAGCAATATCTTTGAACCAACCAGAAAGGTGTTGAAAAAGTTTTATATAAAAACATGACTAGAATTATTAAAAAAAATGCTGCTAGCAATGGCAATCAAAATTGCAATCCACTTCTAGCATAATTTACTAATGGATTCGGTATTTTTCATGTCTCATGATATGGTCAAAGTATTTTATTTTATTCAGCTTTCTTATTTTTTCTGGATAAACGCATCAGCATTTCTGGATCAGCATTTCTTACTTTGTCCATCCACGAGATAAGTAGAACACGTCGATACGTCCACATGTTAAAGGCTTCTGGAGGGGTAGACACATCCCTCGAGGAGTGAAAATAAGTTTTGATAAAACCGTATTGTATTAATTGTACGAGTATAACTTACCTTCGGACCATAAGACGGACCCCAATTTTCAGTTGATTTTAATATGTAATAAGGTGTGTCTTATGGTCCGAAAAATACGATATGTTGCTTAAATGTTTGTATAGTAAAACAGTTGATCACGAAGTGTGACTATTTTATACGTGTAAAAGGATCCAACCCAAACTTAGACGTGTAAAAGGATTCAACCCAAATTTAGACGTGTATATATAAAAGGATCCAACCCAAATTTAGACGTGTATATGTAAATGGATCCAACCCAAATTTAGATGTGTATACGAGTATGTTAAAGGGATCCAAACCCAAATTTAATCTGTTTTGTGGTATTTAAAGAAACATAATATTGCTTTATGTGTGCTCATTAGGGTGTCCCTTATTTTGTCAAACACAAAAAAAATGCGATTTTTTGCTTTCATCCCCTAAATATTTCTTATTTGGTTTGATTTACTCAAAAACAAATTTTTATCTCAATAGGATGACGTTAACCCGTGCTAAGTAGAGTGCCAAATTTGAATGTTAGTAATTATTGGTTTATTAGTTCTAAGTCAATGTACAAACTATTGATGAGTGTATCATATAATATCTATTTTTTTTAAATTTAAATAAATAGTACTTCAAACCATAGTGCACTCTAAAGAGTAAAAATGTATTCAATTACTGACTTAGCACTAAAAAACCTATAATTCCAAACATTCAAATTTGGCGCTCAAGTCGGCACGGGTTAACGTCATCCTATTGTAATCAAATTTTGTTTTTGGGTAAATCAAACCAAATGGAAAATATTTAGGGGGTTGAAAAAAAACCGGTTTTTGACAAAATAAGGGACACTCTAGTGCTCATATGTAATTATTTTATTTATGTTGCTTGAAATTCAACTATGAAATACACATTTTAATGACTCGATATTTTCTTACATAAAGGATTAAGATACATTCAATCGATGTCTTGAAGAATAAGTTAGAAATGTATTTTATATGTTTAATGTATTTCCATTTGTTTCTCACGTCCGAAGTATACAAAATAATAATTGTTTAAAAAGCTTACGCAATAATTAATATTCACTTCGTTATTAACTACATACCTTCTTAAAAAATGTTTTATTAGTACAGTTGATTTTTAAAATTAATTATACACGAGTAATAAAAATGAAATAATTATACCATCATTCTGAAAAATAACATTTTGATTCCACGCGTATTCATCACATCTTGTTTTTTTTCCAAGTTCACGCAGTTTTCAATAAAGACACAATGCATTGTCTATTTTTTTCAACAAATGCAAAAATGCCAATATTTTAAAACAGTTTAAAAATGTTTTCATAAAGCGAAACATGTTTGTCACATTGACGATACCCGTGGTCTCGTTTATAAGATTTAACATAAAATACATCATTTATCTCAAAATAGTTCATTAATAAAATAGACAACCTCTATGGTATTGTTGGTATGAAGACTGTCGTTGCGGGTTTGCTTCCCGTTGGTACGCAGAATTTTCAAAAGAGTTTCAGTAGGGTTTGCACTCGAGATCTCTTTAACATCTTTAGAGTTGGTTGGAAGAGACTGTCACATAGCAATAAGCCAAACAGGTTGTACTGATTGCAATGAAAGTGTACTACAAAACAATGCAGTACAAACTATTTAAGAATAATGTGTTCAAATTAATTTAACATACATATACGAGTACAATATGCATTCCGTCACGCCGTTTCCTTGTCTGGATATGCAGAGAAGAGAGAGTGCCAGAATTTCAGCCAATAGTCGCTGGGAGCCAAATCTGGAGAATACGGTGGGTGCGGAAGCAATTCGAAATTCAACTCATGCAATTTGGCCATCGTTACCATTGACTGTGACAAGGTGCATTATCCTGATGAAAGATAACTGTTTTCTTCTTCATATGGGGCCATTTTTTTGCAATTTCTGCCTTCAAACGCCCCAATAACGCTATGTAATATTCGTTATTGATAGTTTTCCCCTTTTCAAGGTGATCGATGAATATTATACCATGCGCATCCCAAAATACGGAGGCCATAACCTTCCCTGTCAACTATTGAGTTTTTGGTCGCACTTTTCACGACTTTCACCGGCTGCTCTCTAATCAGCTGACTGCCGATTTGATTCCGGAGTATAGTGGTGGATCTAAGTTTTATCCATTGTCGCATACCGATGCAAAAACTCCTGTTTATTTCGCGTAAACAGTGCCAAACAGCGCTCTGAATCATCGATGCGTTATTGTTTCTCTACCATTGTGAGCAAACGCGGCACCCATTTAGAAAAAAGCTTTTTCATGACCAAATGTTCATGCAAAATAGTGTAAACACTACCAAATTATATCTTCAGGATGTCAGCTATCTCACGCAACTTTACTTTGCAATTTTCCATCACTATTTTGAGAGTTTTTTTATGTTTTCTGGTGTAACAGCCTCATTTGGACGACCAGAGCGTTCAGTGTCATTTGTGTCTGTACGACCGCGTTTGAAATCAGCATACCACTGACAAATGGTTGTTTTCGACGGAGCAGAGCCTGAATAACACTTTTCAAGCCATCGCTGAGTTTGAAGGGTATTTTTTCCCATTAAAAAGCAATGTTTTATCAACACACGAAATTCGTTTTTTTTTTCATTGTTTTGAAAATAGCAAAAGTAGCGTCACTAAAACTACTGTAACTCAATGACACAATGTCATGAAAGTTTGACACGTAACTTCTTAAAGTTGGTACTAACTGAGAATGGTATGGATTTGTTATTAGAGGCGCCATCTGTTGGTTAGTTCTGGGACTTATTGATCGATGTGTTATAAGAGCCTCTGAAGGCCTTAGAGCCTCTGAAGACTATCCGATTGTGTTTCATAATTGAGTGAGTTTTCTGACAAAATAATAGTTTTCAAATCTACTTTGCACTGGAAGTTGACCATATGAGGAAAAAGTAAGCAGCGAATGAGCTATATATTTATTTTAGTCCTTTTGAATCGTCCTTCAACTAAATTGATTTTTTTTCCTTTTGATCTTTCTCTTCCTGATCCACCATTATAAACGCTGTATTTTCCTTATTTAACTCTATAAATACATTGAATATTCTTAAATGATTTTATAATGGCCTCCCATCAAATTCAAATGACTTTTGAATTATTTTGGAACTAGACAGTCTGACAACTGTTGTTTTTTATTGATTACTGAAGACAATGGCGCTGTATAATTTTTGAACGAAAGCAAATTGCTTTCCGAGTGCCAGCCTTGACTGCATAGATGTAACGAGAAGATGGCACAGTTGGCGTTTGCTTACCGTGATTAATGGCAACCAAAAAATCGTCACAGAGAAGAATTTTACGATAAGCAATCATATATTTTTTAAATTTATACGTTTATTTTTATTCTACGTTTGTATACTACTTAAAAATCCTCGTGATCGAATGTGATTGTTAGTCATCTTACAGATGGATGGGGCCTGTTCGTGTATTGGTTTATTGTGTGTAAGCAATTGCACTTCAGCAAACACACAGTCTTGATAAATCAAAACCAAATTTCCAATGGCATGAAGATCATTGTTGCAAGACGATCGGCAGATTTAATCCCATGTATCCATTCGTTAGGAAGATTTTTTTTTACATATCTGCGTTACTTAACAACTCTGTAAGAAAATATGATGAATAACAAAAAAACATAAATTCAACTGTAAAACAGTCTAAGAATAAAACCTGTCGGGAAGTGAATCCATCAGGAATCGAACCTGGGGCGCCCGGTTGCTTTGCGTGATTGCTAACCGTTAGACCGTCAATATTATGCAACTATAATATTTTAACTTTTTTTTTCTTTAAAAAAATAAATATGACCGAAGTCATATGTGTATGTTTACCCCCGAATACTAGACAGAATATGCCTGTGTCATTTGAGGAGACTAGCGCAGTGCAGAGTTAGAACTGGCGACCTTCGTTATGCACATAAATTTATAATTAAAAAGCGATAAAAAATTCAAAATAACAACAGAAGTAATAATTATTGTGTCGGCAGTCATGCTAAGCAAGCCGGTGCCCAGGTTCGATTCCTGGCGGATTCACATCTAGTCTGGTATTATTGCTCTTAGGGAATTTTACATCTAACATACATATACATATTTATGTTATTTTTTCTGTAGCTTATATGTTAGATAATAAAATGGCGCTCGTGTTAGCGACATTGTTGTCCGTCAACCTTCCTTATGTTCTGTTAAATTAATTATGAAGCGTTCTCGAGGTGATCGTTATGATCCGAAAACAGCGCTATATTATTTGTAGGCTTACTCGGCAAAATGTTTTGTTCCATAGTGAAGTGGTTGCAACTAACCATTTGTACATCTCTTGCATAACAAGACTGCACAGATAAGGTAATCAATGTGGGCATTGTATGCATTTTCATATGATATTGGCTACTTATAGGAGTAAAGTGAAGAAGTTGTTCTTGCCGAGATGAATCGATTGAATTGTATATATGGATTTACTTTGTTATGTTGTTAGACTTGTAATTTTTTTTTCTTCTATAACACTGCTTACACGTCAATGTTAAATTATACGAGTATATGAGAAGGTGTATGGATGTAGAAGAGGCTAAGGATGGGTGTCAAGATAGTAAAGTATGGTATTGTGTTCTCTCTGTCTACTCCGACAGGGTAATGGCTTGATGGTATACATAATATGTATGGATCACAGTTCCAAAGTGAGATCCTTTAGCTGATATGAAACAAATGAAGAAAAGTACAATATTAATATATTTTTTCTCTCCTTCCTCCCAAACTTCCTCGCCTTATACGATTAAATGAAGACATATGCTGAGTATTGTGACTTCAGTTGATTTCATTTGTATTTTTTGTTTCAATTTATCATGTGGAACTTCATTATTGGTTTACGGTAATATAATGTAATATAATATATGACAGGAATTGTATCGTACTGCCCCTGAATAAAATTAAAATTAAATAATCTATGGGTTTTTAATTAGTACATGCATTGACGACCTCCGTGGCTTAGATGATAAGACGCTTGATATCCACCCAGAAATTTTGAGTACGATTCCTAATGGTACCCTACAAAAAAGTAACAAAATGATCCAAGGCTGTTAACAGAGTTCATGTGAGAGTGTAAGTACTTATCGAACCGCCCTCGTATTTGTTGAACAAACAAAACTTGTTTGTGCTCCTCTGATGATGAGGAGAAAACCTTGAAACCGGTAGGGTTATACCGTTACACACATAAAGTGGAATAAACAGTGTTTGATAAAACAAATTACAATGTTTTTAAACCTCCACAGTGTAATGCCTTAACTGTAAATAATATATTATGTTTGTTGGTTTTTTTTTCAATCTTTGAATCAAAAAGGTCAGTTGACCGTTGAAATAAAATAAATGATGAATGACGAAATAATGACTTAGCGACTGTACAAGTCAGAATTGCAAGGTGTGCGCGTCGAAGAGGTAGACCGAGGTAAACGTAACTGGATCAAATGAACCAGATTTTGAAAGAAGTTAAAGTGAGAAGTATGAACAATTGCAGATTGTGCATAACGATTTGTATGAATTGAGTGAAGGCCAAAGCTTGGATAAAAAAATATTGAAGATCTGTTCCCTCTGCCTATACCGAAAGGGGCACGGTGTGATGATGTGCACGAGTATGTTAAAAATATTATAATTATTAAAAAATCAAACATTTGTCATGCACAACGCAAATAAAAAAAAACTGAAACTAAACATTGTTTTCTAAAGCAAATACTTGTTTTAGTTTTTTTTAAATGACGTTTATACGAACTTCATCTTAATTTTATCTAATATGTTCCAAAAGGTAAATCACGATAATGCAAACATCGCGGTAAACGGGATCACGGTAAGCGGACACCTACTGTATCAGTATTGTCACCTCACTATTACGCAAGGATGCAGAACAAATGTACTCATGTCTTCTCATTGCATACTGAAATAACGTTTCTAGATAATAAGCCAAGAGCATATCATTATAAATCTTATTTATATAAATGGATATTTAAATAAGTGACTTGTGTGAACGTGGAAAATGAATGAAAGGAGCCGAATAAACGCCGTGGAAATGCGTGATGTGAGATAAATACGTTTTGTGTCTATGTATGATATAACAGAATATAACAGTTCGTTTTCGCGAATAATATTTCAGTTGGATAGAGTTTTGTTTGCCTCAAAGTGCTAGAAATATGGGTAGCGTGTCCAACTTTAGGAAACACTTGAAGATAACCTCCTTTGGGAAGTCTTATATACACTACACTCCACCTAAAGCCTAATGTGTTACTTTCACATATCGATATATCTACATTTTTTTCTTTGTAGTTCGTCTTTCCTTAGTAAGTTTTCTATGGTTTTGTAACCAAATATGTTTCTTCTCATTATTTGACTCCTACTAAACTTTCTTACCAAATATATTCCTTCTCTACACCATTATTTGATCCCTACTAGACTTTCTTACCAAATATGTATCTTCTCTACAGCATTATTTGACTCCTAGACTTTCTTACCAAATATGTTTCTTATCTACAGCATTATTTGACTCCTACTAGACTTACTTACCAAATATGTTTCTTATCTACAGCATTATTTGACTCCTACTAGACTTTCTTACCAAATATGTTTCTTATCTACAGCATTATTTGACTCCTTCTAGACTTTCTTACCAAATATGTTTCTTATCTACAGCATTATTTGACTCCTACTAGACTTTCTTACCAAATAGGTTTCTTCTCTACAGCATTATTTGACTCCTACTAGACTTTCTTACCGAATCTCAGTGCATGTTGAGTTGTATTTTCTTTGTAAGTTTGCTGTGGTTTTGTTACCGAATATGTTTTTCTAAACATATTCAGATTCGGAGAAGTTTCTAATTTAATAACTACGGCGACCTATCCGTACTCTCTACTTTTTTTGTTATATTTTTAATATGTCAATAATATAATAGTATGTTCGTATTCTGAAATAGAGCGTTCTTTAGGAGAGTCTTCTCTCTGAACGGCGCTATATCAATTATCCTTTTATTATCGTAATTATTATAAAGTGAATTATATTGATGATGAATGTGAGCTAAAAAAAATATGTGCTAAGCAGGGTGAAAAGAGCACATTGAAGTACAATAGTTTGGACATATTGAACAAATGAGTGATGAAAGACTGACCAAATAAATATTTAACACAAGGAAGGTATAGATAAAAAAGTATTTCTGTCACTGAATGGAGAAGTTTTAAATAATCAATTTTACATTCGACACATTGACGGAAACTGCTGTTCTAAAATTAAATACACCAGAAGAATTAATAACAAGTACGAATTTGAAATAAACGTAAACTTTTTGGACA
The DNA here is from genome assembly GCA_949825065.1 of Odontocerum albicorne. Classification (NCBI taxonomy): domain Eukaryota; kingdom Metazoa; phylum Arthropoda; class Insecta; order Trichoptera; family Odontoceridae; genus Odontocerum; species Odontocerum albicorne. Next base: position 30,662,762 of record OX463847.1, on the reverse strand, counting down.
AACTAAGACGAATATGGAAATCCCGTATTGTATTTAAACAGTTAAGTTTTCATTAATTTATTAGTGTTATGTCGAAGCGTATTTTTTTTAATCGAAAAGCTGAGATTAATGAGAATAATTCGTGATGTGGGAACCTAATCAACTGTGCATTGTTACTAACAATAATATTAAGTTAACCTGACCGCTGTCTAGTTTATATTTTATTGATATTGTACTTTATACCTTGATTAATATATTGTTTGTAAGTTATTTATATTTAACGCTTTAATCGTCAGCAGGTTTTCATTTTGGGAGCCTCTTCGTTAATTCATAGATGTAAATTTAAACCACGCTTTTATCCTTTATTGCTCCATAGAAATGCGAGGGAAAAGAAAAAAAATATTTCTTGACAGGATGGGTAAAAACATTATTTAAAACGTTGTCTATGGTGTAGTTGGTAAGCCATTTGTCTGTTCAGTTTGCGGGTGATTCCCGTTGGTACACATATATTTTAAAAGGGTTTCTGTTTGGTTTTCACTTCATGCTTATTCAACACTTTTCTGATTGTTTGAAGGAAATCGTAACGTGGCAATAAACATTCCATGTTGTACTGGAAAAATTTACCTTCACAAACAGTCTTTGCCTCGTCTGCAGTGATACATGCTATTTTATTTTTTACATTCTTAATATTTCTATATATAATACTTCCATTATTTCCTTGGCCTAATTCTTTCTTGCACGTGATTCATTCCAGATATAACATACGCGTTTATTTTGTAAATCTTTCAAAAGTCATTCACTCGATATGTCCTAACCACCTTTATTTTCCATTCTCAATGCTATTAAAAACATTTAAGATCAACTAATATTCATTTCTTTCTTGAAACATTATTTTAACACAAGAAAAGTAATAAATAAATTTGCAAGCAAAATATATGAAACAAAAAGAATATACAGTACAACTTGGCCGACTCGTTGTTATCTGCGTTGACTAATAAATATGTTGGTTGTTTTTTTGAAAGATTTTTGGGTTTAAAGCTCCATTTAAGACCAGTAGAAAATCCTGCGTTTCCTCGTCCTGTTATAATGTATATTTTTATACCAAATAATAATGTTTTTAGACCATATGTAAAAAAACAGACTGGGACCCTTTTTTAGGGAAACTATCGAAAATGGAACCCGAAACTTCCGGGCTAGAAGTAAAGTGTTCGACCGATAGGCTACGCTGATTAACTAGCAAGCAAATGACTGTTGTAGGCAATTATAAATTGTGGAAATAATTTAAATGCTTGTTGAAAAATACTGAATAATAATTAAAGGAAAAATTATAACGCCGTTTATAGAACAACCTCACCTTAAGGACTCTCTAACTCGATACTCGATCCCACTATTATTGACAAATAAAAAATATAGCTAAAAATAAGGATGTTGGTGGCTGCAGTCATTAGATTGGGTACTTTCCCACATCTGCATATGATTTGATAAACATAACAATGTGTATTTGGCAAGAAAACTTCCTAAGGGAAGATAAACCGCAATGCAACGTTTTTAGATCTTCTAATTTGTGATAGTAATACATTCTATAGTGCCTTAAAACTTAAGAAAATAATTCTATAAGCCTACGTTTCCCATGCATTATCTGTTGCCTGACTAGTCCACTTAGACTCTAGGTCCTAGAGTATTAGCTGGGAGGACCAAGGTCTGAGTGAATGTGATGGAATACAAGTAGCCTGAACGAGTGGACTTGTACGTGTTAAATAATTAGTATTAAAATTATAAGTTGTAAGAATTGTTATCTAGTTATAAATAGTATGTAGGTGTTGACTATTTCTAAGGAATTAAGTATTAAGATTATTAAAAATTAAATGATATATAGACAATTTTAATTGAGTTAGTTTATATCATAGTTATATAAATTATAATGAGTTTAGTTCCTAAGATATAAATTTGTATAATATATAGTAATTGCCTTTTGCTATAGTCTATTTTATAGATTGCTTTATTAATTAAAATATAAAAAATGAAAAGAATTCTAGTTATTCCCAACATCCCTTGAAAATAGTAGAACAATATTAAACAAAATATATTAATAGTGTTAGTTTTAACTGAAATAAATTCATACATACGAGTATGTATCATCACGCTGTGTCCCTAGTGGGGTAGGTAGAAAAACAGATCTTCAAACTTTTCTTTCCATGCACAAAATATCTCGTCATGCACAACTTTATTCATACTTATTACGTTACCTTATTTTAAAATCTAGTCCATTTGATCTAGCCATGTTTTCCTCGGTCTACCTGTTACACGCACACCTTGCACTTCTGACTTGTTTACTCGCTTATTCATGCTTTCGTCATTCATTATCTTCACAAGTCCAAACCATCTTAAAACTCCTTTCTTTCTCTTACTTGATACATCCAATTTATACATGCATTCATTTCTGATAACTCGTTCCGCCTTCTTTCATACTCGTACATTGACACTCAACATTTATTTCTTAGTGCACGCATCTTCACAGCATTAATCTTACTTTTATCCTACTCCTGCCAAATGAAATTTCACCGCCATACGTCAAGGAACCAACACCCTTTAATATATTATCAATAAATTATTCGATAATGTATTTATCATGTGATACTTAACAAATTGAGTGGAACTCAAAGGGTTTAAAAATGTTATTCAAAATATTGTTTTTTTTTTTCAAGATAAATTATTAATTATACCTTTATATTTAAATGTTAATTCAAGGTTATATTTATCATGTTCCGTAATTTTTCATTTAAGTTTCGTTCACTATGAAATTAAACTTTTTTCTGATATGAAAATATTCATCAAAACTATATTCGTTTATTTTCGGTTATGTTTAATATTTTTGCAAAGATGGAAGGAGCATTCGTTATAAAAACGTCCCACTTTTTAACAACAGTTTTTTTTCCTATTTCAAGAGAAGACATGCTCGAGTGATGATGTTTTTGAACAACAATTCTATCTTTTTTCCATCAAACTTCCGGGTTCATACAAAATCACAATTTATTTCAATTATGATTTAAAGCCCTTTTGATAATATTTAAAAAATATCAAGTAAAATTTATAACATACATTACATATTGAAATTGCCTATTATCATTTAAAAACAGCATGTATCTTAAACCTATCTGTTTTTTGGGTAGGCAGAAATTACATCTTTATAATCTTCCATGCTTTGTCTTATCCATAGCCACGCATATTATCATACACGTTATTCTGTTTCTCATATTTTTTTCTTTGCCTGGTCAAAGTTTATCTAGTTAAAACTTCCATTATTTCCTCGTCCTACCTCTTCCTTGCATATTATTCATTTTAGACACATGTGTTGGGTCGTCCGTTAAGTAATTTCATATATTTAGGTCAAATATAAACGCAAAATGCACCAAATGCTCGTGAATGGAGTTTTTATATTTTTACAGTATTTCAGCAATTTTCGTGTCGTACGTAGAACACTAGTTATTTTCAGAAACAGAAGAGTATTTTCCGAACAACATATTATAAATCGATTTGTGGGGGGATTTTGCTTGTCGAGGCATTACTATCTGGCTCTTAACTCTCCTGAAAGACTTGGAAGTCTCATAACTGGCTCCGAACAGGAATAGAAGGAACCAAGGACATGTCAAAATATGTAGGGAATATTGCGTGATGAATCGACTATCTAAGCTTAAGCGCCTTGCAATGAGAAGGGCTAAATTCGTGGAAGTGCTGCCCAGGTGGCAGTAGTCTGGACGGAAATAATCTAATGCTTTCCACCCGATAAAAGTAAGATTTGATTTGTTTTTCAGAACTCATTCTCTCAATATATTCTTTAAACCCACAGAATAAAATTGCAAACAACTCATATTACTCAAAAATATTTTATTTATTTTACTAACTAGCGCATTAACACAAAATCTGACAACGAACACTCATCCGCACTGGAATATTAATCCGCTTTGAAATTTGGACATTCGGCCACCACGTTGTCCCTATATTCATACCAAGCAATAACAATATCTGCTAAAATTATGGTTCATAACAGCGTATTAATGCCAATATTGATGTATGATACTGAAACGTGGAAAATGGATAAAAAGAGCCGAATAAATACGGTGAGAATTCATGCAGTGAGAACAATATGCGGTGTATCGATGTATGACAGAGTTAGGAATGTGATTATCAAGGTTAATGTAAGCTAAAGATCTAAGTGTTAAATGGAGTTAAAAGAATACTTTGAGATGATTTGGATATTTTGAACTGGTGGATAACGAAAAACTGACTAAGAAAATCTACAAACCAAACATGAGTGTGAGACGTGGTAAAGGAAGACTCAGAGACGTATTGTACGAGTAGAATCAATTCAATTAAATTTTGAAAGAAGTAAATATAAAGAGAAAGGGAAACAGAAAGATTTGCATGCGATGTATGGATTTGGAGGAGACGAAGGTAGTACGTCGTGATAGTAGAGTTGGACACTCTTTCCTCTCTGCCTTGTCCAACACCAAATGCATATGTGCCCCTATATAATCGAGTCTGACATTACGTAATTTTTACTCGCAAAATTGAGAATAATAAACGGATATCTATTTGGTCACTTCTTGCATCACATATACTATTCTTATCAATAAAATAAACATCTGACAGCTTTGACGATCGATTGTATTCTGATGCATCAAACATGTGTGCAGAAGGTCGACTGTTCGAACCATACCATATACCACTCCTCTTAAATAACACGTGATTTTTTCCACTTCGCATTTGGAACTATAAGGATACCTATGATTCGGTTTGAAATCTATTAATGGTTTCATGAAGAGAGCGCACAACTGAAGATTCCTCCGGATACTACGCGTTTTATAATGTGGAGAGAGAGAGAAACATCTGACGAATGGATCTCGGAAAAGGTGGCACCTAGAGATCAACTGACTTAGCTTACTTGGAGAAAACTGAATAATTTATTCCGATTAGTAGACTAGATGCAATGTGAGCATTGAGATATAGGATTTATTGAACGGAAGTAGTACTGAATGTGATTCTGAAGATATACAGGACTTACAACACATACTGGTTTGTCCGAACATTGATACTAAATTATCTGTGCAGAACCTGATTGATACGAATGATAGGATATCTCTGTTGTCTCTTACGGGAAACACGTAGCATAGTTGATAATCCGGACACTGAAATGTAATGACTTCGGTCATATTTTCTTTAAAAAAAAAGCTTGCCTTCGAAGGTCGTTATCGTGAACAAGGGAGTCCTTCGCTCTTAGATACATACATACATACCATCACGCTATTTCCCTGTCGGAGTAGACAGAGGACAGAGCGCTAGACTTTTCTATCTCGACACACATCTTTTACATTTTCCACATCCATATTCCGTCTCATACAATTATGATTTGTCTATCTTTTTACGTTTCCTTCTTTTATATTGTAATATCATTAACTTAATCCAACCATGCTTTCTTTGGTCTTCCTCTACTATACCTTCCACTCACATTTGCACTATATATTGTTTTTTCTTAGTCTTTCGTTCTGATAAAGGTATTTCTTTGAAAATCTAATCTAAGAATGTTTTAGCAGTTGCTGTCACTAATCAGTTTATCAATCAGACAAGTAAAAAAAAATCTATTGTGAAAAATCGAAACAAATTCTATTGTTAAAATCGAACCCAAAACCACTGAATCAAGAAGTTGACAGTTTACTTACAATGGTTATCAGTATTAGACAAGATAAAGCTTGTTTCAATACAGTTGGAGACAAGGCATCTATTCTGTTACTATTTTTAAAAAGAAAAGTTTATTATTTGTCCTACCATTAATATTTGTCCTGCCTTTTATATTATATTTTGGCTTTGTTTCTTTTTTGCGAAGCTATTTTTATCTTTCCATTTAAATTCCTCATTTGCATTCCTCTCAAATTTGATAAAGTTTTCATCATATCTGTATTTCTGAGAATACATGGAATATACGAGTATATGAGGTTTTATAAAAATATAACGAGAATTTTTATTTTCATTATAAATTATTTAATATTATTAATTAATCATTAATATTAATATTGTCCCCTTCAAAGTAGTCTCCATAGGATAAAATACACTTTTGTCAACGTTTTTTTCGAATCCGCAAAACATTTGTGGAACGCATTTTTTGGGATGACATTTAGCTCACCCAGTGATTTTGCCTTTATATCTATCCTCTATGATCACAAAACGTTGTTCTTACAATGTATTCTACTCGTACTCACTGATTAAATAAATAAAAAATATAGATCTATCAAACCGTTGAATTCTGATTTTTTTTAAATAAAAATGGAGTTTTATGAATTGAAAATCAACACAATACTCGTTTTTTTTTATTTGTGTCCTTTTTTCTCTCTTTAAAAATAATTACGTCCGTTTTTCTAGTTTTACGTGCTTTAAAGGGGACATGAACGTGGAAAGTCAACATAAAAAAATAATTAGAATTCCATGATTTATATTCCTATATAATTGATTATGTGTTAAGATGGCTAATTAACTTGATGAAAATCAAGATATTCGCTGTATCGCTTGTGTTGTTTGGTCATTCTGTTGCAATATCGTTGTTTTTTTTCTTTCTATTTATTGGTGGTATTTTGGTAAGTGCAACATTATCTTTTCGCTTAAGTCATAATTATGCGAATATAAATAATTACAATGAAGGAAACAATATATGCATTTGATGAGAGAATTTATACTCTATACTGCTGTTATTTGGCGGGAATGTGCTAATACAGTGGTCATGGTATATATTTAATAAAATGAGTGATGATATTTAATTAAATATATATATATATATATATATATATATATATATATATATATATATATATATATATATATATATATATATATATATATATATATATATATATATATATATATATATATATATATATATATATATATATATATATATATATATATATATATATATATATATATATATATATATATATATATATATATATATATATATATATATATATATATATATATATATATATATATATATATATATATATATATATATATATATATATATATATATATATATATATATATATATATATATATATATATATATATATATATATATATATATATATATATATATATATATATATATATATATATATATATATATATATATATATATATATATATATATATATATATATATATATATATATATATATATATATATATATATATATATATATATATATATATATATATATATATATATATATATATACGTATATGTATATATATATATATATATATATATATATATATATATATATATATATATATATATATATATTATATATATATATATATATATATATATATATATATATATATATATATATATATATATATATATATATATATATATATATATATATATAAATATAATTTTAGGCTTAGAATTTATATTCATGTTTTATATGACTGTACTTCAGAATCTTTATCAGAAATATGGAACATTTTCTTTCGCTAAAATAATTGTTTATTATACTCGTATATTCAGTCTTCTCCGTTTTAAGTATGGTGTGGAAACATGGACGTTGAGAGAACCAGAAAGGCGGACAATTGATTCCAATGAGATATGATGCTAGCGACATTTATTGTATGTTCTATGAACAGTCATGCGTATTCAAAATTCCATGCAAATTCAGAATGGGCTCTCATCCATATTAATAGGACTATTATACCCTGTTTCCGGGTTTATTACTAAGAGACACCCTGATAGTCTGGAGAAACTCCTAGTGGTAGAGCCAGATTGCGTAAACGACCACCCACCAGAGTGTATAAACTCGTCGTTATGATTTATCAAAGGTTTCTGCTTGATTTTTTTTTGGAATTCGATATAAGAATATCACACAATAAATAACTTTGTTGTTCCACTCATCACATTAACACCAGCTACGCCTGTTTGTACCTCATATCTCGAGGCTCTCTTCTGACGGAACGATCCCGATTTGTTATGAGGGCAGTGCTTAGATTAAACTGGTATCATATCACATCGGAAGTGTATGTGGTTTATAAAAATATTTTACATTATTTGGTTATTATACTTTTTGTTATTCTCTTGTAGTAGCGGGGATTAATGTAATTACTGGAATAACAAAGTAATTTATTGTTAAATATTCATCTTTATGAGTTTTGCTCATGCAATCTTTGGTTCTGCCTTCGAACCCGCATATGACAATTGCAGGATATCTCTGGATCATTTCGGATAGAGGAAATTTGTATAAATAATGTTGTTCCATCTAAATCACCATCCTCAGATGTGAAGTGTGGACGAGAATGAATAAGAGTACCTATACATTATTGAATTCCAACAAGTGTTTACGGAAGAATAACAAAATTTAATATCTCTTGTGTTTTTTTCCGCTGACCCGGTTCTGTTATCGGTCTGATTCAACAGATATCCGTTCATTGCTATATCATTGAATCAGTATCAAATATCAATTTCCTCAACTGAAATGATCCTTACCTTGGCATTAACCTCATTAGCAACAAGTTTATTTAATGCTATTTATTAGCAAGACTGATAATTAATGCTAAGTTTAATTCTGATGTGAAAATCATATATAGCGATCGCTGATAAATTACGGAGATTTAGTATACCCGTATATAGAAATTACTTTATGAAACTGTTACAACATATGAGTATGTATAACGAATATGTCTCAACAAAAAAGTGTCTCTTAGAAAATTATATACTATCGCATGTCTACTGAATCGGAAGATTTCTTCGTAATGCTTCTTCTCTTTGTACGTTTGTAAGTTGAATAAAATATATTTATAAAAATGTATTGTATTAAAAAAATTCGGTACCAACGGGAAGTAAAAATCCTGGTACTAACAACCCATGCCGGAAGATATCATAGGTGTCTTGTCTTACTTACCAACTAGTTCAAAAAGCATCTACATATTAAGAACAGTATTGTTTAACAGTATTAAATATATTTATTTATCAACGGTACAATATATCTTACAAAATTATTAAAAAAAAGTAGTAAGTATTTCATTCCTTACGAAGGAAAATAATATTAATAAAAAATTAGAGCAAGTCAATAAAACCAAATAAAAAGACACATCAATATATTGAAATAATACAAAATGTATACAAGTTAGCTAGTAAAAAAATCAAAGTGATATAAAAATATTAAAAATTGACAATCGACACAAGTTGATTATACGACACGGGACCGCTCCAGTTCTGCACGCGGTCTGCTGCCCACACCGAGTGTCCAATTGACATTCATGTGAAAAAAATTACGCAGTGGTAATTCAACACTTTATTATTTTTTTAATCAAACTTCTTTTATAGTTTAACAGGATATGGTTAAATATATTGGCAACCCCTGCAAATTGATTTCCCAAAAGATGCATTCCATATATGTATAGGGAAATTTTGTTGGCAATGGTTTTTATGTCATCCAGTAATATTGCCCAGTCCACGTCCTACAACAGATTAAAAGTTTTCATTGCATCGTCCTTCAGTTTATCAGTTTGTGTTACGGATTGGCTTTGTTCAATGTTTGTCAATATAATGTTGCGCTCTCTGGACTTTCTATCTTCGACTTAATTAATTATGTGGCAAATGTTCATATAATAAACAACTTCTCGTTTGTTTTTAGAGATAGTATTTTCCAAAACTCCTATAAGGATAGCCATATGTTCTATAGCTCCAAGGAGCTCAGTGATTTTTGGCTTGATTGTCGATTTTGTTTACACAATCTTCCTGGAAGGGTAATTCAATTCAAGGTATGTTATAAATCTCAACGTCAATCGGACGATGAGATAGATGGAATCCTTCGTATTCACCTTGTACGAGATATCAATGATTCCATCTTTAAGTGTAAAAAAATTATAAATCAATGTTAAATTTAATTAAGGTCGGCCCTGTTCAAATAGTCGCTGCTCGCGGCTACTCGCCTGGTAGGGTAAAGAAGAATCGCCGGTTACTTAAAAGGGACCTACCCACCCTGATTCGGGCCGCAATACTCATATAATTATGTTACTGTAAAACTTTTTGATTATTTATTATTCATGAATAAATCGATAGATGCCACTACAATATGATATACAATTAACGCGGAATGAAACCGTCCGAGTATAAAAGCAAGTAAAATCAAAACTAAAGAATACTCAACAAGCCGAATGTGTTAATGTCGCATAACGGAAGAACCCAGAGGTCCTCTGATGCTCGACTTCTCCCGGTGAGTTTTCTGCGGTTTTCTCACCGAATATGTCTTCAATACATATGCGAATGCGGGGAAGCTCCAATCACACAGGCCGCAGCCGATACCTTCCCATCCCCACACTCTACACATACACCTGATATAAATAAGTTTATGTATATATTTCCCTGTTGATTGATTGTCGAAGGTCTATGCTATTGACGTCTACACATTTCGGTCATCAGCCTGCAGTCCCTCAGACGGTAGTGAAGTACGGGATAGAGAGCAAAGAAAGCTCATGAAGCCTCGCCGCACGCTACGTCTTTGCGCCTTCTTCGCCGTCTTCTCCAGCATCGTCACCTCAACTCCACCGTCTTCACCATCGTCGCTTCACTGAGACCCCCGGGAGGGGCGGGAGGAAACCTAACCTGAACTGCGCCTCCAGGGCCGCCGACATGAGCTGTCGTATCCCTTTGGGTATAGTCGCCATGCCCAACTATGGTTGATTTAATTCGGATTAAGGATGGCAAGAGAGATCAAAAGGCTCATCGAGCCTAAAAATAAAACAGATATTATCACACAAATACTTAATATAAGTATACATATATAAATAACACAATCACACATATGACACAACAGTGGAAAAGGTATTCCCTCAAATCACTGACAAAAGATCGACGACGCAGTAAAATGCGCACGTTTAAAAATTTATTAAAAAATTAAAGAACTCGTTTTCGTTCGTTCGACTAAAGAATACTCTTAGCTCGGGAGAGCTCGAGAGAAGACACACTCTCTTCCACTCATGAACTAGTGTGCGTGTGTGTGTGTGTGTGTGTGCGTGTGTGTGTGTGTGTGTGCGTGTGCGTGTGCGTGTGCGTGCGTGCGTGCGTGCGTGCGTGCGTGCGTGTGTGTTCCTTACGACACTTTCATCGGATTGTTCGGGATGTAAAAATACAAGGAATCGCGATCGTATTTTCATGCTTCCCGGCGCGCGCAGACTTAGTACGCAAAGGTCCGGTAAAAATAGGGTTGTCAAGGCCATTTTAAATGTATTCATATTATGCTATTCTTTAATTCGCTTCTTCTTCATGTTTTGTTTTATACAGATTATCGTATCAGCGGCTGCTGAGCTGAGGCGGCAGAGCCCGAATGAGTTCTGTGGAAATGCGTGTATTGAAAAGTATGCACGGGGTGACAATGTTTGACAGAATACGGAATGAAGTGATTAGGAATGGATGTGAACTTAAGTCTGATGTGTAAAGTAAGATGAAAAAGAGCAAGCTGAGATGGTTTGGACATTTAAAATGAGTGAAATAAGAAAGAAAAAATAAACAAACACATAAGGCTAATGTGAATGGAAGGCGTGTTAGAGGAAGTCCAAGGAAACAATGGTTGAATCAAGTGAATGCTATTTTGAAAGAACGGAACCTAAAAAGTCAGAGAATCGTAGAAGTTGTATCACAAGGTGTATGGATTTGGAGGAGGCTAAGGATATGGGTGACATGTAAAGTCTGACGCTCTGTTCTCTCGGCCTACCCTGACAGGGATATGGCATGGTGGTATGTATGTGAATCGTGTCGGCGGCCGTGGTCTGATGGTTAGTATTCATACCAAACAAGCGGTCATCCTAGGTTCGATTCCTGGAGGATTCACTTCCAGACTAGTTTTACTCTTAGACCATGTTTTCATTATTTGATTCATCAATCTCATAGGGCATAGGCCACCTTCCTCGATTCTCGATGGTGTACAAGGGTCCCGTCTGATCAGGCAAGTTTGTCTGGTAACAATACTCACAAGCGCTAGACTTATGCTAACGTGTCTGTGTGTGTGTGTGTGGCCTATGCACATCTCGTTAAGTTATGGCAATACTTGTAATGATAAACGGCGAATTCCGTTCCTACTTAAGTGACCCTAAGTCCGAAGATTCGATGAAAGGAGCCGAGATAACCTTGTGTTCCGGTCTCGCTCTTGCATATCTACAATTGACCGATACGGATGTCTTCATGGGTACCATACGAGTAAATAATTTTGTTACATAATGTTTCTTATATGTTACTTATGAAATTCTGAGAACGCTAAGTAAATAGCAAAAACAAAATCACTTTCAGGCTGGAATAGATTGAGCCTGTCAATCGTTTTGGAATATGGAGTCCCTTGTCATCCGAACTTGGAGTCTCTTGTCATCCAACTTGGCGTTGATTTACAAATAATGTATGCTTATTGGTATGCATAACACAGGCATATGTATCATCCCACTATAGGGCCATCTAATGTTTTGTAAATCTGTTCATTTCTCCATGCGCATCATAACATTAAGGTTTTTTAACATCTAATCGTAGTTTATGGGCATCATTATGTTGTGCGTGATATTTTGTATAGAAAAAATTATGCAACTTGTCAGCATTATTTTACGTGTATTGTGTATAGAAAAAAAATGCAACTTATGAGCATTATTTTGTACCGAAAAAAACCATCTGAATGTCCGCAGACATCGACGACCTCCGTGACCTGTTTTCCGATCTGGAGATTGCGAACCCATTTTTTTAAAAGGTTGTATGTCTGATTTTCACTGTTGACGTCTTAACCCTTTTAATCCCACGGGGCCGATTATCGGCCCCAACTGGTGTATGCGTGATATTGGATTTTTATTTAAGATTGCATGGAATTATTCGTATTAAAATATTCGAAAATCCTACGTCGTCACTGAGCGCCCAGTTTGAAAACCTCAGCTATAAACAAAAAGCATAATACAATATATCAATATACCGAGCTTTAGTGATATTGAAAAGCTCTGCTATAAATAAAAAGCATAATACATTATATCAATATACCGAACTTTGGTGATATTGAAAACCTCTGCTATAAACAAAAAGCATAATACAATACATCAATATACCGAGCTAAAGTGATATTGAAAACCTCTGCTATAAACAAATAGCATAATACAATATATCGAGCTTTAGTGATATTGAACATATTATCTCGGATAGTAATACTCCCTATCCTAGTGTGCAAGCCCTGTTGGTAAGACGGGTACTTGATCTTGCTCCGCAAGAAGATCTTTGTCTGCGCACAAAAACATCCCCCAGCTGGCCTTGATCTTGCAGCGCGGTTGATGGTCTTCGGCCCTCCAGCAGACGTATTCAACTTGATTCATTTTATGTTGACTTGTTTTATTTTTTTTCTCGGAGTTAAATGTAGATGATTAATTATAAAATTTAGATGCAGAATAAATAATCTGGTGAAAATAATATACGAGTATAAATATCAGGGCTGTGGAGTCGCTTAAAAAAATGTATTTTAAATTTTAACGAAAAATTAGTCGGAGTCGCTCGTTTTTTACGACTCCTACTCCGACTCCGGCCCAAACACCGCGACTCCGCGACTCCAACTCCGACTCCACAGCCCTGATAAATATATATCCAAATTTTGATGCAGAATAATCTGATGAAAATAATATACGAGTATAAATATACGAGTATATCCAAATTTTGATGCAGAATAATCTGATGAAAATAATATACGAGTGTAAATATATATCCAAATTTTGATGCAGAATAATCTGATGAAAATAATATACGAGTATAAATATATATACAAATTTTGATGCAGAATAATCTGATGAAAATAATATACGAGTATAAATAAATATCAAGACCCCACATCCAAATTTTGTACCCAGCCGAACAATTTTCCAGTCCCTGTCATATAGCAATATCTTCAAACTAACCAGCAAGATGTTAAAGAGGCTATTAGTGAAAACTATACTGGGATTCTTTTTTAAAAAAATTGGGTTCCAACGGGAATCGAACCCACGAACCCTAGAGTTAAAAGATCTTATCAACTCTGCCACTGAGGTCAGCTTATCTTTGAAGAAACTTCACTATCTCGAGGTTCCCAAAACAATTAATCTTGAAGCTGTAACGCATGAAGTTACATTTATAAATAGTTAAACCTTTCACAATAGGACGACCTCTGTGGCCTAGTTCTTCTTCCAACCAGAGATGGCGGGTTCGATTCCCATCGGTACCCAGATTTTTTTTCAAAAGGGTTCCAGTCTGGTTTGCACTAAAATCTTTTAATATTTTTCTATTTAGTTTGAAGAGGTCGTCACGTGGTTATAAACCAACCAGGTTATGTAACGAAAGTATAATATTGTATTATATAATAGGGTCCAAATATTTGAGACGTACCCTTTTAAAGATGCCAACATCCTGTCGTGTGGCTCATGGCTGAGCATTGTGACTCCCATGATAGCCTCTAACTGCACTCCGCGGCTTGATAAGCAGTTGTTATGGTAAATCCAGTTGCGTCTTTCACTGGGTCAGTCCAACGGATTGGGATTCTCCCTCTTGTGCGTCGTCCTTCCACGCCTCCAGTCACCACAAACCTCTCCAAACTGTCTACTTGGCTATGAGCAGTGTGCCCAAAGAATTGGAACACCCGTCGAAGGTATATTGTCGACAATATGTCGGTGATTCTCAGTTCTTCAAGAATGGAGGCGTTAGATCACCTTTCTCTCCATGGTATTCGTATCATCCTTCTCCAGCACTACATTTAAAGATGCGTTACGCTTAAAATCAAACTTAACAGCCTTAAAATATTTTTTTTGAAATTTTGAAAGCATCTTTAGTATTTACTTAACTCTTTATAGATTATAGTTATGAAAATAATATGTTGATAATAGCTGGTTATAGTTATAAAATTAATGCAGTATTCGAGAATAAAGATAAGATTAGGATGGGAATTAAGTAGGAGAAATATTTTGTGATAATTAATGATTCTTTAATTTACTCTTAAATATCGATAAGGATGTATCACACCTGATTGAGCCAGTATCTTTTGCGGTTAAGGGCGGACTATTATACTTCCACGGCGATGTGTTCTTCTAGTACAGCCACAATAAGGCAGGACAGGGAGGAAAAAGAAAAGGAAATAAAGGTGCCTGGAGTCAGGCCTCACCTTTGTCTTTGGTAACCCCTGCGCAGCAGCTCCAGAGAGCAGTGGAAGCGCTGCAGCTGTCGCTGGTAACGTAACGAGCCATTGCCTCCGCAAACCGGTACAGCCGCCACTCTCCTCTACGCAATTATTTTATGTAACCTCCACACACCCTTGCCACTACCTGACTGCATGACTGCCTGCCTGCATCGGTAATCGAGTTATCGCGTACTCTACTTTAAATCAGATCTTCTCTTTTTTGTCTCATTATTTATTTACAATTTAACTAAATCGCTCATTAACACTTTTATACAAAGTTGTTTCGAAGTTGTACTGGCTTAAATGTCGCCCGACATTTCAAAAGCGATGCAGCCTTCATTATCACGGTGATTAAAAAAAAAATCCAAATATCATTCGTTTATGTTAATTCATACATACATAACACATCATCGCACCGCGTCCCTTGCTATAAGAAACAAAGTCAATGTGGTGTTAAAACATATATACTCGATTCGGATAGTATCAAAATTTGCCAAGATGATAGTTTACAAAAGTATTTTTGTATCAACTTTGATGTATGAAACTTGGACGAAGTATAATAAAATATAAAAAAAAACTATTAAATTCTGTATAAATGCGTACACGTAATAGAATACATGGGGTGACAATGTATGGCAGAATACGGATTGAAGTGATAAGGGATAAGTATAATTTAAGGCCCATGTGTTAAGTAAAATCATAAAGAGCACTCTGAGATCGTATGGGCATATAGAACTAATTAAGGAAAATAGACTCACAAAACTAATATGTAGTGCAAATGTGAGAGGAAGGCGTACTAGACGAAGACCAATGGAAGTATGGTTGGATAAAGTGAATGATATTTTCTAAGGAGGAAACGTAGAGTCAGAGAAATCGTAGAGTTGTATGATAATGTGGTGGATGTAGAAGAGGCGAAGATGTATATCGAGATAGGAAAGTCTGGCGCTCTGTCTTGTCTGCCTTCCCTGACAGGGGGTTTGTATGAATGATACTTATTTTTTTATACTTTTAGAATATAATTAACTCGATTTTTATTTAACTATTGTCTAGTTTATTGTGGCATATAATAGTGTTGTCGAATAAATTATTTGGTACGTGTATGATGTGTTTCAAATTTAAATTGCTTATGGAAAACTTTTTTGAATTGCATCACGCTATTCATTATTGTATAGGAATGCATCATACACACAGTTATATCACAAGATCAAAAAATCTCAATTATTTCAAGGATGCATAATCGTGCTGTGTTTTTATTAGATAATTCTTAATATAATCGTATTTTAAAATTTATATATGTTTCATTATTTAAATCATCTTATATATCATGTGTTGGTAATCGGTATGGGCATTCTACAGAGTTAAATAAAGGTAGGTGTAAAAATCTTTCATGCTTTCATGTTTGTTTTTTGTGTTCATATCAATTCTATTTGATTGACCATAGAACATATCATATTTTAATAAACCATAGAATGTATTATATTTAAACTTATAGCTGGATCAAGCTATCGAAATTTTGAAAGATGGGAAGTTAGAGAGTAAGAGAAATAAAAAGAACTTAATTAATTGTATTGTGCAACATCCTAGCTGATTTATTACCATGTGGCATTATTTTCCAACCTACCAGAAAGGTGTTTAAACGAACCTTAAGTGAAAACCAAATAATCATCCTTATTAAAAAAATCTGACTTTCAATCCTTAGGTTTCAAGACAGACATCTTACAAACTAGGCCATGGGTGTGGATGAAGCGTAGGAAATAAGTTGTAATAGGAAATTTTAATACTCTGTCCTCTCTGCCTACCCATACAGGGAAATAGCGTGATGGTGTACTAAAAAGAACCATTGGAATTCCGATTGTACGTATGAATATTTTGTGATAAAAGAAATGGGAACACGAGGGAAACGATGCATTATGGTAAACAAAAGAAAATATTTTTTTAGTAAAAAAATTCTTATATGAGTAATTTATAATAGATACATAACATATAATACTTTTTTAGAAACAACTTCACAAACTGAATAATTTATTTCATGACTCGTCTTGTAGGTTTTGAATACATTATATAAGACTATTATACCGATGCATCTATTTTATTTATTTTTTACCACAGCAGGTAATTTCCTGCTATTTTAAAAAGTGTTGATTCCAAACGTTGATAAGCTTTTTTTATAACAGTACCTTTTATAAAATAAACATTAGATAGTAAAAGTAATGTCTAATTTTTCTTTATTAATGGATTAATTTGATCCAACCATTCTTTCTTTGACCTTCTCAGCCACGCCTTCTACTCACATTTGCATTGTGTACTTGCTTTGTTAGTTTATCTTGATTCATTCAGTCTACATGTTCTTTTTCATTTTACTTAATAAATCAGACTTAAGGTCATATGCATTCCTAATGGAAGTATGGTTGCATCAAGTATGTGATACTTTGGAAGAAGGAAATTTTAAAAGTCAGCGAAATCGTAAGAGCTGTATGATAATGTGTATGGATGTAGAGGAGACTCTTCTCTCTGCCCACATTGACAGAGATATGGCGTTGTGATATGAGTATGTATGTATAGACTAACTTTAATTTGGGACTTTGAAAATACAACTGGCACAAAGTTATACAAGAAAAGTTATTGATGATTCATATTTTATAAAAAAAAATATGTAACTTATTCCATATTTAGAGTCAAGTCTTTCTTTTAGTGTTTTCTTTGGAAAAAATATAGTTAAATAACATTAATCGTTTGTAAAAGACTATAAATCAACTCCAAAAAAAATTGCACCAGTTACTTATTGACCTGTATATTACGAGTATTATAATAAAAATTTATTCCACCAAGTGTGTACAATGCAACACAAGACATGTTATATTATAACAAATGCATAAACAATAAACAAAAAGTTATTTTCATTTAATTTTTTGCGATGAAGATTATACTTCATTCAAATTAATATCCCGTCATATTCGTATATCCCAAGACGTTATTTAGGCGGACTGGATAATCAAATCGTAATGTCATATGACATTTAACAAAGTTAATGCTGAAACCTTCGATAAAAAAACATTCGTATGTTTCTCTTCACAACTTATCGGAATTGAATATTCAGACATAGTAAAGAGCGTGTCAAAATCAAACTTCAGGTTGAGAGCCATTGGTGTACGCACGGAATTCGTTGTTCGTAATCACACCTGATACAAATACTACAGCATGTGTAGAGGGGAGACGATTTTTACTAAACGAACTATTTTTATTAGATTTGGGCCATTGCTTTTCGGTTACCATCGGGAAAGAACCTGAAACTTCTAGTGAAAGTCAAGCTTCTCACCAACTAGGTGACGGAAGTCGCCAAGTACACAGCTGATTAAAGTTACTGCATTGAAAGAAGGGCAGCGACAGGGAAAAAGTAAACGGAGGATTTAACGTAATATATGTTACAACAACCGCATAAAATTAATAGTAGCAAAAATGATGAATCACAATAGTATGTTGGTGCCAACCTAGACGTATGAAAATGAAGCTAGCACTTAACCGAAGAAGAGTAAAATGATTATTAATGATGTGGAGATGCGTGTACACAAAAAATATGGATTGTCAATAAATGAAAGAAGTCAGAATAAAGATAGAAATTAATGCATATATAAAATGGATGTTTTAAGTATGATAAAGAAAGGAACTTTAAGATGGTTTTGATTTTGGACATCGAAGATAATGAATGGCGAAAGAATAACTAAGCGAGTACACAGGAGATAGACCGAGGGAAACGTAGCTGGATCAAGTGGAGCAGCTTTCGAAAGAAGGTAAAGTGAGAAGTATGAATGATGGAATATTTTGCATGAATGTAGAGAAAGCGAAAGTTGTGTGGTTGGATAGAAAAGTATGGAGATCTGGTATATCTGCATACCCCTCAAGAGACACGTCATGATATGTATGTATAATAATTTCAAACATCTACTCTTGTATTTTCTTTTACAAATGTATTCTGATGCATAATTTATATTGCTATTTTTTTATTATTTTTCATTCACAATCGAGTTTTTAACTTTTTTTCTTTATGACCGAGAAAAGGGTATATTTTAAATTAGCATAAGTCTTTTCGAGTCAATTTAGAAAGCTTCACAGCTTAGCCGGCAGGGCACCATGAATAAATCAATTTGCCAAACCCATCTTTCTTACGCATTAGCAATTTAATTTATATCATATTATATTTTATTTTCGCTCACGAATATTTCCAAAATGTAATGAATATCGTTAAAGCAACTATCACAGCCTATGTTGAAGTATAGAAAATACAAAAATAAACATCAGATGGTAAAACGTCGGTCTTCTAATCAGAAGATTGTATGTTCAATTCCCGTTAGCATAGGGCTGGCAGATGTCCAATATTTACGGGACTGACCCGTATTTTATTGAGAAATTTTGATGTCCTGTAAACTATTAGTCAGGACGACCAATCGCCTTGAATGTAATATAATTCTTACATTAAATTTTAGTTTAATATTTCTCGTTGGATACTATACTCAGAACTATATTTTACATCATATTCAGACAACTCACAAAACCGTATATATGTCTAAGCTGAGCATTGACTGTTTACCATAGATACGAGTATAGTATGATCTATGGTATCGCACTACCACGCAGTCAGTCTTAGTCAAGAATAGAGAATTGTGTGTTAATTTGCGGATTTCCGTAGACGTCGTATAAAATAAAATGCCCAAACAAAAGTACACTTTTAGTGACAAACATTTCAAAGAATTAAATTTTATAACATAACATTGTTTTTTATCTTTCCCGTATTATGAAAAAAATTGTCTCGTATTGTAAAAAGATAAATCTGGCAACCCTACTTTAACACTTATTTAAAAAAAGCGTTCCAGTCTGATTTTAATTTAAGGTCTCTGTGACATATTTGTGGTTGATTGGCAGAAGTTGTAATATGCTAATAAACTCACAAGGTTGTACTATATACTCGTACAATAAATGTTTGATACAATAATCGTGATATGATTGTAGATCGAAAAATGCAGTATTGTATTGCACTTTCGCTGTATACGATACAACCTGACGAGCTTTTTCCCTTGTGACAATCTTTTTCAACCTACTAAAAAGCTATTCGAATGCCCTTAAGTGAAAGTCACTCGCATACTTGATGGATTTCAATCATATTCAGCTATGTGTAAAAAAGTAATTTTTTTGTTATATAAAAATACTGTCTTATATAAAAATCAATCCTAGACATATTATTTTGTATACATTTTTAATTTTCTACCTGTTGGGTTTGCCTTTTGGATATCTTTTAATCAACCAAAAACTTATTAAAAAGCCTGAACTGAAAACCAGACTGAAACAATTTCCGGACTAGTTTAATTTTTGGACCGTTTTACATCTACGAGTATGTAAATATATATTTTTCCTTAGCGTATATTATGCTCATTATAAATTACTGTATTCAATACATTTTTCTTAGCGTATATTATGCTCATTATAAATTATTGTATTCAATACAATTTTTTTGCGTATATTATGCTCATTATAAATTATTGTATTCAATACATTTTTCTTAGCGTATATTATGCTAATTTTAAATTATTGTATTCAATACATTTTTCTTAGCGTATATTATGCTCATTATAAATTATTGTATTCAATACATTTTTCTTAGCGTATATTATGCTCGTTATAAATTATTGTATTCAATAATTTTTTCTTAGCGTATATTATGATCATTATAAATTATTGTATTCAATGAATTTAAGGGGGTATTCAACTCTAGAAATTTGAAAAATCGTAATCCACCGATCGTTTCGGGACTCAGATCTCCTGTTCATCTGAACTTAGGGTTAGATTTATCAAGATTGTGTGATTACTTAAGTCCAACAGCTTGCACACTATAAATCAATACACGTACAGGTGTCTTCCATCCATATTATTTCTAACAATCATACTCAATCACGAAGAATAAATAGCCTATCGTAATGTATTGCATATTGCTTCATATCTAGAAAAGGTTATTGAAGTGGCAACGTTGATTTGCGCCTGTGCTTGTATTGATTTTTTATGTTCAAACTGGTGCTCTTCAGCAAACACAAACTGTTAACAGTTTAATCTCAAAATTCCAGTTGCAATGAAATCAATGTTCCAGTACGATCAACAGATTTATTGCAGCCTTTCATTAGATAGAATTTTATACAACTCTCTGATAGGGGTTTGCTGTATAAGCTATAGAAAAACCTAAATTCAGATGTAAAATAGTCTACAAATAAGAACAGTCCAGAAATGAATCCACCAGGAATTGAACCTAGGGTGATCATTTACTTGCGTATCGTGCACTCTAACCATTGTTAGACCACGGTCATAGACTATGCTTACAGTAGATACTCGTAGAACTGTCATATTTTATTTCTCAATATAGGAAACCGGCCAGGACCTGTTTTAAAGCATCGATTAATAATTAGTATACCATCATAATTATTTTATTGCGTCAATCATTCAGTTACAGCAGAATTTACACGCTTTATTCTTACTGCTATGCTCGGGGCTGACTTGAAGCAAGTGCGAGATATACACAGCACAAGCATTTTGATTTCTCTGGGATGCATTAATATATTCAACATACGAGGTATGATAGCAAAATAATGAGTATTTATTTAATAATTCATATAATTTTGTCCCCTTCAAAGTATTCCCCATAGGATTAAATACACTTTAGCCAACGTTTTTTTTCGAAACCGCAAAACATTAGTGGAACGCACTTTTTGAGATAGCATTATCTCATCCAGCGATTTTGCCTTTATCTCCTCTATGATCACAAAACGTTGTCCTTTCAATGTCCTCTTCATCTTCGGGAACAGAAAAAAGTCGTAGGGTGCCATATCTAATGAATACGGTAGCAGCAGCACCACGACGGTGTTGGTTTTGGCAAAAAAATCGCGAATTAGAAGTGAAGTGTGAGCCGGTGCATTATCGTGATGCAAAATCCCGGAGTTGTCTGCCCACAATTCTGATAATTTTCTTCGGATTGCCTCACGTAAAACCGAAAAAAAACTCTATACAGTCATTTTTTAAATTAAAAATAATCGCAAACGTGTCAAAATGCGTTGTAAATACTTACCTGTCAAACACAAACTGCCCATCCAATATAGCTGAAAATTAAAATGTACACCACAGACAGTGTCGCTAACCCGAGAAAAAAGATGGCCTCAATCAAAAACAAACTGTCCGCGAAATTACAAATAAAATCGTTATTTTTTTTGTCAACCCTCGTATGTGGATGGAAAGGTAGTATTGTCATCTTCTTCTTCCTAGTATCATGTCAAGTCCCCCCAACGTTGAATATCACCTAAGAGTAGGCATCTTTGTCCCCAACAGCCCGAAAAAGATCCCCAAACGCTCCTTATACCAGTCCAATCACGTATATTGCGGAGCCAGGAGATTTGCCTCCTGCCAACACCTCTTCGACCTTCTATTTTGCCTTGGATGATCAGGTGCAGTAATTTGTACTTTTCTCCTCTAAGTACATGGTATTATCATAGGAGGTCGTAAAACCTTCAATACATGGTGGTCAATAAGTCGTCCTTCAATGTTCCTATTAAGGCGTTGTTGTAGATCTTGTCACTGTTCTTGAATTCTTACACCGACTGAATTTTATACGACAAGAGGTGCAAATCGCTTCTTAAGATTCATTTGTGTCATTCGAGGCATTCCGAACTGAGCTCAACGTCGTCTGGTTGAAGTTGCTTCATCCTTAATAACACTCTTGTACCATTGAATATTTTATTTTTTCAAAATACATTTTAATTTTCTTTCTGCGCAATTATACAAAACGCAAGATGTTACAAAGTATAAGGAACTTCCCAATTGTGCGAATGCATGATTTGGAAACCAATTCAGACACAATGAATATTTTAAATATTTCCATGCCGCATTTTAAACACGAATTGCTTGACACATTTTCTAACCTCAATAAGATTTAATATTTTTACAAAACAACCGATTCGATATTTATTCTTTATAAACTGTTTTCTTTGTTTATCTTTTCCTGTGACTGTATTTTCTATGTTGTATAGTCAAATTTTTCTCCAATTGTCTTTTTGTTGTTGTTTTTTTTTGCGTTTTGTTCTCGTATTTGTATTATAAATCGGTTTCTCTTTTGTACTTGTATTCTTTTACTTGTGCAATACTTCATTTATATTAATATATGGTACTTCGTAATAAATATGTTTTATTTTTCAAAGCAATTTGAGCGTATATGTACCAATAAATAAATGAATTATATAAAAGTTAAAACGGTTACAGTAAAAAGAAGCACACACATTCCACCACATAGACATGCACACAACAGGCCAAGACCAGGGCTGTATCTTACGCATGGAAAACTCTCAAAAAGATACACAAAAAAATTCGTTTAGAAAAAAACAGAAACAAACATTCACTCGCAATTCAATCAATCACAATATAGAAAAAAAAAAAAATATCATAACAATATCATTGGTGTGAATAGTACGTGATCTTCCGGCTAGACGCAAGTCAACTACTGAGCAACGTGTCATCATTCTCCTAGTCGCCGATCTTTCTGGACAATATCCATCAGTAAAATTACGTCGATATGTACGTTGTGATGGACAAATCATCTCAGATTCTTCATCTTATTCAATACATCAACCTTAAGTTCACATTCATCCTTTATCACTTTATTCCATATTCTGTCATACATTGTCACATCATCTATTATTATCAAAGTACGCGTCTTTTTGGCTATTTATACATACGTATATATTCTGAAATTACGTATATTTCAGGATAATATCGAAGAAAATACATTTAAAAGAGAAGCTTTTAAAAGGTCTAGGCTTATCTCATAACATTCCCTCAGCCGGGATAGCCAATAGAGGGCGAGCGCGGCCGTTGGGATATCTGATGTTTTAAGTCCACACCCTACGCTTCACTTCCATACATAAAAAATGCACTAAAATGCTGTTGTAGACTATCATTTTAGCAGATTTTAATACTTTCCGGTTTGAGTATATTGGTTTAAGGGGCTCGTTAGCCCACCCTGCATTAGATTGCGCCCTTAAAGTTACTGAAACCAACAACGCCCTAAAAATTAGTAGATGAGTTTTTCATTTATTTCATTCATTCGCACGTTTATACATTTGGAACAGAATTTGCAATGCGGCCAAATTGAAAAACGTGACTGGGACACATTATTGTATTTGGCCCCATAATATTTTAAAACCACTGGAGTATGTACGGAACTCGCAGTTCATCATTGAACGTTTTAGCAATACTACTGCACGTAAAGAGGCAATAACATACGCACATGTCTAACACACGTAAGTACTGTTAACTCGATTCTCATTTATATAATTATCGTTTTCTTTCGTCGTATATTCTACGTGAAACGTATGGCGCAATATTTTTTCCATTATTAAATATAAATATATTTCAATTTGGTACCCTGCCACGCAAATTTGCTTTACAGTGAATAGCCTTGAAAATAGTAGAACCGGCTCTGTGTCTATTTTTACGTTTTGCTTTACCTTTTGTTATCGGTCTATTGTTATAATAAAGAAATTAATGCCTCCATTGAATATCTTGAGAACAGCTATAAAGCTCTTCGTGCTAATTAGATGATTTCATCAAAAAATCTGTCCATTATATACTTTGTTATTGTAATTACAGCATTACTATTGCCTTTTATGCATTTAAAACCGTTTGCCTTAGAGTATCATTCTAACCACTAATCTCATCCCCATTGACAACGTTTTAAAACTCACCCTTCTCTGATGGCCACCCAACTCATGTAGACCTTTATTCACTCATAGAGTTTCCAATTAACCGCCTTTTTCGACTAAACGGTTTTCGGTTATTTGTGTATAAAAAAACGGATAACCGATTTTGCTAAAATATATACACAAAAATTTAACTTTGTGAGGAAGTTAACTGCGGGAATTGCTTGCCCTTGTCTACCACTTTATATATCATATATAATACGATCGTTGTCTGCAGGTGAACATTGCATTGTTTCTTTCTTGGTTAAGGCATTGAAGGTATCTCTACACTTGTTAAAGGCAATAACATAACCTATATTCTGAATGCTCTCAATATGAATGATTTATTTTTTATTGATATTTGGGATTAGAAACATTTGACAAAAGTTGACTGGCCGGCGGCATCAAGATGATCATAAAAAATAGCACCTGATAATCTCCGTGGCCTAGTTGATAAGGCGCCTGTCTCCGAACCCGGAGATTGCGGGTTCGATTCCCGTTGGAATCCAGGTTTTTTTTAAAAGGATTCGGTTTTCACTTAAGATCTTTTTAACATATTTCTGGTTGGTTGGAAGATATTGCCACATGGCAATAAACCCGCCAGGATGTACTGTATATAACGAAAGTGTAATACAATACATATAAAGTAATATGTCGTGTTTGAAGCTATGGCCAAATGCAAACGAATGAATATCAAATCGTGAAATAGCAAATCGGTTGTTTTGTAAAAATATCAAATCTTATTGAGGTTAGAGAATGCGTCAATCAGTTCACGTTTAAAATGTGGTTGATTTTTTTTTCTAACCGGTTAATCGAATAAAAATAACCGATTTAAGTTTGAACCAGTATGGAAGCCCTAGTCACCGTCTTCTCCACTCCTAGCCTCCTAAGATACTGCTGCACGCTATCTATGGTAAATGCCTTTATCTCAATCTGCCAAGTGGCCTTCTTCCGTGTTGTTGGACTTGCGTGATAATCTTTGTTGACCGTGTCCATTGAGATTTGCGACTTTATGCCGCTAGTAATTTTCGAGTTTCTTCATTTGACCTCAGTTTCCAATCTCCTGCAGCCTGTTTTGGGCCAAGTGTATTTTTGATTGTAGTATTTGGTTTTTTGAAGCTCGGTAACTTTTATTGGTGTTTGAGTGTCATACGTCGAACCCATATTCAAACTACGAGTAAGATCATGAAACCGAATTCGCTACTATCATATATCGGTAGGTTTCTTTCTAGGTCGTCTTCAACCTCATTTTTTTTATATAATTTTTTAATTCGTCAGTAAAAGTGGATTCGATTCCCGAATTAATAGTTAATATAAAGTGCCTTCAAAATATACCTCAGTTTAGAACAATTGATCAATTTTATCAGATCCCTCCCTAACCTTTAGCGCTAGTTCCTAAAGACAATGTGAATCTTTAGAAGTATTTGGATAGTAATTGTCCCTTCTCCCAAACCAATAAGTCCTAGTGAATGTAACGATGATGATAATGAAGCTGCATCATTAAAATTTCGAGAGATTTTGAAAAAAAAAACATTTTATCACACTTTTATTTTACACTCGCGAATGGTAGGCGAAAAAAATGCCTGTCATTCGAGAAGAGTAGCACAGCGCAGGATTCGAAACTTCCGCACGTAAGTGCAGTGCGTTATCCTGCGACCATGCATTTGAAGGATGAGGGTAGAGTTAAATGCGTAGATATCAATGGCATATTTGGTTAGATGGCTGTCTTCCAACCCAGTGGTTGCGGGTTCGATTCCCGTTGGATTACAATTTATTTTTAAAAGGTTTCCCGTCTTGGATTCACTCAAAACTTCGTTGTAAAAGATTCCAACTTGGCAATAAACCCGCTATGTTGTACTGTATGTGACAAAAGTGCAATAAAATACAATAGTAAAATTTAAAAAAAATAACATACACGCGTTTTTCCTGTAAAGTAACATGGGAATTATGTTATGTCTCTATTAAAAGTTGTGTACGTAAGCTTATACGTACGAGTACCTTTGCCTACAGTACTAATAAACCTGCTAGGTTGTACTGTGTATGACAAAAGTGTTATAAGATACAATAATAAAATATCATTTGAAAAACATACGCGTGTTTTGCCTGTAATAATAACATCAGAATTATTGAAAAATATCACGTGACTCGGTCGTGTGACTCACGTCATTGGCAAATTAATGCCTGTAAATTGTACACGTAAGCTTACACGTACCTTTGCCTATAATACTAATAAACCCGCCAAGTTGTACTGTATACATCGAAGGTGCAATACAATAAGGCGTAGATCTCTGTGTATGCCAAAATGGGTATGGCGTGATGCTATATGTGTGTATGTATAGACCAAGTAAACATAATTAATTCACTTTTCTATTTATTATATTAGAATATTAGTTGTAACTTAAACGATGTGAAGCATCAATAGATAATGGCCATAAAATTGGTATAAGAAAATTAAATTCCTTACCTAGCTGAGGCCTAGCTTGGTTATCTTTATGCTAATGGTGTATTTCAATACGGATATTTTAATGCCATTCACAGTATAACTCCACGAAGGCAATTCTCACCATCATTTTTTACAACTTGGAAATGTAACATGAATAGCAGAATGTATCTTAATAGAAATTCCTTGTAGCGATGAAAAAAAAACAGTTATATTTTTAGTGTGAATAATAATTAATTAAAAACAATTAAATTTTTATGAACTGTGTTAATATACATACTCGTACGTACATACCATCACGCCGTCTCGCTGTCTGGGTAGGCAGATGGAAGAGTGCCAGACTTTCTTATCACGACACACATTTTTCATTTCTTCTACTTCCATACACATTGTCATACAAATCCTACTATTGTATTTATTTGATCCCGTACACGGTAGTATCGATTGGGTAATGTCTATGCTGTAGCCTCGGACATATTTAATGACAGTCTTAATGCATTAAAAAGTTCTCTCACGGAGCGTTTTCTGTTTATTTGAACCATAAATCCGACGCCAGTGCGTAAATCTCGTTGATTTTTTTCTTTTTTTTCTGTCCTTTTTTCTGAGACCTTTAAAAATGTGTTGAATTTTCGATTTGCGTTGTTTTGTGTGTATTGAGTGGATGAATTATACGTATATACTCGTATATATAATTTTTATTTTCCCTAACATATTGTTATTTTTTTATATATAAAGTCCTTGGATCACCTGAACCTTGACCTATCTCAAGTTTGTATTACATATATGTATGGTAAGTAGTATGCACGTACGTAATGCTTTATGAAATATAATATTATATATGTCTTTTGATTCGTGTAAATGTTTTATACTTTTTATAACAAATTTTATATTCACGCGCGCTCAAAGTTCTAATTTGAGTATTACAATTATAACTTTTTTTAATGTTCGATAAAAAAATCCATACACTGTTATTAAATAAATAATTAAAACTAAGACCTTTTTTTCTTGAATCATATAAAATCACATTTGTTTCACTTAAAACCTGTTGCTTTATTTATTCATTAATTGTATTACTCAAGTATTGGGACATCATGTCTTGGTCAAGAACAGCTTTTAAACTAGCAGAATATTTTATTTCTTATCAGCAATATCCGAATCAAGCGATTAATTTGGATCATACACTGGAATGAACGCTATCGATCAGACTCATCCATAAAGTTACTTCGATAGACGTTGTTGTACTTAATTTTTTCACACATTATACGCAACGCTCTCAATTTTATTGCATTTATCTTACTTTAATCTTTTTGCCACGTCATTTTCAATATTTAATTTACCTTTGAAACTATACACATTTCTTTTCATACATTAAAAATATCTTGTTTTGTTATAAAAAAAATTCGGACCAAAAAAAATCCTTGAGAAAACCCGAAAATCAAAAATACATTAAATAGAGTATTTAGTATTCTCGTTTGATAAAATTATATTAATTTTAATTATATTTCGTTGTTTTATATATTTCATATATCTACATGGCTGTGGTTTG
Organism: Odontocerum albicorne; assembly: GCA_949825065.1. Lineage (NCBI taxonomy): Eukaryota > Metazoa > Arthropoda > Insecta > Trichoptera > Odontoceridae > Odontocerum > Odontocerum albicorne. The sequence continues at coordinate 30,633,833 of OX463847.1, read as the reverse complement.
ATAGGACGTGACGAGTATTGTGATAAAAAAATTATGTTATCTGTTGTGGAAAAATATGATACTATCAAAAAAATTATCATATTAAATTATTAACATAAAGTTTTGATTCACTAGAAACATTCCGGTTAATAAACAAATTGTATAATCCACGATACCAAAAATATTTTTTTTAAGAACATGTTACTTTAAGAATAAATTGGCAACTCTTCCGTTCAACACATTGTTTAACCCACCATTCGCTTGATTGCCTGTTGCTTCTATTCTTTCAATATCGCACTTGGCGCGGCCATCAAAGCTCTTAATGCGATAAAAAATATATCCCATTCAACTACAGAAATAGTCAAACGGTATAAAATGAATATGTATAATTTTCACATTTTAAACAGCTTTTTTCTTAACGTCCGGCGACCGAGATAACTATTTTATTTTTGGCATGTGTAGCGAAAATTTGGCGTGTCTATCCACGAAAACATTTCTGAGAAATAGCCTTGACCGCTACCTTGTCTCGTGAACTGCCATTATCCAGCCCGATAGCTAAAGCAGGTATGTTTGTCTATCAAATTTGAACTTCAATAAAATAAATCGGGTCATTGTTTTTTTTTTTGTTACTTCTGTCGGATGTATTATGAACCGTGTTTAGTGCGCTGTAACAGGGCTCACCAACATTTTTCGAAAGATATTCACATTGTACTTATAGTTGGTACCATGATCCAACGCGGTGTTGCTTAATCTTTTTGAGCTGTGACCCAGATTGGCGTATTAGTTTTGGTTTCAAAACTTCGTGCTCGTGGTCTTCTGCTGTGTCTCAAACTCGGCGTACCACCTGTCTACATCCTTCCCGGTCCTGGGCCATGTTGAATAATCTCTTAAACAGGATCCTGTTGTCATATTTATCTTACCCGCCTTCTCTCAACTGTCCCCGCGATCACCAGTTTCTCGACTTATTGTTTTCTAGTAACAGACCTTAAGTACTATATGATTATTTTTCTGCATGCTGTCTTTCAGTAATATACAATTATTGTATGACAGAAACATTGGTGCGCCTTGCAGTCCACGGGGTATGGAGCATACCAAGTGAAAACGAACTACAAAGAAACCTTTATAGATCTTCCGATATGTGATAGTAAGACATTGGGATTTAGGTGTAGTGTAGTTTATATATGCGTGTAATGTTAATATATTATTATACGAGGCATATCCAGAAACTAAGTGTACTGAATTTTTGTAGGTTACAATTTTTTTTACTTAAACAAAAAAATTACGTGGTTACCGTAGTACATATGTAAGCTATTTTTCGACATAGTCGCCATTCCTCTCAATGCAGGTGGTGAAGCGGGGTATCAACTTTTTGATGCCTTCCTCGAAGTAGTTTCCCGCCAACCCCTCCGTCCACTTCTCCACCTCCTCCTTTACCTCCTCGTCGGTTGAAAACCTTTTTCCACCCATGTGCAGCTTCAGGGAGGTAAAGAGATAGTAATCTGAAGGTGCTAGGTCAGGGGAATGCGCGGGATGGTTCAGGACATCCCATTTAAACGAGGCGAGCAGTTCCTTCGTGGCGTTGGCCGTGTGTGGTCTGGCATTGTCGTGCAGCAGGCAGACTCCCTTTGTCAGGATGCCTCTCCTCTTGTTCTGAATCGCCCTCCGCAATTTTTTTAGGGTCTCACAGTATCTTGCAGAGTTGATGGTCTCCCCTTGAGGCATATATTCAATTAAAATTATGCCTTGACAGTCCCAAAACACGGATGCCATGATTTTCTTGGCTGAAATTGTGGTTTTGAACTTTTTGGCGGAGGGTGAAGAGGTGTGACGTGACCGTTTTTAAACTCGCGACACCACTTGTACACTCTCGCACGATTCATAGCTTTATCACCATATGCAGTTTTCACCTCATTATAAACCTCAACCGAAGGTTTTCCCTTCCAAACGAGATAACGGATGACGCCGCGTATTTCGCACTTGGCGGGAGATTGGATTGACATTTTTCACGAAACGTGTTTTCGCATCGACACTTCTCAACGTACTGACTTCGAACCGGTCTCGTTGCGAAGGGGAAGGGTTAGGCTACACGGAAGTGTAGCCAACATGTCGAAAATAAAATCCATCCGGTCGTGAGAGCCTCAGTACACTTACTTTCTGGATACGCATAGTACATTTTAAAGAGAGCTCCCAAATAGATTGTCTTCAAGTGCTTCCCGTAGCAATCTCTTATCTAACCAACCAGAATGATATCAAAGAAGTCTTAAGCGAAAACCAGACTGGTATCCTTTATAAAAAAAAACCTGTGTTCCAGTGGGATTTGAACCCGCAACCTCCGGGTTTCTTCGTCTTACTTGAAACAACCATTGTATATATGCATTCGTTTCCGATGTGTTTTTTTTCATACATTGGCACACCGTACTTTTTACTTAGTGCACGCATCTTCAGAGCATTTATCTTACTTTTATCCTTATTCTGCTAAATCCAAGCTTCACTTCCATGCGTAAGGTGGACGAACACATTATGACATATTATTATTTTTGCTGTTTTTGATATAGCACGGTGGTCGTTAAGTACTCCGTTTATTTTGTTATTTGTCGCTACCCTTGTTTCAATTATAGTAACTTAAATTAGTTGTATACTTGACGATCTCTGCAGCCTAGTTGGTAAAACACTTAACTTCCACCAGGGAGTTTCCAAAAAGGGTTCGACTTTGGTAAAAAGAAATTGTCTAGTAGCAATACTCACACTCGCTAGAGAATTGCTGCCTCTACACATTCGTTAGTATTGCTAACACTAACACGAAAATGAATGATTAAATTTTACATTGTCTTTTTGTACCCATTTACCAGTTTGATTAAAACTTTTTCAATACTAGATCCGGCTCGCAAGCTGTAGTTTCGCAACAACTCATTATAAAATGCTTAGCAATAGAGCGCTATCACCGGTTACCGTTACAATCTCGATCCGATCACGAACTCTCCTTTCAAATAAGATTTTTGTTTTTATTCGTATCGCATGTGTATCTCCCAAACAACACGACTTGAAAACATTTATTTCAAATCTTCAAATTCAATTGGCATGATCTTGAACTGAAATTAATGGTCATCATTTTTTTATTTTATATAAATGAAACTATTTCATCCCGGTCACGAATATGTGAAATTAAAATTTGTTATTGGACTTGAATTCATAGTCTGACTCGAGCACTCAATACTTTATAACACTTACGTTACACACATTACAACCTGGCTTGTTTGTTGCCACGTAGCAATCTCTTCGGTATGTTTTCTGTCTACCCAAAAAGGGGCATGGCATGATGGTGTGTATGTAAGTAAGGCTTCCAATAAATCGCCTGATTCGACTAACCGGTTTTCCATTATTTTTACATCCAAGAAATCAGCTATAACAGGTTATGAAAAAATATATATTATATAAACAAAAATATATAATACATTAATTAAACTTTGCAAGCGAGTAAACTACGAGAATTTCCCGCATTTTCTCTATCACTATATAATACGATCGTCGTTTTGCAGGTAGACATTTCTTTGTTTATTTATTGGTTGAGGCGTTGAGGCTTTCTCTACACTTAAAACAGTTGTTAAAATCAATACATACATACGAGTACATATCATCACACCATGTCACTTGCGGAATAGGCAGAGATAACAAATCTTCAAACTTTTCTATCCAAGCACACCACCTTCGCCTCCTTCATATACATACATCTCGTCATGGGTAATCTTCTATTATTCATATTTCTCACTTTACCTTCTTTCGAAATCTGGTCCATTTGATCCAGCCACGTTTTCCTCGGTCTACCTCTACCACGCACACCCTGCACTTCTGACTTGTATACTCGCTTAATCATTATTTTATCATTCATTCTCTCCACATGTTCAAAAACATTAATTTATGGTGTCTTCATTCCGCCTTAAAATTTATAATAGTAAAAAGGAATGTTTGCAAATATAACCATCCTATTTTCATTTTTAAAATACTTTATTGTTTGGGATTGGAAAAACTTGTCGATTGTTAACTGAACGTCGGTGTCAATATGGTCATAAAAAATAACATCTAAATAATAGAAATAACACGTCGAAACTAAGGCTAAACCCTACATCAAAATATATGAATAATATATTGGTTGATAATTCTTTTTTTAATTTTCTAACTCGGTATCCGAATAAATATAACCGTTTTTCGGTTATTTTGAAAATTCCTCAAATAACCGTTTGATTGGTTTGGTAACCATGTGCGTTTGTAATATTCATACAAAAAGGACATAATCATTTTTAACTAGCTGATGTGTATGTAATATTCATAAAAAAAGGACATAATCATTTTTAACTAGCTGATGTGTATGTAATATTCATACAAAAAGGACATAATCATTTTTAACTAGCTGATGTGTATGTAATATTCATACAAAAAGGACATAATCATTTTTAACTAGCTGATGTGTATGTAATATTCATACAAAAAGGACATAATCATTTTTAACTAGCTGATGTGTATGTAATATTCATACAAAAAGGACATAATCATTTTTAACTAGCTGATGTGTATGTAATATGCATACAAAAAGGACATAATCATTTTTAACTAGCTGATGTGTATGTAATATTCATACAAAAAGGACATAATCATTTTTAACTAGCTGATGTGTATGTAATATTCATACAAAAAGGACATAATCATTTTTAACTAGCTGATGTGTATGTAATATTCATACAAAAAGGACATAATCATTTTTAACTAGCTGATGTGTATGTAATATTCATACAAAAAGGACATAATTATTTTTAACTAGCTGATGTGTATGTAATATTCATACAAAAAGGACATAATCATTTTTAACTAGCTGATGTGTATGTAATATGCATACAAAAAGGACATAATCATTTTTAACTAGCTGATGTGTATGTAATATTCATACAAAAAGGACATAATCATTTTTAACTAGCTGATGTGTATGTAATATTCATACAAAAAGGACATAATCATTTTTAACTAGCTGATGTGTATGTAATATTCATACAAAAAGGACATAATCATTTTTAACTAGCTGATGTGTATGTAATATGCATACAAAAAGGACATAATCATTTTTAACTAGCTGATGTGTATGTAATATTCATACAAAAAGGACATAATCATTTTTAACTAGCTGATGTGTATGTAATATTCATACAAAAAGGACATAATCATTTTTAACTAGCTGATGTGTATGTAATATTCATACAAAAAGGTCATTATAAATTTTTAACTACTTTCTCTAATACCGATTTGTATAAATTCATGCACAAGTTACAATGAATTATCATATATATGTTAAATCGGTAATTTTATATAATCAAAAATCGGAAGGAAGTATCGATTTTTTTTCATGCTATATGTCCTCAGTAAGATACAGGCAAAAACCTAGTTTACTAGGGACACGACAAATTATATGAAACAAACCCAGATCCATTAAAATTGTGTGCCGAAATTAAATGACTTGTTTTTTCGCAAATTATTTATATTTCTTGTCATGTGTAAAATAAATAAATAAAATTAAATACCCATTATTTCAACCCTTAAGTGTTTACAACTATACATTAACATAATAACTATTCAAGCATTTTGATGTTGCGTTAAAAGTTATTTATTGTGACTCAATATGAGTGTGTATATGCTAAAAAGAACCAACTTAAAGTCTACCTTCTTTTGAGATATTATTATATGTAAACAAAGGACTTTTGTATGAAACGGGAGTTTTTTGAAAACTTGAATTTAACCACGTTATACTGGTTAAATTCAGGTTTTCAATTCGTTCAAGTCATTCGATATTTCAGATAAACGAAGGATTTTTTGTGGGTTGAATTTTTTTTGCATATTTGCGCTTCCATATACAAGTATTTATACTATAATAGGAACATGACCCAAGTTGATGGGAGATCGAGGGATAAATGCTGAGCCGTTTCTCTCTCAACAGATTGATCTCTAGTAATAGCGCCTACTTACTGTAAGGAATTTATACCGTTCAAAAAGCTTCGTTTAATACAATGATGGAGCGACCCAGCTAACTGCAAGATTATATCATGACTATTAAGTTTGCACGGTGCAACTATGTAAACGTAGGCTGATTGTATCAAACAAAAATTAACTTGGCAAAGATTAGTGACTTCAGGTATCATTGAAACGCAAATATACGCAAAAGGGATCCAAACCATAAAACGCATCTTTCGTTTATTTGAACTGTCGAATAAGAATCTATTTGAAAATTAATTTATTTGAAAAAATATGAAGGCCATGTAATTGTGAATTTGGCATACCACCATTTGGTCGTGCCAGCTTTGTATTATTTTGCACTTTCGTTGTAAACAGTACAACCTGATTGGCTTATTGTCATGCAATAATTTATTCCAACAAACCAGAAAGGGGTCTGTTTTGATAAAATAAACAAGGCTTATTTTAGGTACCCCAGCCCGGAAGTCAAGCAATGGTCGTTACCAACCTGTAAAACCAGACGTTTTGAGAGTTCATCTTGTAAAAGCATCGTGTCGATTCAATAAACATCCCACATTTGGTTTATATAGAGAACAAACGAGTACACCTTTTCGCCGCTAACTGGAGTCAACGTCTTTAAGACACAGCTTTAGTGCTGGTTTTTTAATAGTATTCAAGTTTCATAGAAAAAATCATGGCGCCCCATTAATAAAATAACAATATCTGAACATTTCAACAATAGCATTACTTGTCAGGTTTTGTCGTAACTAGAAGATTTATCTCATTATTGGTGCAATGGTTGTAATCTGTGGATTGTGAGCGCTTTTTTGTATCTATAAATCAGTGAATGATCGTGTTTACATTGAATGTTTCAGATTTAAATACTCTTTCTTTGTGTAATGTGATTAATTTTGTATTATGTTGAAGGGTGATTTTATTAATTATGAATATTTAATTTTTTGTTTGGTGAAATTTGTGTGCCGTAGGACAAGCATACACCTACGAGTAGTTAGGTAGGATACTAAAAACAATATAAAACAATTGATGTAAAGGAAAAATCTCAAATTCTTACCTTATATCATCAGAATTGGTTCAACGGTGATCACAATATACCTTTTGACAAATTCAATAATGCACTATTAAAAATAAGTATTATTTTGCGTAACAGGAATCGTCAAGCTTAAAATTACAATGCGTAAGCGATAATTCCTTTTTAAATAAAAATATAAAGGAAACAATTCTCAGTTCGATTCGGCATCAAGAACATTTATTTTAAATTATTTTCACACCTATGAATTATTCACAAATAAATATCGTATTATCACAATACAGCATCATTTAAAAACTCAATAAAAAAATCTATATATCATCATTTTAATGAAGATGTTTACAATGAGGTATTAAAATGTATATACTCGTATTTTACACTGATTATTTTTTGTTCATCAATATTTTAGAGCAAATTCGTATCTTTATTTGAAAACAGACACTCGTAAGTCAGCAATATCTAACATATTATATTATATAATGAATCTTACTTCGATACATTATTTTTAATATTGGATATACAGAAATTATCAAGTTTTCTTAAAATTACAGTAAATTAGTGATAATTATTATTTTGCAGTTCAATTCACGGGCATTTATTAAATTATTTTCACACATATAAATTATGTAAAATTAAAATCGTTTGTCAAAATGCGTCATTATTTTTAAAACTTAATAAAAATATATGTCATCGGTTTTATGAAGATATTTACAATAAGTCATTTTATACTGATTCATTTGTTATTCATCGATATACTCGTAAGTATTTTCTCTCATGATTATAGTGTTCTCACCTTTCTTCTACTTATGATGATGATAGATGAAGCGACGTGAATGACATAGGCTCTGTGACGTAGCGTTAAGCTACTATTAACCTAGCGATACATTTTTATTTTCGAATCGCGGGTAACTTAAACCGCAGATAAAAGGGGATTACTTTACAGTAACCCCTTGCTAATTGCAGGCACACGTTCTTTAAAAAACGGCGCAGTTGGCGAAACTACAAATTAGAAAATAGGGAGTTATGGGAATATTTAAAAAAAATATGTACTCCTATATTCTTTATTTATTTGAATATATTATGTATTATTTTTTACAAGGTTAAAATTGTTTATTTTTTTCCAAGATTTTTCTGAATTTGTTGATACTCGTATATGTATAACTGCAAAATAGCTTCCAAATTTCATTTGAAAAATAGGCTTCAGCGTATTTGTTGATCAAATTCTTGAAAATTGTCCGTTAAATAGAAATCTATATAAATAAAAATAAACTCGTGTAATAATTCCACCCATCCATTAGATATTCTTTCTGTAAAATATTTAAAAAATAATGTCAATGAACAATATCGCGTTATTTTAAAACCGCAGTTGGCAAGATCGTGATTGGCGAAAAATTACTGTTCTGTTAAATCTGCAATATTTGATAAATCTCACTTTTCGGCAGGTTTTTTTCCAAAATATGGAAGGTACCTTTCACACTTTAAATTTACCTTCCTTTAGCTCAAACCATTTCAGCGTCCTCTTCTTCATCTTACTCAACACATTCATCCCTAATCAATTCATTCCGTATTCTATCGTACATTATTTCTCTAAGTATTCTTCTTAATGCACACATTTCTACGACATTTATTCGTCTCCTCTCAGTTTTTTTCCACTTTCATATTATATCATAAAAATATATATATATATATATATATGATATATATTTATTTTTCAGTATCCCAATACAGAAGGCAGCATGAGTGAGGAGTTAAAGACTGCAGGATTAAATGAAGGTGTTCATAAGTTGCTACTCCGACTCCTGGAGAAAAGTCCAATGCACCGTCTACGATCACTCAAGGCATTGCAGGAAACGGCCTTCTTCAAGGATTTCAATTTTGAAGAAGTCAGGTCAATGAAGGTAAGATAACTTTATCCAATTCAATATTTTTTATTAAGTTTATTAATTTTCTTCATAAATTGTATTGTATTACACTTATGTTATATTCAATATCATTTATGTTTTGTGATAATTCTTTAAGAAGATCTATGTGGTGTGTTGTACGTACGTTTGATTCCCGTTGGCACCTAAATTCTTAAAAATAATTATTCTGATTTTCACTTAATTTCCACAAAGAAATTAACCTGTCAAGTTGTAATGTACGAGTATATAATCAATAATGTAATAAAATGAATTATATAGTCCTAAACTGAATAATGTAGACCAGGGTATTTATTTTATTTTCGCTTTCATCGAGGCATGAACACAATATTACTAATTAGCAATTAAGCATTCTTCCACTAGCCACTATAGTTCGGAAATTCTAGGATGAGTCCTGTGACAGCTCACAAATTTGCCTCAATACAACCTTAGGTAATGTATTTACCTAAATAACTTGCTATTTATTAGAATTGAGGCTTATATTAAAGTTTATAAAATAATTAAAGTTACTGAACACCGTTACAAGGTTGTATTGGGGCAAATTTGTGAGCTGTCACAGGACTCATCCTAGAATTTCCGAACTATAGGCAATCAACAAAATAGTGGAACAAACAGGTAAATTCAAAATAAATTAAATTTGTCAAAGAAAGCTCTTTACAAATTGATTTATCTACAATAATTTGAACAAAGTCAAATTTGATTTAGTTTTTGTAAACAAATTTAAACATGATTTGTGCAACCGTCAAATAATGCATGTTTCTGATTTTTTACCCAGACACTTATTTTTTTTCTAAAAACGTTCATGCAAACCAAAATTTAAAAATATGCAGAGAGGACAGAGCATCAATCTTTTCAAATGTGGTATACACTTGTTATGACCTCAAAATCACTTAATACAAATCATTCCACTATCTCACTTCTGAAATTTCTTTCTTTTAAAATCTCACTCTCATTTTACAATGATTGTTTTCTTAATCTTTTAATGCCTTATCAACCACAAGCTCCCACTGAAGATTTGATCTTTTTTATTTGAAAATCTTATAACCTTAATTTATTTTTCATTATACTCTCCACTTATGTAATCTTTCATATAATTTATTTCAAATTTGAATAATGTAAGACAAATAAATGTCTCACATTGGATAATGTGAGACAAATGTTCCAAAAAGGATCCAACCCACATAATATGTGATATTTTTTTGGTTTGATCGCAATATTGAATACATACTCGTACATACCATAACGCCATTTTAATGTTGGGGTAAGTAGAGGACAGAGTGTCACACTTTCCTATCATGATACATATTTTGCCTCTTCCACATCCATGCACCTTCTCATACAACTTATAGGATATCTCTGACTTTATATACCTCCAATGATATCTCTGACCGTCTACATTTCCTTCTTTTGAAATATAATTGACTTAATCCAACCATACTTTCTTTGGTCTTCCTCTACCACGCCTTCCACTCATATTTACACTATACTTGTATATTTGTTTTGCACTATAATATAGAATAAATATACCTTAATCATGCAAATACGAGTATATTAAGTAAATTAAATGTGTAACATTTTTATATTCCATCTGAATAAATTTCATTACATGTATGTATGTTTCTTAAAATATATGAAAACATGTTAATTATAATAATATATCAAAACATGTAAAATGTATCAAAACATGTAAAATATATCAAAACATGTTCTTTTTGCATATAAAAATCTATTTGTGATAATTATATTTTATAAAGTACAACATTGCTATCATTGTACAACATTGCTACCATTGTACATTGTATAAGGAAGCTGAATTTATTTAAATGATCAAATCACCTTTTTGATTAAAAATTTATTTTAAATAACAATTCAAAAAACGATTAATATGTCAACAGTGTTATACATACTCGTACAATAGAAAAAAGGTAAACCCAGTATAAAACAAGCCTTACTTATTAAAAACGCAAACCCATAAAATTTATTTAATTCATCTTCACAACATCTTCTTTGCTTTACTCTTGTAAGTGTCCAAGTCATATGAAAGGCCATACAATGGGCATACTGATTGCTAAATCTATGTAAACTTGTTGTACAGGTTTAATACAAATAATATTTTTTATTTATATATTTTTATTCCAGATTGTTAACTAAGTCGAACAATTAGCAAGTGCTAAGTTATAGTTTTTGCACATCATTCGATTAATTTTTTAGCTACGAAGAATATATTTCGTTATTTTTCTAAAATCCCTTACTTTTTTAGAAAACTTTTGAGACCATCTAAATTATTTATCTTTTCTCCAACAGATTTGCCCTAGAACAATCCTGATGAAGTATTTCCCTGAAGAGACTCAAGCTACTGAGGACTCCCTCGAGACTGCCCAATTAGACAACGAAGCTAAATTATTATTTTCAAAATTCGATCAAATGACTTTCCATCGTAGTTAAAATTATAAAAAATTTTGTTTGATTTTATGTTACGAAATTGTGTCTTCAAAGTATACCATATTAAATGTTTTTTTTATCATATGTGACCGCCTTATGGCTTACATGCCATTTGAAAGGCTTATGGATTACATACCAGCCTTATGGCTTATGTACTATTTGAAAAAAAACTAAAAGGCTTTAGGGTAATTCAATTTCAAATATGAGAATCTCAATGAAATATGTAAATATAATTGACAGTTATCTCATTTTAATACTTTATTAGACTAAGAAACTTTTGTTTTTTATGGGTTAACTTTGATGAACCTGATTTGCTTAATGTATAGTAGATGTACTCGTAAACAGGACCTTCAGCTTAGTTTTTTAGTTAAAAGTGTTGGCATATGTATGCTGGGTTATTGTCAAAATGAATTGAAAACCACAGATATATTTCACAGGTCATGTATAAAATTTTCCTAGCCCTTTCTCAGTTCTCTTGATATGAATACGAGTGTAGTATTAAAGATGTGAATATAAAAATGATCTTCCATATTCTCATAGGTGTATATTCTCATATAAAAGCATTATTATCTTTAATATTTATGTTTTTCTTATTTATTATTCAATAACAATTTATGGCATGGAAATATAATCCTTATTGCCAAGTTCGTACTTTTCTCCCATTATGGAGAGTTTACTTATTTCTTTAGAATAACGACGAGCCCTCTCAGTAGAAAAAACAACCTCTCCAGGGCAACTTCAAAAATCCTTACTAATCGCACCTACTTCAACAAAAACACCATCTCGTGTGAATACACAGACAATGTCTCTGCGAAAACAAAAATCAACCACTCTACATGAAAAAGAGGATCTCCAAAGTTCTAATAAAAACGCCATTGTGTCCTATGAATAGGCACCCCAGTACTCCTATCTCCTATATTTAAGATATTTAGCGTATAATAGGCTTGACATATGTTCTCATTTATCTGAATCTGCAATCATTTGAAAAGAAGTAAGATGATTGTTCAGATTTCTTTGTTTTCCTATAACTTGTATTGCAAAAAATTCAGTTCATCAATTCAAATGTAGATGGATATTTTTAGCAAAAAATTACAAATTTGTTAAACTAAAAAAATATAATTTTAACGATGTTTCATAAAATGGATATTCTTTTTAAATTCTAAAAGCGAAGAGGGCAATTAAGTATATTTAAAAATTAGCACATTTTTTTACATTCTCTCTACATAATGTAAACAACGAAAGAGTTTTCTCATGAATGCAAAGCTAATGGAGGAATAATCCCAACAGGTTAGTTAACTGACCAAGAATGTTGTTTGCATAGAATAATTTTTACTGATTATTTTCTTAAATACCTGAAAGAATCTCTAGCTTGGATGAAAACAATATTTTTGTCTGAAAAACATACACTCAAATTTTAGTTGTAAAATAACAGAATAAAACATTCAATTTGTCCTCTTTTATTATTTGGTATGTCCTCATTTTTTGAGAATATTCTCATTTCTCATAATATAAATATATGGCAACCCTAGTGTATGGTATAATCTTTTATTGGAGTGGTGGACTATTTGTGGGACTGGCTGATTTCCTCATCGGAGTTTTATACAAAAAAAATCTGTCAAATGGTAGTTTTTTATTTTTATGGTGACGTCTTCATGGATGGTGTCATTATTACGACAGGAAAAAGCTGTTTAATGTGTTAGGCAAAGATTTTTGAGATTGTGAGGAATTTCTTTCTCCCACCGGGAGGGATCACCACCATTCACAAGATAGAAGTAAGCTACATACTAAAAAAATACACTCACAAAATATATGGTCTATATTTTTATACCATGAATTTTTAATTAAAAAAGGATAATATTTTTATTATTCCTTTGTGTAATCTAGTTTTGGCAATCAAGCCAACCAGTTTTTAGGTTTTTACAGTTCTAATTAGTGGAAACTATTTTTCTAAACAAAAGGGCAATCGTTCGCTATTGACATAGATATCAAGCTTTGAATAAATAGTTGGTTAGTTTGAAGAAATTGTTATATAGTAATTAGCCTGCAACATGTGTTGTTTACAAAAAAGGATAAATATATTAGAAAAGAAAAGTATTTTTATACTCAAGAAAGTTAGAAATTGCCTATTACAGTAGTTTAGATGTTTACCCATAGTTTAGTTACTCCGCAAATACTTCTATTACTATTTAACTTCTCTCGAAGGATATCAACACAGAATATTTTGAAAATTTCTTTGAAGCCGTATTTCTTTGTAAGCTCACATATTTATGTAATTTAATTATATTTTAAGTAAGTGTGATGAAAATATTATCACTAATCAAAAGAATCACTTAAAATTAACATTCCAAAAACATATATACACATTTGTGTCCCATTGATAGTCAAATTATTATTTTAAAGCATTATCCTACTTATTTTTTGATAAAATTATATCTTTTATAAGTATTTGGATTTGTTGTTTTTGATTTTCCACTTATTCGTGCCATTATTTTGTAGATTTAAAACAGCTTGTGTCAGTTCAAATGTTTGATAGTTGGATTGGATTGATTTTTAATTAATTATATATTTTTATCGTAACAATGGCTCATTCTACTCATGGCATGTATATTAATGTTTAGTATGTAAATATAATGACAATTTTATTTCATTTGTATTCTTAGTAAACATTTATTTTATTAAACAATCACCATACAAAAAATAATTTATTTCATGTTTTTTAACACACCCTTGTTTTGTAGTATTGTGATTCAAGTGCTATACAAAAATGTATTTTAATTATTAGCATTCTAAAGTAATGTAATATTAATCACACACAATGAGAGCATAATACTTGTGTCACTTATGTGGAATAAAAACAAAAAACATATATTTAAAATAATGCTTATAGATATGTATGTTGATAAGTCAATAAAATGATCTTTATATGTAAGTGGTCAAAGGATACAGAACTCCTTAATAGACTTATATCATAATTTTTACTTACATATATCCCCAATTTATGCAATAAAATAATTCTGACAATAAAGGTCTTACTAATTTATTTTTTTATTGATTTATTCATAAATCATAATTTTTTGTTTACCAAATAATTATCATAAACTGGCTCACTAAGAAACAAATTGATTTTAGTCTATTTCAATTTTAATTATGTATTATAACATGATATTAAAAAGTACATATTATTTGAAGTTGTATACAAGTACAATACCTATATATAAAAAAATTATATAGCGCTGTTTTATAGTAAATTAACTCTGTCAGAAAATAAAATCTTTATATGAACAATTTTTTATATATATATTTGAATACTAAATAAACAAATACTTTCTTGTTTCACTACATTAAGCCCCACTATATGTGTTTCTACATTCTATTTTGAGGCTCTCTTCAGGTGAAATGATCCTGGTTTGTTACGAGAGCAATACTTGTTCAACATTTTATATATCATCAGAAGTATGTGTAGTCTATTAAGCCAAAGATTTTTTTCAAGCATGTGAAATCTTTTACATTCTTTTGTTCTTTATTACTATACTGAAGTTTAATAAATAAAAGATAAAGTGGTTTTAAAAGAGACAATCAGAGTTTGTGTAAATAATATAATTTCTTCAGGAAAATCTTAAATAAAAGTTTTCCATATCAATAAATATGTGATTCAAAATGAATTAAAATAGATCAAGAAAACAATCTCATATTTTATCAGATATAACAATTTTATCTAAAATATTCCTATTTAAGAGTGTTAACTACAATATATAAATAAATTACTATGGTTGGATTCGTAAATTTTCTTAAAATATCAATGCTCATCTTATGAATTCTAAACTAAACACAGCTATTGACACAATATATCCTAAAATGAGCATATAAAATATACCCTGCATATCTTTCCAGTTTAGCATATTTCTTGTTGATAGAATGTCACTTTTGATAACCATTGAAGATTCCCGCCATACTTTCATCAACCCACTCTCAAATATCATTCTTCCATAATGATCAATTCTTTTAAACAGTGGTGAACCTCTTGGCAATATGTATGTTAAATATAAATTATGATTTTTTTCTTTTCCCACGTGAATAGCCAATCTACCATCTTTGTTTTTATATGTCTTTTCGACCATATCAGCCACAGTACAATCCATCCAACAAGCTTTGTCACTTGAATCCTTTAAATCATTAGCACATTCAAATAATTTTAAATTAACAACAAGTCTTCGGTTTAGTGTTTCAAACATTTTCGAAGTAGGTGGAAATTCAATATCAGGTGAGGGAAATCCTTCAATTTTGAATTCGCTCTGATATAAATCTTGTAACGTATCTATATTAGGATCGTAATGTGGCACAGTGAGAACTGATACAATCGAGGCTTGAAATAAAAAATTAACAATAAATATTGACCAGATTATTGATGTGAAAAATATGTGAAAACTTAGGTTGGTTTTCACTTTGGGAATGGGTAACAACAAATAAAGTTGCGATGTGTATGTAAAAGCAATACCCAAGCAATCCCAAGAACTGAATTTGCTGATCATTTTTAGGTAAATTGAAAAATATACAACAGCAAAAAAGAATGATATTAAAAGTGAAAGTTTTGTACTTGTCTTATACATGCGCTGTAAATTCTGCCATGCTGAAGATTCTTTTGCTCGGTGTACAATAAAGCATAGCCCACTTCCTTCCATAGGATAAATGAAATCAAATTTTAGAAAAGGAATCTTCGCTAAATATATACTATTGAAACTTAAGTCATATTTTCTACGTGAGAAATTCAAATAACCTATAGCAAATATTTCATAAACTGGTCTTCTATTTATTTCCTGCAAGGTTTTAACATATTTAACAGTAAAATTCATTTTGGATGCCAGCACCTTCATAAAACTAGCATCTTTACCTGAAAACTTGTTGATACCAATTTTTTCTTGATCTATCTGAAACAATGGTGGTGAATGTACGGCTAAAGTCAACATTGAAAAACCTTTCAAATCGATTGTCTTCTCTGGGAAAAATCTTATATCGGATTTCAAATCATTGTGATAGATTTCGATACATCTTTGTAGATACTTGGATGAATCTTCCGAGAATACACAGCTGCTATTACAATGTAAGAAAAATTCCATACTTCCTTCGTACATCTCATCAGGATTTTTACTCGTCCAACAAATATATTGGTTTTGATTCCCAGTTTCGATGGAGGCATAAGGAAAAAATCCAAATACTTTAACGGTTTTCTCACTTGTAACAATATCAAGAATTATACTGTTTATCAATTGATAGTACCATAATAAGAAAAATGTGAGCTCCTTCCTTTCTTCTTCTTTAATATAAATAATTGTTAAAGCATCAGTAGTCCAGTACATAGTTTGGGATAATGAATCTAAAGCTTTAGCCAACGTACTTAAATTTTGGACGTGAAATGCCATCATACCAACTTTATAAGGAATCATTTCCTCATTTTCATCAATCAAATCACTGTCAATTTTTAGATTGGAATTCATTACAACCAAGCAAATGTTAGACATTGTAAGCTTTGTGTAAACACTTGAAGGGAAATAACCAAATAATAAAATACATTTCCTGTATTCATATGGATGTTGTTGTAAAACTAAATCTGAAAAAATCTGAAAAAAAAACCTTAATATTTAGGGTTTGCTAGACTGTTTTATCCAACCAAATATCTACTTTTTTTTTATTTTTAAATTATCTAGCAACAAAATATTAAAACAATGAACAATTGGAGATTAATTTTGGTGAAAAAACAAAGAAAGGCTCTCATTTCTGCTGGAATTATAAATCTTCAAAATAGTAATATGGGATAATACCTATGGAATATTTCAATTATTAATGATTTAGTAAACGTAAAAAAACTCTATAATATCTCTGTCGAAGAAATGCATTCAATCCATATTTGTTAGTTCAATTTTATTAGATCATCCGAGAAATGAAACTCTTCCCATTTTTTTTATAAAAGAATTTTTTTTCTTTCAATTTTTTATAATCAATTATATATTCACCATTTTGTTCAACAACTTTCTTCCAATGCTCTCTCTACTGGTTACCTTTTTTATAAAAGTTAATAGATGTTATTAAAAAATCTTCAAAATGGTTTTTTATGTCACTCTCTGTTCTGAAAGTTTTCCACAAGTGATGTTTGAAGTGTTTAAATATCTGATATTGCCAAGTCTGGTGAATAAGGTGAATGAATTGTGGT
Source organism: Odontocerum albicorne (assembly GCA_949825065.1). Classification (NCBI taxonomy): domain Eukaryota; kingdom Metazoa; phylum Arthropoda; class Insecta; order Trichoptera; family Odontoceridae; genus Odontocerum; species Odontocerum albicorne. The sequence continues at coordinate 30,616,249 of OX463847.1, read as the reverse complement.
TTCCCAATCCAACTCACCCAATTTATGCTATGTTAGTATTGCAGCATGTGTCCTTGTGTTGTCATGATGAAAGACTATGCGCTATTTGCGAGTGCTGGACATTTTACTTGAATTGCTTGTTTCAAATATTCCAGCTGTTGGCAGTACTTCTCCGCATTTATGGTTTCACCAGATTTGAGAACCTCAAAATATTAGATGACCAAAAAAGTTCATGTAGTTTTCTGTCGTGTTTGCTACAGTGACTTGTGACTTACAGAGCCCAAATTTTTATGTATAACAGAGATATCAATCAGTACGTCATTATTGAAAATAATTCAAAAGTAACATGTCAAAACCTTTCTGAAATGTTTCAAGTCAGTGATGAAACAATTAGTTTACATTTGCATCAAATTAGATAATCTTGAAAACTGGGGGTTACTTCAGAAACAGCCAGGACTGGTTAATTGAAAAAAGTGTTATTCTTGCAGGATAATTTATACTCTCCCGACATTTCTTAGAGCGATTAACATGTTTTCTTGGCGCTAGATAATCACATGTCTGTTTTGAATTTTTACAATTTCTGCACGAATTATTATATCTTCAATATTTGAACTTTTTCCAGCCTGAAGACAAAAAATTCTTGAAGACAAAAATTCCCCTTTTTAAACCTAGAGAACCATTTTAGGCAAGTTCTCTCAACTATCACATCCTTTCCATAAATTTCACAAATGTTGCTTGTGGCTTTGGCTGCATTGTTACCTTTCTTAAATTCATAAATCATTATTTGTCACCTTTTCAACATACTTTGACAATTGAAAACAAAGGAGTCACCGGTTAATACGACACACGTGCTCGAGCGCCCCATGAGCTGCACGAATTCTCGGATTAGCTAATATGTAAAATATTTTCTTAGAATTCAAGAAATGTAGCAAGAAAATTTTCAATCTAAATAGACAGTTTTGGTGGCCTAAAAAAACACCATGAGCTAGCCTTAAAAACTTTTAAAAATATAGAGGTTGGGCTGATATTTTGGATGAAAAATAATATATTTTAATTCCCAATAAAATATTCTTTTAAATTATTTATTTATTAATGTTTTTTAGAGACATTTAGTTAAAAAAATCACTCCAAGGGTTACTAATTAAACTTTTATTATAAAGACAACATACCACAGAGTCATCTAAATTTTGATATTCCTCCATTTCATCATTGATGTGAAAGCAAACTACTTGATTAAATGAAAAAAATAATAATATTTTCGTCATCAATCTTTGCAATCTCATGGTTACCTGGAATGACGTGAAGGCATGTGAGAGCTGTGAGGAAAAATTGAATATTCCTTTGATATTTAATTTTTTTTATTCATAAACGTTAATGGATATTAATGAGGGCTGATCATATAATACAAAACTATTTTTCTTGTCAATATTATAACGAAATATGAGAAATTGCAATTTAATGATCTCTATCACTTTCCATGTTTTCTAAAGATTATCTTATCTAGCCTTTGTTTGGCTAGATAAGATAGCATATTTATCAAGACTTTCTTGGTTACTCTTGCTGTAAAAATGTCACTCTAAGAATGCTTTTAATATTTATCTGAGGTATATTTAACCACTAAAACAATAAAAGTTAACAAATTCAATTGAAATAAGGACCAGAAATCGAAATCTGATTGCTAGACTGCTTATTAAGCTTATTACTAAAAAGCCACTAGGCTAGACAATTATGTAAATGAAGTTTATTTTATTAACTAAACTAAAATTATATAAAAATGACAAAACAGAGGGATGTACAAGTAGATTGATTCTTCGACAATAAAGTTTATTCACATTGGCAATTGAATATATATTTTTAAGACTGATATTGAAAAAAAAAGGTCAAAACATAGATGGAGAAAAGATCAACTAATTTAGATTTGTTTATCACAGCAATACCGTGATATGGTAATTATCTCAGAAATACTGTGATGACTGAAATTATTACAGACCTTAAACTGGAATAAATCTTCTTAAGTCAGTCTCAAATAGACCAAATTGATGATAAATATGGAAACTAAAGGACAAATAATACCTTCATAAGAGGTCAACAGTTACATATATCGAGGATATAAAATTTAAATCAACAGAGATTATAAAATTATGAAAATTAAACAGCATAAACCTTGCTTAGGTAGCATTCGAAAAACTCAACTCCACATTATGAAGCCATGTTCATCCCATCCATAGCCAATTTGATTCTCTAACAAAGTAATTATAAGTGTGTTCTCATACGGCTGTAAAAGCCAATGCGATTGTCGCTCATTCTGTTGCAGCGTGTGGGTAAACAATATTTTTTCCGGAAAGTATTTTAGGTCAAATTGAAACACAAAATTGCACCAAATGCTCGTGGGTGGTGGTTTTTGATACTTTCAGTATCTCTTATGTCGTAGAATGCGGATTATTCTCAATAAAAGCCTTGATTTAGACATCATCAGTGGTAATCAGCCTTTTAGAGTGAACAGCATCTTTGAGTGTTGTATCACTATTACTGTTTTTTTTTTCAAATCACTTATGACACACACAATCGCTTACTGCTTTGTCGTCATACACTGCAATTTTTTTATTTTATTTGTGTTACATTTTTTTCTTTTGCGGTAGTAAAAAAGCAACCAACACCTAAAAAATTACTTATTTGGTTCCATCTTCAAAATGACGACATAAAAAAACTGCTCAAACAATTTGGGTAAACATAGCTGAAAAAATGGGCTAAACTGTTACCTTTCATAATACCTTGCAGTATGTTTTAAATGAAGTTAGCAATGAAAATTTTCTCCTTACTATAACACATTGATCAATAAGTCCCGGGACTAACTACTAAAACAACATTTGTTTGCCAAAATTCTTCTTTATTCATCAACATAGTCTCCTTCAAGAGTGATACATTCATTCCAAAGCTTTCCTAACTTTTCTATGCCAGCTGTGTAGAACGATTTATTTTTTGTTTCAAAATAGGCGTTAGTTTCGGCAATCACTTCTTCATTGGAGCCAAATCCCTTTCCCTGGAGCATCTTTTTAAGGTCTGCGAACAGCCAATAGTCGCTGGGGGCCAAATCTGGAGAATACAGTGGGTGCGGAAGCAATTCGAAGTTCAACTCATGCTATTTGGGCATCGTTACCATCGACTTGTGACAGGGTGCATTGTCCTGATGAAAGAGAACTTTTTCTTCTTCATATGGGGCTGTTTTTTTTAAATTTCTGCCTTCAAACGCTCCAATAACGCTATGTAATATTCGCTATTGATGGTTTTTCCCTTTTCAAGGTGATCAATGAATATTATACCATGCGCATCCCAAAATACAGAGGCCATAACCTTCCCGGCCGACTGTTGAGTTTTTGGTCGCTTCGGACAACTTTCACCGGCTGCTCTCCAATCAGCTGACTGCCGATTTGATTCCGGAGTATAGTGGTGGATCCAAGTTTCATCCATTGTCACATACCGATGCAAAAACTCTTGTTTATTGCGCATAAACAGTGCCAAACAGCGCTCTGAATCATCAATGCGTTGTTGTTTCTGTTCCATTGTGAGGAAACACGGCACCCATTTCGAAAAAAGCTTTTTCATGACCAAATGTTCATGCAAAATAGTGTAAACACTACCAAATGACATCTTCAGGATGTCAGCTATCTCACGCAACTTTACTTCACGATTTTCCATGACGATTTTGAGTTTTTTTTTAATGTTTTCTGGTGTAACAGCCTCATTTGGACGACCAGAGCGTTCAGCATCATTTGTGTCTGTACGACCGCGTTTGATATCAGCATACCACCGATAAATGGTTGTTTTCGATGGAGTAGAGCCCGGATAACACTTTTCAAGCCATCGCTGAATTTGAATGGTATTTTTTCCCATTAAAAAGCAATGTTTTATCAACACACGAAATTCGGTTTTTTCCATTGTTTTGAAAATAGTAAAAGTAGCGTCACTTAAACCACTGTAACACAATGTCGGAATGTCATGAAAGTTTGACACGTAACTTCTAAAGGTTGGTACTAACTGAAAATGGTATGGATTTGTTATCAGAGGCGCCATCTGTTGGTTAGTTCTGGGACTTATTGATTGATGTGTTATCTATCTGAGAAATGCGAAACAGCATATTAGATGGACCAAGTGTATATGTATGCTAGAGTAATTTTATATAATTTGTAAGACACTTTTCTCTCAAATTAAAGCAGATTTGCAGAATATTGATCCAACCCATGTACTATAAATCAACAACTACAATTTTTTTCTATTTAATGATTTTCTAAGATTTCTGCGAGAACAGGAAAGATTAGCAACATAACTGAATGCTTTTTGACTGGTGAATAGTGTATTTGATTGATGTACGAGTACTATATTTTTTGCTTCCTTTAATATTTTTCCTTCATCAAACATAGCTTCAATTTTGGCATGTTATCGGCTTATAAATGATTTTGCCAAGATATACTGAATTCCATAACTCCTGGATAAGTCCTCATGTATTAAATTAGAACGAGTTTATGGAAAAAAACAGTACGTAATATAATGAATATTGTCTTTTATTTATTTATGTTTTACCCATTACTGTTAATGTTTCACATTCTCAATATCATAAAATAAATACACATGTATTGTTAATTTTAGCAAAATATAATAAGATCTATTATGTTTTATATGTACTCATACATATATGGGAAATGTGTACATTAGTTTAATTAATTCGATCCTGCTTTAAAATATGAGCAATTCAAGCTTATATATATTTTATCAAAGGTTTCGACTTTAACTTTGTGGAACTCCAAATTATAATATTTAATAATAAATTATTTTCTTCTTTCATATTAATCCCCATGACACGTGTTTCTACCATCTATATAGAGGCTCTCTTCTGGTGGAATAATCCCAGTGTTTTACCAGAGCAAATCAACTGTTACATATGTTTCGTCAAAAGTGTATGGTTTATTGACCCAATGGAAATTTTTTAATGAGTGATTTTTATTAAATCTTTGGTTATTTATTGAAAAAAAAAAGTGAATTACCGAATTGAGGGAAAAAAAAGTTTTTTGAAGTTTAGAAATAAAAAATACTTTAAATTTATTTTTATAGCAAGATTCATGCTCCACGCTGTATAATAATTTCTTCTAGGAAAAGACATTATTTTTTAAAGATCTTCATGTCCTACTGGTTAAAAGCTTGTCTCCTATTCTGAGTTCTTGAATTCCCGATAATTAACAAAAAAATATACCAGTCTGTTTTTACATATTCAGATTCGTAACATATTTCTGACTGGTCAGAATAAGCCAGGTTGTACTGTACAAAGAAAATGCAGTTTTATTAAATTTATTCTGGAAAAGTAGCATTGTTACAGGTACTCAAGAATCAAAGTAAAAAAGAATTACAGTATTACTTTACATCTATTTTTACTTCATAACATGAAAATCCAAATCGCATGTTGTTCTAAAGGTAAAGTAACGATGTTTCTATTATTAACTTAAGTGTTTGAGTAGCATCAATATATTTTCAATGTAGCTTTAACAACACTGGTAGCATGCCCATAAAGCACTTAATTTGATCATTCTGTCACTAACTAAGTTGACCTAGATTTTAATGTCAAAATTTATATTTAAAATAAATGTCACCTGAATAAATGACTTGTAAAGCATTTTATCAGAATCAAATATTACCTTTAGAGTACTTGAATAAATATTTTATCCATGTCTAAGTCTCACTTTTAGAATTTGTTTTGTGGCGCTTACAAACTGCCTTTTATAAATCCAAAATCAAAATGTTCTTGAGCTAATATTTTAGCAGTATTATTAACTAGCGTACTTTGTCTAAGAGTGGCTATAATCTAGCACCGTTACTTCTTTTTACTTAGCTGATTTAGTAAAATGCTACTTTAAATTGAAAAGTAACTGTACCAGTGATATTTCAAAAAAGCTTTAATAATGTATTTAGTTAACATAGACATGACAGTGCTATATTTTACCAGTAACAGATAGTATTGCAACTCATATATTAGATTACACAGTATTTCGACTTATAAATATTTTCAAGTTAAGGAACCAAAAGACATAACTATTAGGTATGATGGTATATCTAATTTTCTCTGTTTTTGTAAATTATTTTTATATTCAACTTCAAAATTTTAAAACATAAGCAAACCATGTACTCGTATTTACTAATTTTTATTTGCTTTATATCAACATAAAATGTGAAAATCACACATTTTAAAATACTCACCCTTTTGACTTATAAGTTTTAATTTATAATTTATTTATATAATTTTTACATTTCATACATCCATGTAAGTGAACATCACGAAAATATTAATTTAGATAAGTGCTTAGATATTCTGTGAAGATAAGATAATTTCATTGACTGATGAAATTACTTAATGGATATGAAAAATATGATATTTAAGAAAAGTAATTAAATATCGAAATCAAGAAATTGCTTTGTGTTATTACATTCAAAACGTTGAAACTTAACTATATATGAATTTATGTCTTAAACTGTTAATAATATTTTATGAATAATTCCTTTCTTTATGTTTACATATAATAAGTTTCTGTACATGAAATAGTTTATGGAACGATTTTTTTAAATAATTTTTAGGTTAACTCACTAACAAAAAGAGGCTTTTAATAATATCTTGGAGCATTCTACACAAACTCCATTGTACTTATCATCTTACATCATTATTTGATCAAAATGATAACATCCATCCCATCAAAAAAACTACTCATAAAAACTACACTGAAAAATAGCCTATGATATTATGTGCAGGTTTCAAACTGGTGACCTTTTGCACAAAAGCCCAAAGAGGTAACGGCATGGCAAAACAGTTTTTGTTGGATGTGTCAAGTGGTTACCATACATCATCACTTCAGAAATTAATAAAAAAAGTACAATATTAAGTTAATATTAAACTGTGAAGAAACACATTCTGAAATTATCTAATGATTGGGTTTTGTTTACATTACTAACTCTTCTTCTTTGTCATGTTACTCATGGCTGAGCGCTGTAGTTCCCTGTTGACCTGGGACTGAATGTGTGATTCGCCTCCACTCTCAGTACTGAACCATGAATGTAACACTATGAGGAGCCAGTCATCTTTTTGATTTAGTCTATCCACCTTGTAGGAGATGGTCCTCTCGCTTACCACCCCTCAAAAATTCTTCATTTCTTCTAGAGACTTATCCGAAGTATGACAGTTTTCTCTTCCTACATGTTATTGACAACCTTTCATTGATCTTCAACTCCTGAAGGATAGTGCTTCTTGCAGTCCGTACTTAACGTCTTTTCAATTCATTAATTCTACACAAAACACAATTATTGATAAAAGGTAACCAAATATTACTCCATATAACATACCATGAAGATCTTTTAATTTAAACTTTTTTGTTGATGCTGGAATATCACTTTTGATAATCGTTGAAGATTCTCGCCAAAATTTCATCAATCCACTCTCGAATACCAATCTTGCGTAATGATCGAGTCTTTTAAACAATGGTGTACCTCTAGCAGTTAAATATGTCAAATAGAAACTGTGACTTTTTTGTTTTCCCACGTGGATTGCCAACCTACCATCTTGATCTCTGTATGTTTTTTGAACTACACCAGCCAATTGGCAATCTATCCAACAAGCTTTACTATTTGAATCATTCAGATCACCAGCGCATCCGAATAAATTGAAATTTGGCACAAATCTTTGGTTTAGGGTTTCAAACACTTTTGAAGAAGGTGGCAATACTATATCAGGGGAAGGGAAACCTTCAATTTTATATCCACTCTGATACAATTCTTCCAAAGTATCTATATTAGAATCATAATGAGGCACAGTTAGGAACGATATAATGTACGCTTGAAATAAAAAATTAATAATAAATAATGGCCCAATCATCAAGAAAAAAAATATACAAAAACTGCCATTTGTTTTTACTCTGGGCACTGGTAAAAATAAAAATAACTGTAGTACGTATAAGTATGCCAAACCAAAACAATCCCAAGTGCTCGATTTTCTGGTAGTTTTTAAATAAAATAAAAAATATACAATAGCAAATTGAAATGCTGCTATCATTAGAAATAATGTGTTTCTTTCAAACATGTGGGCAAAATTGTACCAGGTAGGAGATTCCTTAGCACGATGTACTATAAAGCACAACCCACTTCCTTCTACTGGAAATACAAAATCAACTTTTACAAAAGGAATTTTAAATAAATATATACTGTTAAAACTCAAGTCATATTTTTTAAGTGATAAATTCAAGAAACCTATAGCAGATACTTCATATATTGGCCTATGGTGTATTTCCTCCAAGGTTTTGGTGTATTTAATAGTAAAATTCATTTTTGAGGCTACTACTTGAGCAAAATAACCATCTTTACCGGAGAACTTATCGAGACCTTCTTTTTCTTGATCAACCAATAACGTGGGTGGAGAATGGATAGTTAGAACCTTCATTGGAAATGCTCTCAAATTGATTGTTTTATCTGGGAAAAAATTTATCCTAGACTTTAGATCATTGTGATAGATTTCAAGACATCTCGGTAGATACTTTGATGAATCTTCCAAATACATACAGCTACTATTACAATGTATAAAAGATTCCATATTCCCATCATACATCTCATCTGTATTTTTACTAGTCCAACAACCATATTGATTTTGATTCCATATTTCAATTGTGGGCACATAAGGTGAAAATCCAAACACAGTTATAGTTTTCTCAGTCTTGTCAAAATCAAGAATTACACTGTTTATCATTTGGTAATACCATAGTAAGAAAAATATTAGTTCTTTTCTTTCTTTTTCTTTGGTATAAATTATTGTTAAAGCATCATTAGTCCAGTACACGGTTTGTGATAAGATATCTAAGGCATTTGCCAAAGCGCTGAAATTATTAATGTAAAATGCCATCATGCTAATTTTATAAGGAATTATTTCCTCAAAATCTTCATCCAAATCATTCCCAATTGTGAATTTAGGACTTAATACAACTAAGCAAATATTATACTTCATAAGCCTTTGGTGAACACTTTCAGGGAAGTATCCAAACAATAAAATACATTTTCGCTGTTCGTACGGATGTTGTTGTAAAAATAAAAAAATCTGAAAACAGAAAAATAATTTTATGTTTTGTTATGTAACTAACTCTTACACTATCCACCATTATTATAAGAAGATTCACAGTCTAAGGAGGATGTGGAGTGCCAGGCTGTAGACTGTCCTGAGTCAAGATATTTTAAAACATCTCTATTTCCTGATGAAACGAAGGCGATGTTTGGTCAATTAATTATATGTAACTAAGATAACACAATGACTTATGTGGCCTAGTTGGTCAGACATTTGTCTTACAACCCACATGTTACGGGTTTGATTCCCATTGGTACATTTTTTTAAATGGTTCCAGTCTAGTTTTCATTTATGGCTGCTTTAAAAACTTTCTAGTTGGTTGTAAGAGATTGCCACTAGCAATAAACCTGCCTAGTTGTACTGTGTACAACAAAAGTGAAATACAATTATGAGATTATAAGTACTGTATAATGAAGAAATGTGATGTTTCATGCTTGAACTACCTTGCTTCCTCCAATGGTATATTTAAAACTTCAAAAATGAAAAAAAAAAACATGCCTCTGAAGCATGTGATTGTGATTTTTTACTTTTTAGAATAGCGAAAAAACCGTTACAAACTTTTCCACCTAAAAAACTTTTTGATACATTTCTGCATAGAATAGAAAAATGAAAGCAGATTTAGAAAATTAAAGTAGATAATTCAAACGTTTCGGCCGACCAGAGCTCGGACAAAGGTGGAGCAACCAGGGCATTTGCCCAGGCACTATATTTCAAGGGCGCCAAAATCGTTTGGTAAAAAAGAAAATAGCACAAGATAATTACAAAACAAAAAGAGACAATCAAAATAACTAAAACTTATTTAAAGTCTAATCTTGGACATGACTGATTGTCAGACTTGATTATTCTTTCTATTGAACATTTACTTTCAAACAAAATCAATAGTAATCAAATTATTGATAATTTTGTCATCCTAAGAGTTTGAAAAATAAAGTTAAAAATGGTAGACATTTTAATTTTTATCTGTTGATTTATTGTGGGTTAAAGAGACATACAGGTTCCTTTAACTGTCCCGCGATTCTAGAAGCACTAAGTTTATATGTACCCAATAAATATAGCCGTGCAAGGAATCACCCTCTGTTCTACATACCAACTTACAGGATGAATATCATGGCTAAACACTCAGTCACGCGTGGTATAGAGATATTGAACCAACTGAATGACACGGTTGATATATTCTCGGTACCGACTAGCAGTATGAGAAAAATCCTAGCTGATATTATTCCTAACGAATAAGCTAACGCTAGAAGCAGATCCTTTTTGTGTAACAGGAGAAATCCGTGCAAAGTGGATAAAAAAAAAATAATAATAAAAAAACATACATCTCCAATTTTAATATTTTTATAAGACATTGATCATTTTTAGAAAACAAAAAATTTAATTTTTAAAATGTGAGAAATACTACAGCAATTTTACTCATTCCCGAACCTTATCCCACAATAAGGTTCAAAAAATTCTCACCTTATTGTAGGGGCACGTTTTCAAATGGTGGCCCCAGGCGCCAAAATACCTCGTGCCAACTCTGATATATTCACACAAGTGTATAAACTGATAAATTATTTATTACCAGTGATAATACATATGACATTCTGAATAAAAAAATATCATTAAATCCCTTGACTTTTCTTAATAAATATAAAACAAAGGAGAAGAATCTTCTAGATAATGTTTAAGGTAATTTAATAATCAAACGTGATCTGAGAAAAGTTGCTGAAGATTTAGAAGGGAGGCATCTGCAAGTCATAGATATGGGAAAAGTGAATAGAAAAACTGTGCCATGTTGGCCTGCAATAGAACACAGTGACCAAGTTAACAAAAACAAAATAATTATCTCTCTGACCTAGTTGGCAAGACTGTCTATCTTTCAACCTCACGGTTGCGGGTTCTATTTTTGTTGCCAACAATTTTTTTGAAAAGATCGTCAGTCTAGTTTATACTTAAGACTTCTTAAACATCCTTCTGGTTAGTTGGAAGAGTTATGACAATAAACCTGCCAAGTTGTACTGTATACAATGAAAGTGTCAAAATGACAAGCCTGGGATAGGGAGATGAAGATGAAGAATTAAGAGAATAGCCTTCTGGATAGTAAGAACAATTATTGCTCTACTATACTCAGAAATATTAGATTCAGCTATCTTGCAAATATTAGGTTCAGCTATCTTGCAAACCATAAGCCACCTAAATTTTTCAGTATCAGATAAAAAATTTGAGGGTTAACCAGAAAATATCTTCTAATTTTTAGGCTGCGTGGCCTATTCCTGCATCAGGCTCATCTCTTTCCTGAGACATGAACTTTTAACTGTTCTTCCACCTTTTTTGAAGTCTTCTGAAGGGGGACAATTGCCAGCAGATTTCTCATGCATCATCATAACATATATGGTATTCACCATCTTTTCTAAGTGTGAATGCTACTGTCTTCACTTTTGTCTTGCTCACCTAAAAACATCTTGTTCTTTGCATGTTTATCGAGTGCGGAAGACGCTCATCCTGTCTATTAATATTTACCTGCAATAATTTTAAGGAACTAAAGCTACTTTTTCCACAATCTTTGACTTTCATTTAAAAAATATCGAATAATTAATTTAAAAAAATGTTACAATACATACCACAGAATCAGACAAATTCTCCTCTTCTTCAGTTTCATCATTAATATCAAAACCTTCGATTTGATTGAATAATAAAAATAAAACCATCCAATTCACTCTTTGCAACATTGTGTTATCAAGCCTTGAATATCTTTACGAAATGTATAAGAATTTCGAAGAAGGTTTTTATATAATACTTTTGTAATATAAATTATGTATTCAGTGTTCAGTAGAGTATATGGTCATTTTGAGAATATTATGAGGAGTGATAAAATAACAATGAAAGAATGTATACTGCTTTTATTCTGACACTCTAGAAAATATCTATTTCACACTAAAAGACAGGTGTTTCCAAAAGACAGATCAAGATTACTAGTGTAATTAATATCAAATGGTACTTGTAGAGCCTCACTTCCAGAGCACATTCAGATTTTTAATCCCAATCAAGTTCAGCAAAATTTCATTTAAGTTATTAAATAGTACTTGTTAGTTTTTTATAAATAATTTGTGGGATAGAAAAACAATATCTACAAGTATTATCAGAATTATAATATTTCCTCAATATGGAGAGTTTACTTGTTTCTTTAGAATGGTGATAAGGCCTTCCAATCTAACCTAGAGGACCTAACCTGATGATGAAGCCCTTCCAGTCTAACGGAAACACAATAACTTCAAAAGTCTACACCTATTGCACCAAATACCAGCCAGTAGGGAGGCAGAAATAACTTTCAAAACGAAAATCAACCACCTACAATTAGAAAAAAAAATATTTGCAAATCCCAGAGAACAATCTATCTTATCCACCAATAGGCAAATGGCCACGCCTTAACCATTTTGTTTGAAAATATTACCATGATCAATAAAAACTGTAATAAATTTTGAAATTATAGAATTTACATATCTGTAAATATGAAAAATATTTCGTGAGAATCCTCTTAATTATTTGTGTACTTACTTAATTACTTATGTATCGAATATATAATATACCATCTCTGATTTGCAAATGACTGTTGACTGAAACCAAAAAGAGATACTTAACAAATAATCTAAATTATACCTCATTTCCAATAGGCCTGAAGATATACATCTGTAAAACATGTGGCAAATATTCAAATGAATTATTTTAAAGTAAAAGGAGCTTATATAGAAAGTTTCAAAATCATGAAGAGATGAAGTATAAAGACAGATCCAGTTGGGGGTGGCCGCATTTTAAAATTTCATTAATGTCTTCAAATATATTGAGCGTACTATGTTAGGAATATTTCTCGGAGACCGAATTTTCAATGTATATCTTTTTTCCTTCAATTATTTCCTGAACATAACCTAACATCTACAACTTTTTGATACTACCTCATAAATTCAATATTCAACAAGTACATATTAAATATAATGTCTCAAGATGGTTTGGTTGGTTAATCCATTACTACAAAGGTATCAGTTTTTTTATTATTACATTGAGATACATTTATTTCTATAAAACTTAACAGCTTTTTTAAAATTAATTTACTTTCAAAAAGTTTTTCCCACACCCACACAATGAAATAAATTATTTTATTGCGTTTTAAAAAAAGAGTTAATTGTATTCAATCTTTTCATTTCAGAAAATTTATTGTGAAAATGACCTTTGTGCCTTAGTTGGTAACATGCCTATCTATAACCCATGAGGGTTAAGGTTTCAATTCCCATTGGTAACCAGATATTTTAAATAGGGTTCCTGTTTAGTTTTCACTGTGTTTTCAAGTGTTGGAGAAATAAAGAGAACCCTTTTTGGAAAGTCCTTTAAAAAATTATGGTTGAATATGAACACTACACATACACTACACTCCACCTAAAGAGGAATTTGTTACTATCACATAGAAGATCTACAAAGTTTTCTTCGTAGTTCGTCTTCCCTTGGTAAGTTTTCTGTAGTTTTCTTACCATATTTCTTACATGTTTTTCTAAACATATGTAGATGCGAGAAAGTTCCTAATCTAATGGCCACACCCACCACCTTCCTATATTTACACTTAACATGTTTCATTTTTTGTAGTATTTTTTATCTGTCAATAATAAGTGGATTCGAATCCCGAGTTAGAACACCTTGAGGAGTCTGCTCTCAATGGTGGTATACAAATTGTCCTTTTATTATTATTAACACATATCTGATTGGTTGAAAGAGATTGCTACATAGCAATAAATCCGCCAGGTTGTAATGCATAAAATAAAAATGTTATTTATACAAATACATTTTATGCTTTAAAAATAAACCTTTGTTAAGGATTATGAAATTGTCTTCTAAAATAAAATACACAAAAAAACGGTAATTATTATTTATTTTATAAACATCTTTCCATTTTAAATGATAATAACAAAAATAAAAAAATATTTTTATACCATTGCACACATGAGTATAAGCAAAATTTTCTTTATACATAAAATAAGGTTATTTACTTATAATTTTTCTCATCCAAAAAAAGCTGTAAATTACTCCAAGCCTTGGAGACCTGACTAGATGTGAAATCATAAGACCACAATGAAGAAAATACTACATTAGCTGCAGCAACTTGTTCTGAGTTAGATGGCTGTGATGATAGTCTCTCTTTAGCTGCCTGTTCTGATAGTCCATTCCGTTCTATCAATCTTTTGATTGCCTAGAAAAAGTACTTTAAAATAAATAATTAAATATGTGAAAATGGAAATTTAACTCCGTTTTATTAAAACTATACATGGCTTTAGATCGGATTCTATGACACATTTATATATAATTAACAATCGACTAAAATATAAAATTACTTTCTTCTTAGAGTTAGTACCTTTTCTTTTAACTAAACTTTTAACCATCACAAGCTTTATTTATTAATAAAATAACATACAGATAGCATCAAATAAAATTTAACTTTAAGAGATTCATCAAATCTTGGTATTATATTAAATTGGCTGTGCCTTAAGTCATTTTTCAGTTGCAATGTGTTTCACAATATGGTTTTTGCTGTATGAAAAATTTTTGATGGAAAGAATGAGATGAAAGTGTGGGATGCTCAGTGTGCCTTTTCAAGTGGAAGAGGATGCCTGGATCAGATTTTCTTTTTGTGCATGCTTGTGGAAAAATATATGGCCAAAAAGTAAAAAAGTATTTTGTATGACTGTGGACTTGGAAAAAGCATATAACGGCGTGCTAAGAGACAAACTATGGATAATATTGAACGAATATGGTGTTGAACGAAAACTAATATGTAGTATTACGTCATTATATGCTGAAAGTAGAGCATGTATTAGAGTGAATGGTACCTTACTGAATGGTTTAATATTTCGAAAGGGGTAAAGCAAAGATGTATCATGTCACCCTGGTTGTTCAATATTTATATAATTTCATGTGTGAAAGAACTACAGAGGTCACTTGGTGGTATACAAATGTCAAATGGGAATATATGCAGATGACATGGTAGTGTTGGTGGAGAGTGAAGGTTAATTAAGAGTTTGAAAAGTAAATTGTATGAAAGATGTAAAGAGAAAAATTTGAAAATGGATGATGCAAACCCCAAAGTAATGGTGATAGAAAAGTATGAAAGGAAAATTAAATGTGACATATGAGTAAAAAATTTAAAATTGCAGCAAGTTGAGGAATTTTGCTATTTGGGTAGTATATCCTCAGATGATGGAAGTGTTAAAGTAGATGTCGAATGGCGTGAAGCATTAAGAAACAAAGTCAATGGGGCACTAAAACATATATACTCGAACTGGAAAGTATTTAAATCTGCTAAGATGATAGTTCATAAAAGTATTTTGCTGCCAACATTGTTATATATAAGGGTAAAACTTGAACGTGGAAATAGGCTGAGAGGATAGGAGGATGCATTGAGAAAAATATTGAGGCTGATGTGTTAAGTAAGATGAATAAAAGTATATTGAGATAGTTTGGGCATGTAGAACGAATGAATGAAGAAAGAATAACAAAACAGATATACAGTGCAGATGTGAGTGGAAGGTGTGTGAGAGGAAGACCAAGGAAAATATGGTTGGATCAAATAAGTGATATTCTGAAAAAATGAAATGTAGAAGATCAAAGAAATCGTAGAAGGTGTATGGATGTGGAAGAGGATGTGTGTCAGAATAGGAAAGTCTGGCACTCTGTACTCTGCCTACCCTGACAAGATGGTGTATATGTATGTATATAATACTTAGAGTTGAAAACCCTGACACGCACATATATGTTGTAAAATGCAGATGTACTTCCAGTGTGTTTTCAGGTTTTTAAATTGATTTGTAACATGTCGTATGTTATTATATAAAAATATTTTTACTATTAAAAATATTTCGCTACTCATTTAAAGCGCCAAATGACCCAATTTCGGGTCATGACCCACAGATTAAAAAATTATGCATTAGACCAAATGAGTTTCACAAAAAAATTTAATTATCAGTCAACATAATTTTTTTATATCAATATTTTTACATGATATGCAATATTAATTTGTAATTTTATTTTTCTTAAATATATTTTCTAATCAAAACACAAAGGAAAATTACAAAAATATTGATCTCAATATAACCCTAACCATCAAATATTCATTGATTAGACATAACTGAAATGAATGAAAGGAGGTAATGGATACTAAATTACGATATTTAAGAAAATTAACATTATTACCAATATGTAATTTAGATAAATTGTACAATAAGATTTAAGCCTGCTAGACAATGCTGAATTCCATATATTAGGTGTACAAATAAGTTTCCGCCGTTTTTTATAAAAAAAAATGGGCATTTATTGTGAAAGAACGGAACCTCATGTTTTATTCGAAGTAGTACCCATCGCTTGCCACTACTTTTCCCCATCTTTCTGTCAGCATACGAATACCGCGTCAGTCATCATCATCATCTTTTGAGGCTATCCACGAATCGACTCAATTTTTGGTATCTTCATATGATGTGAAGTGCTGCTCAGACAGGCCATGCGTCATCGATCAAAACAAGTGGTAATCAGAAGGAGCAATGTCTGGTGAATACAGCGGGTGGGGTAAAACTTCTCAATTGAGTGTTTCCAAATAGGTTTTGACCGGTGCCGCAACATGTGGACTAGCATTATCATGCAGGAGAATAATTTTGTCGTGTCTGGCGTAGTAGTGGGCGCGCTTTTCCTCGAGTGCTCGACTCAATCTCATCAATTATGTTCGGTAGACAGCCCCAGCAATGGTTTAATTCGGTTTGAGCAACTCATAATACACGACACCAAGCTGATCCCACCAAATACACAACAAGAGTTTTTTTCCATGAATATTTGGCTTAGCCGTAGATGTTGAAGCATGACCAGGGGATCCCCATGATTTCTTCCTTTTTGGATTATCATAATGGATGCATTTTTCATCACCAGTGACTATATGGTGCAGAAAACCCTTTCGTTTATGCCTGGCAAGCAGCATTTCACATGTGGAAAATTGGCATTCAAAGTTTCTCCGTGTCAGTTCATATGAATCCCAATTTCTTTGTTTTTGAATCATTCCCAATGATTTCAACCCATGTGAAATTGCTTGTTGAGTCACTCCTAATGTAAGTGCAAGTTCTTCTTGCGTTTGACACGAATCTTGATCCAATAATACTTCCAATTCCGCGTCTTCGTACACTTTCGGCCTTCCGCTACGTTCTTTGTCTTCGATGTCAAATTCACCGTTCTTAAACTTTTGAAACCACTCACGACAACTTCTCTCACTTAAGGCAGCCTCACCATATGCTTCTACAAGCAATCGATGCGCCTCAGCTGCAGATTTCTTCAAATTGAAGAAGTAAATCAAAAGTTCCCGCAAATGACGCTTATTCGGCTCAAAACTTGACATTTTCGAACACAAAAAAATATGTTATACTGATAAAAATTCACTAATATTTCAAGGTCATGTTGTTGACAGATGTCCAACCTTACGATAATGACATTTTACATCTGACAATTTTAACCATAACTTACTGGTGGCGCCAACTTTTGTCAAACCGCGGTGACTTATTTGTACACCCAATAATTTATATTTTTGACAGCTTCATTTTCATTTGTGGCTTGCATACAAAAATTTGAAGTCGGAATCAGTCTTGGATGAAGTAAATAAATCATATTGGCGCATGCATGAGAATCAAAAAATATTTTTTGGTAAATTCTGTTTGGTAATTATTGTCCATATCAAACACAATGTTTTCTATTAATATTCAATTAATTTATTATGTTTTCTTTATATAATTTGAGAAAAGCTAAAGAGCGAACTGAAAATAAGAAAGAATAGAAGATGAATAATAAGCAAATAAGAAAGTATAGAAGATGAATATCTACCTCTGCTGGTGGTATAATGGAAGTCCAGACTTGATGGCAATATTTCTGCCAATCGGCTTGAATGAGTACAGCAGCTTCCATAACCACAACTCTGTAACCCTCTTGTCCCAACTTCTTCACTCTCTCTTGTGCCAACTTAATTATCTCAGGCCACAACAAATTATTTAACTCAATCAAACGAGTCTAAAAGAAATAAAAAGTATTTTCGCAAATATGATTGAAAGTAACTTGAAATAAATGTTAAAATTGATCATTAATGGAAAGACAACAAAACAAATTTATTTTATATTTGCATTGAAAACCAAAATAATGGGCAATATCAAATTAGTCATTATTCACAGAAAAAAATATTTGCTAAGGCCAGGGCTGAACTCGATATCTCTGAAGATTCAACGATCTCCGCGGTCCAGTCAAGTGGCCTTACTTCCAAGGGAATCTCAAAAATGTTGAAAGATTGTCTTTTCTATGAAATAACTGATCCATACTAATTAGCTAACACTCTTACGCTACTGGCAGTTGTGTTGCAGTGTGATTCTAAATTAATCTTGAAAGAAATACACACTACAAGAATGTGAGTAAATTGCGACTATTTATACTCTAATATTGTAGTTTATTTTAACATTTTTGCAACATGCACTGGTTAAGATCACCCGATTTAACAGACCCAGATATTTTTAGTGGAGTTATTTGAAAGGCAGAATGTACATTGACAAGTAACTCTGAAACAGATGAAGAACAACATTTACCAATAAATCGAGAATCTACTGGCTAAAATATCCATAAAGGTAGATTTTCATAGCAGTCAGAAATGGTCACTTGATCGATATTATTTTTGGAAATCAATGTTTTATTTAAAAAATTATTGGCACACCAAATCTGATGACAATTGTGTCACTGTGTACGAATTTTACTTTTTAAAAAGTTACTCACTGGATCATTGAAAACAATTGCCCCTAATTTTTTACGGTTGACTTCTCCATTCACATCAATGATGTCTTGCCCAAATGTTTGCGCCAATGTTGCATTCATTGGTTGGCCAGCTCTATACAGTTCATGCGCTAAATAATCACAGTTCACAACTCCTGCACCAAGATTTCTAGAAAACAGATCATTTTATTCATCAAGAGAAAATATAAACTGTATTGAATAATACCTGATAATTTTAGTTTTTTTTTTGCTTATTAATGAAGGTTTTCTTAAACTTCATCAATATCTGCCATGTTAGAAATTCTCAAAATAAAAAATAATTATGTCCATACTTAGTAATTACAGGGTCATTTTTTTTCAGAATTATAAGTAAAATTCATAGGAAACCTGCATCTGGTGGAAACTCGATTTAACATTAACAGTTGAACCTAAACTCTTTGAACTAAAAACAATTATTTGGTACGTAAAGAACTTCAAATGATTGACCTATAAACAATTTATAGGAATAATCACGACATGAACGAGACTTAGAAAAACAGGCTTGAATATGAATATAACCAGTCTAAAAACCTTTTTAACCATCAACAATTTGCTAACCAAAACAATTGCTTGGTATGTGATGAAAAGCAGATGATTCTTCATTGAAAAAATAATAGTTTGGTACATGATGAAACGCAAATGATTCTTCAATGAAAATATTAAATGTGTTGTGTGAATATTTTTGAATAAATTATATTTTAAAACACTCAAAAATAAAAATAATTACCCTAGTCGTTCAGTAATTTTTGTTTTCCCGCTAGCAATACCTCCTGTCAAACCAATAATATATGGAGTTAGAGGTATGATTGGATTATCCTGAAATTTGTAAATTCACACTTTATTTTAAAGCAAATAAATATCGTAAAACAGGTAAAGCCAAAATAATAGTTATTTACCTAACCAATAAACTTACAATGTATGGCGGGAGAATTGTTCAATTATATGATTATTCAGAAAATAGTTTAGTATTTCTCGGAGAGATGTTAGGACAAAACTTTCACTGCTAACTTCATTCCAAACGTACTGAATATATATTACTATAAAAGATAATTGTTTAGCGCATTTTTTAGGCCATTGTTTACCCAAATTGCTAGTGTTTTTTTTTTGACATAATTTTCAAGATGGAACAAAATAAGTTTTTTTTCAGTGCTTGATGCTTTTATACTACCAAAAAGAAAAAAATGTGACAGAAACAAAAAAACATATACAGTGTATATTGACGATGCGGTCAGCGATCATGTGTGTCAAATGTGGTTTGAAAATTTTCGAAATAGTGATAGAACACTCAAAGATGGTATCTGCTCTGAAAGGCTGATTACTATTGATAACAACCAAACCAAGGATTTGATCGAGAATAAAAAGCGCTCTATGACATGAGAGATTACTGAAATATTAAAAACCACTGTCCACAAGCATTAAGTGCAATTTTGCGTTTAAATTTGACCTAAAAATATAAATTTACATCTTTTGTGCAACCCAACATAAACATACGAAAATGAAATGAATAAATGAAAAAAATATGTTATGCTGAAAATTTATTAAGAAAACCATAAATGGCCATATTTAAAAATATTTCTATATCTGACTTCAACTTACTCAATTTTAATTCAATCCTATTGGCAAATGGGCATCTAAGAGAGAAAATCTAGTGACTTTCCACTAGCCATGAAGAATGAAATATCAGTACAAAAATATTTATAAAAGCAAAATATTTTTTCTTAATGTATACAATTTTAAAATCATTCAAAAGTCAAAGGACAGATATGATCCAGCCTGCCTCAAATAGTGACCATTTTTTAATGGATGATTTTCTTTACAGTTTATATATCTACAATAATAAAATCCACAGATCTGTAAAAATTTATTTAACTGAAAATTCTGTTGGTTATCACTAATAAAATAATTTTGACAACAAAAATTTGTTAAAAAATAACTATAAATTAAAAAGGAAAAATATATTCACCTCAGGTTCTTTGAAAACAGAACCAAGTAACCGCATTCTTGTATTGCTTGAACTAACTTTTTCTTCTTCTTCATCTGCTGATTTTTCTTTCTCGCTAGCAAGTTCTATGCAATGAATAGCCATTGGGGACAGTTTATTTTCATGTCTCTTTTCATTTACTTTATCTCCACCTTTTATGGTTTCTTTGCTTACAATCAATAGCTGGAAAGTATTTTTTTTCGCATAAATTACATTTATTATCATTATAAATACTAAATGTTTTTACTATAATGTTAAGAATATATCAATCTATTGAGTGTAATAATGGTGTCAAACTTTCCTATCACAATATGCTTCTTTCACTTTTTCTATGTCCACACATATTCTCATATTTCTTTCAGTTTTTCTTATTCCTCACCAGTAAACAATAATAAAAGTTTTAATACCTCCAATCTAGGGTCATCTTTAGTTGGTCCATACATATCTTGAATAGGAACCACATTATATTCCAAATTAGGATCAATATCTATTAAAAATTGTTTTAAGTGCTTAATTCTCACATCAATTGGTTCAATTAATTCCCAGAGTTTTTTAGCTGAAATATTTTATCATTATGAGAATAAGTTTATTTGATCATTATAGACAGGCAGCATATTATGCTGTTAATTAATATATCTATCAAGTTTAACTAGAAAAAAAAATAAGCAAAGAAAGTTAATTAAAAGAATAAGCAAAGGAAAAAAACATCACTAAAACAGCACTTTTTGGTTTGTGTAGGAACTTGTCCAGACAGTTTTTAAATTGGTTCAATGACACTGCACCATTACAGTTTGGGCAGTTTGTTCCAAGATTACACAACTCGGTTAGCAATAAAATGTTTTCTTAGATTATTATGGCACCTAATTAGGAAAGTTTTAACAGATTTCCTCTCAAATGTGTTTTTTACAGAAAATTGTTAGCGGAGCTTTGATAAATCATAATGACAGCTTAAGATTTTGTAACACTCAATTAAATCCCCATAATTTCATTTTTGTTGCAGAAAATACAACTTCAATAAAAGTAATCTATTTTTGCAGTTTATTAAGTAAAAAAATGTATCAAAAATTAATCTTAATATTTACTTTTTATATTTATAAAAAGTTTCAAAAAAAGAATCGTCTTTACAGATTTCTTCCAGGAACTATAATCCAGCCCGGGAGTTACAGCTTCCATTCCAATTGAAATCCAGATTTTAAAAATTGGTTCCAGTATGGTTTTCTCTTAAGAACTAACAAGAGTAAAATCAGGACGCCCACTTACTACACTTATAAATGCTTACCGCGGTCACTGGCCAGATAATAACTTCTAGCACTTTTAAGCAACACAAAAATAACACTATGTAAAACTCTGCCTAACGAAAGGCTGCAATAGATTAGACCTGCCTATCGTCTCGGAAGTTTCATCATACATCCTATGTGAGTAGTTTATATGCCATTAATCCATCCAACAACCAAACCTTAGAATAATAAAAATTAAATCATATTTACATTTAATCATATTGACATCAGTCACACCAACAGTCAGATGCTTCTTAGCTCTAAGTATTCCCTGAGAAAGAAGAATCTTGTGTCCTGTGTGAAGGCGATCAAATGTCCCTCCCAAAGCTACATAATCATATATATCTTCATTTGGTTGTTGACCAACATTTGTCATAAGTTTTGAAGCTTCATTATGTTCACCTTCAAATAAAATAAATTTTTCTTAAATACATGAAAAAAGGGACACCAAAAAATAACCAATCGAAACTTGTATTTTTCTAATTAATTCACATAAAATCCAAACACTTTGAATTGAAAAATTATCCGTAATTCTCTTTTTTTAAAGAAATTTGTAATAAAAATCCACAAGTTATTTTTATTTAAAAGAAATTTGCATAGAAAAAGTGTTATATCAAAATATACATGATAAGAAAAATTACAAAATACTATAAGTTTCCTCACCCACTTTAAAGGGAGTGCAAAAGACCACATTTGACAATATTAATTACAAAAAAATTATATTATGCAATTACAGAATTTTATTTGAAAAAAATGTAAATGCGAAATGTTATATTTTCAGAAATACAGGATCAAATACAACACATTACATTCAGGGCCATAACATCAGTTTTGAATTATTTTTTACTTTTGGATCTTTTTTAGACCACTCATTTTTGTAGAATTTGTTTAACATGCATTAGGCAGTAAAGCATTCGTGAACCGTCAACAAGTGTATGACAAAACAAGACTGGTTATATAGTTACTGAGAAAATACAGTATATACTTTATTTTGTAATATTTTTAATCTGTCAATAATAGCGGGCTCGAGTCTCGAGTTGGAGCACCCTTAAGAAGAGTTTGCTTTCTAAATGGTGCTATATAAATTGTCCTTACAATCTAACCTAACCTACCCTACCCACTCGAGCAAGAGATCTTTCATGAACAATATGGCAGCATGGGGGCCACTATAGTTCGGAAATTCTAGGATGAGTCCTGTGACAGCTCACAAATTTGCCCCAATACAACCTTGTAACGATGTTCAGTAATTTTAATTATTTTATCAACTTTAATATAAGCTTTAATTCTAATAAATAGCAAGTTATTTAGGTAAATACATTACATAAGATTGTATTGGGGCTAATTTGTGAGCTGTCACAGGACTCATCCTAGAATTTCCGAACTATAGAATCGTGGGACCCCTGGACAGTGTGCATATGCCTTTAGACAGCACTGTTTGAAACTAGTCTGCAGATATATAAAATATATTGAATGATACAACACAAAATAAAAAAAGGAACTTATTTAAAAATAATTATTATATGCATATGCATTTTTGTAAGTTGTTTTTTTATATCTAAGAGCACAAATTTAATTAAATACAGAAAACCCCCATTTATTCTTATTAATGTCCAACAGAATACAACACTAAGTAAAATTGCAATACTTGGGTTCCATAATTTATGAAGAGTGGCTGTTCCCACCATTATTTCGATATATGTAGATAAACTTTAACATTGAATTATTATTATTTAGAAGAATTATTTATTTTCAACATATTTAAATAAAAAACATAATAGGCTTAATGTAGTTTTTAATTTAGTGCATCAACATATGTAAAATATATTATTTCATTTTAAGAGACTTTAAGTGATTATTTAAAAAAACAGCTAATTTTGTATGATTTTCAGTAAATTATGTCCATATTATTTTATTTTAAGAGACTTTAAACTTTAACATTTTTAATGAATTTCGAAAAATGTTCTCAAATATTTAAGCATGATGGGCAGGATAACATTGCACAATATGATGTATTACTGTAATAAATAGTTTTTGATGTCAAAATATAAAACTCAAAACTGTGACAACTAGGTATTGCTGCTCTATATTTTTAAAATAAACATTACAAATATTCCAGAAATATTTTTAATGTTTAAAATTATGTATATATTTTAAAACTATGTATATGTTTATTCTCTTCTTCTCTATACAATTTATTATAATGTTTTCTGAAATGAGTTATCTACAATCAAACAACACTTACCAATATTAAGGACTGAAAACGTATCTTTTAGATTAAGAATATGTGACCGAGCAAATTCATTTGGTTCAAATGCTTGAGGCTTCTGGTCAAATATCACTAAATCAATAGGACTAATTGTTCTGATTTCTTTCAAAAGAGGATTCTTCAAATTCTCCACTAAAACTCGGACATCTAGATTACTGCATAGTTGAATTGACTGAAAGGTTTGTAATATTCAGATAGCAAATAATTATTTATTTAAACACACTAAACATTAATCAAAAGATAATTGTGTTTCAAAATTTTTTAAATCCTCAAAGATATTGTATTACAATTTTATTAAATAAAAAAAAATCTTGTGAGTTTATTGACATTTCTTCCATCCAAATAAAAAATCGTTAAAAGGCAGAGATAAAAAAATCTAACCTTAAACTCCGAATGGAAAAAAGTATTTTACAGCAGGTAGTCAACAACTGTGATAAAACAGTTCGGTTCCACCACCACCTACACTCTTATGGGGAACAAAATAAGATTACATCCAGCATGATGCCATTTAATGATGAGAACAGAACTGCCCAAAGAGACTCGTTTGGCAGCAACACACTTGATTGTGAAAATAATAATAGCAACGATGGATTTAAGCTTCAACATTATGGCAAAAGGAAAATGACTCGCAATGTAGAAGTCCATCAAGTTACCAGTACTTTCATAGAAAACTTCTAATGCAACAAAAATATTCTTTAGCACCACTAGATCGGAGTAGCCAATCAGTTCAAAGACACAACAGTGTAAGGCTGAATGGAGATCCTTTGAAAATTATTGACATCACAATACTTAAAAATGTGATCTGCAGAGTTGTCCAGATGGCACCAAAAACTACAATAATGCGAAGGGACAAGATTGAAGCTAAAAAACTCCGATAGCCAGAGAGAAATTAGGTAGTCCAATACTCGTAGCTTGGATACACCCACGAGGAGCCAAGATGCGCCCTGATGCAGGAATAAAATTTGTTGCCAAGTTGACTGGGCTTCTATGTAGGCTTTAACAATATCACAAGGAGTCATGTCACTTGACTTGATGTCTGCCAAGGGGTGAAGGCAGACGTCACTTATTCTCGCGGACTAACCTTTAATGAGTATAAGATTATTCGAGAGCATAAAATTGACCCCTTCAACGGTAAACTGCAGATTTTTTGGATTCTGTTCCTCAATACCCACTCCTTGGTGTTACTCCTGATCAGAACCAAACCGTCATCTGTGTAAATCTACATCACACAACCTGGGGGCAGAGAAGTTTGTAATAGGTAGTCCATAAGGAAAACCAGAGCAAAGGATCCAATATACAGCACAGCAGGCTGCCAATGTCGACCTCCCTATCTAAAAATTCAGATCTGCAGTCAACCCTCACCCTACGACTACTGAAATAGTTCTGAATTAACAAGAAAATGTTCCATGGAATGTTGAGGGTTTTAATTTATTTAAAATCAAAGGCCACTAAGCATCGTCAAAGGTATATGAAATATCGAGAGGAATTTTGACTACATATTTCATTCTCAAGTCCGCTACATACAGGGTAAGTCTGATCAAGTCAAGTGAAAAGAATGTGTAGTCTCAGTATTCCCCATGCTGAAAGTGTAAGGGGTAGTAGTGAGTGTCATATGATAAACTAGTACACTAACTATACTGCAAATAATACTGCCAATGCCAAACAAGAATAATTAAAATAAAATGCATTTGACTTGAACTTTTCTTAAATGTAAATAGACCATTGCTTATAAAATGATTGAATTAATTTAAATAAAAAATAAGAGGTGTAATATTAGTAAGTATAACTTTTAGATTAAGGTACTTGTAGATAATTAAAGATTTGGATTAAATAAATATACAATAAACTATCTTCTACTCAATATATAGTAAATATGTACATATTTTTAAAAATCTGTTGTACGAGGGTTGCTACTTAAGTTTTGAGATATGGAAACACCAGTGTAGATACGTCAAATCAGACATCAGCATCGTAAAGTTTGACATTTTTAATGGTATACGTGCCCAGAAACTTTTGTCATACGAGTGCTATTTGTGTTGTTTACAGTGACTTGAAAATTTAATTCGGCCAAAAATGGAATTAAACCGTGAACATATTCGTGTGATGATTTTTTTATGATTTTCCACATGGACTAACTCAACAACAGTAGGCCGATCAACTCGCTTCGACTTTTGGTGATGAAACACCATCCCGGACCACTGTGTTTCGCTGGTTTTCCGAATTCAATCGTGGTCGTAGTTTGCTCCAGGACGAATTTCGTGAAGGTCGTCCAAAATCGGTTGTTGTGCCAGAAAACATCAATGCTGTGCGTGAACTGATATTGCAAGATCGTCATGTGACTTATCGTGAGATTGAGGCAAGTTTGGGCATTAGTTCCACTCGCATACATTCAATATTGCATGAACATTTAGCCCTCAAAAAGATTTGTTCACGTTGGATACCGCATAATTTGACAATCGCTCAAAAAGAAGGCTCGTGTTGATTGGTCCAAAGAAATATTGAAAAAATTTAATCGCGGTGCTTCAAAAGACGTCTATAAGATCGTGACAGGCGACGAATCATGGATCTATGCATATGAGCCAGAAACTAAACATCAGTCGACTGTATGGGTCTTTCAAGACGAGTCAAATCCAACAAAAGTTGTTCGCGCACGAAGCACTTCGAAGCAAATGGTGGATTGTTTCTTCGGTATAAACGGTCATGTTGCAACAGTGCCTTTAGTGGAACGTTGTATGGTCAATTCTGAATGGTACGCCACCATTTGTTTGCCAGAAGTGTTCGGAGAAATGAGGAAAATCAACCGCCGAAGACGGATCATTCTCCACCACGACAATGCGAGCTTTCACACATCGGCTCAAACAATTGATTTTTTGAGCACTCAAAACATCGAATTGATGGGTCATTCGCCGTACAACCCTGATTTGGCACCCAATGACTTATTTTTATTCCCGAACATGAAAAATAAATTGTGAGGTCAACGTTTTTCGAGGCCTGAAGAAGCGGTTGATGCGTTCAAAACGCATGTTTTGAAGTTACCTCATTCGGAGTGGAAAAAGTGCTTCGAAAATTGGTTCAAACGCATGCAAAAGTGTATTGATTTTCATGGAGAGTATTTTAAAAAACAATTAAGCCATTTTCGATGATAAATATTTGTTTTTACTTGTTTGTCTCAAAACTTAAGTAGCAACCCTCGTATCTTGTAGGTAAAAAGTAACATTATTTCTTGAATAATAAATAAAGTAATATATGGTACCATAATTAGAAACAAAAGGATTCCCAGTTGTGGACATCAATTGTGAAAATTAACGTGAATAACAGTTCATTTTTTCATCTGAATTTATTGTTGGACTATGGCTTTAGCACCTGTGCACCCATAAATTCTTGTATCATCAGGTGGTACAAAACAATGTCATACAAGTCGTATGCTTTTCTTTACTTAAATACATAAAATCTAAGAGTATCCTAATAACTTAAAAAATACTTCAGTAAACCAACAATCAATATACTAGACGTATCCAGAAAGTAAGTGTACTGAGGCTCTCACGACCGGATGGATTTTATTTTCGACATGTTGGCTAAACTTCCGTGTAGCCTGACCCTTCCCCTCCGCAACGAGACCGGTTCGAGGTCAGTACGTTGAGAAGTGTCGACGCGACAACACGTTTCGTGAAAAATGTCAATCCAATCTCCCGCCAAGTGCGAAATAAATAATGCTGGGCAAGAGTTTTTGAGGCGCTGCAAACTCCATGAAGATGAATTTCTCCGCTCCATCGTTACTGGAGATGAAACTTGGGTTGCACACTACACGCCTGAAACCAAAAGGCAGTCTCAACAGTGGCGTCACACCTCTTCACCCTCCTCCAAAAAGTTCGAAACCACAATTTCAGCCAAGAAAATCATGTCATCCGTGTTTTGGGACTGTCAAGGCATAATTTTAATTGAATATATGCCTCAAGGGGAGACCATCAGCTCTGCAAGATACTGAGACCCTAAAAAAATTGCGGAGGGCGATTCAGAACAAGAGGAGAGGCATGCTGACAAAGGGAGTCTGCCTGCTGCACGACAATGCCAGACCACACACGGCCAACGCCACGAAGGAACTGCTCGCCTCGTTTAAATGGGGTGTCCTGAACCATCCCGCGCATTCCCCTGACCTAGCACCTTCAGATTACTATCTCTTTACCTCCCTGAAGCTGCACATGGGTGGAAAAAGGTTTTCAACCGACGAGGAGGTAAAGGAGGAGGTGGAGAAGTGGACGGAGGGGTTAGCGGGAAACTACTTCGAGGAAGGCATCAAAAACTTGATACCCCACTTCACCACCTGCATTGAGAGGAATGACGACTAGGTCGAAAAATAGCCTACATATGTACTACGGTAACCACGTAATTTTTTTGTTTAAATAAAAAAAAATTATAACCTACAAAAATTCAGTACACTTACTTTTTGGATATGCCTCGTAGTATAAAGTTTTAAATCAAGTATTAAATACTTATGATAAATATTTCTTCAATATCTACACCATACTGACCTCCCTATAAATTCCAGTTATTTGTTCACTGTAACTTAGAATTGCAAGTCTTGAAGGAGATGCAAATGAAATATACAATGTTTTATTGACATGTTTCTTAGCAGAAGCTAAAACACTTGATATTTTGGCAAAATTAGAAACAACCAGAAGACCTGTTTGAGCCATTTGTTCCTTTTTCTCTGTTTGTGCTAAAAATGAAAAGAATATTTCAAACAAATACGTAATATAACATAATATAATTAAATACAGATCAAATGATCACTTCAAGGCTAGATTTTAAAAAATTTAAAAAGACTCAAATTAATTTAGATAAAACGAAGTTAGTATTTAAACAAGGATATATATAATGGATAGCAAGACCAAAATTCTCAACCATCATTCAAACATCTACAACAGATTATAGAAAACTAATAATGGGACACAATTATAGTATACGTTTTTGGAGTGCAATAATCAAAACATAAATGCAATGTTTTTTTTCCTTTCAATGATTGATTTTATAGATGTGTATTCAATACATTTAATAGATATAATCACTGTTTTTTCCTTCAAAATGAAAAATATGATAAACCTGTATCAATGTTAAATCCACAAAAATGTGACTTGACCATCCTTGAGAAAGCTTGCAATCCTTGACAAGTATAAAATAGGGCATCCCAATTAATAACCAAGTTGATAGATTACGATTTTGAACCCAAAAATGAAATCTAATAACTTTATATAGAAAATATTCTCAGCTGTTCTGAATTTTATATAAATGTTCAGTAGAGCATCGATTATCCGTGATAATTGAAAAACATGGTGAATCCAAATTAAGATTTTAAGTAAAATATTTGAAGAGTTGAAATGCTAGATAAATTTTGTACACGAACAAGCTTTCTCAATATTTGACAGATACAACTGCTAAACACCTGTATCATACCGCGGCAACAACATTGGGAAGCACCGGGTCCACATATTTTCAGTATGGACGTGAGGAAACACCGTCAATTTACTTGTATTAGTCAATTGGTATAATGTAAACTATAGATTTAACAGTTAAAGTTGTTGCTTTGTAATTTTCGAAATATGGATATTCGTTAAAAATTTGGGAATTTTCTTTTTTTAGGATTATTAATAAAAAAATCGTACTGCAGAGGACCACAGATAATTGAGCTCCGGATAATCGGCGCTCTACTGCACTATTTAAGTTGCAAATTGAATGTGTGATAAGTATCTTGATCAAATTAATTAATTTAGACACAATAATTTTTTAATGGAAATAGAAAAGTGCGAAAGGAAAAGTAAATGTGACATATGGCTGAAATGATAAATTGGAGCAAGTTGAGGACTTCTGTTATTTACGTAGTATTTTCTCAAACGATGGAAGAGTGACGAGAGATATCAAATGGCATGTAGCGATAGGAAAGAAACTCAATAAAACATATGTGAACCAGACAGTATCAAAATCTGCTAAGATGATAGTCCACAATAGTATTCTAGTATCAATATTAATGTATGGATGTGAAACGTGGAAAAACACTGAAAAGAACCTAAGAATGCTGTAGAAAAGCGTACACTGATAAAAATACATGGAGTAACAATGTGAAAGAAGTGATTAGGGATAAATGTGAACTTAAGGTTGATGTGTTGAATAATATGAAGAAGAGCACTCTGAGATGATTTGGACGTGTAAAACAATTGAATTAAGAAAGACTAACAAAACCAATAAACAGTACAAATGTGAGTAGAAGACGTGGTAGAGGAAGGCCAAGCAAAGTATGGTTGAATCAAGAGAACATTTTGAAAGGAAATGTAAAAAGTCAGAGAAATCATAGAGAATGTATATACATGTAAAAGAGTTGAAGGATATGTGTCAAGAAATGAAAGTCTGGTGCTCTGTTATCTCTGCCTACTCCGACAGGAAAATGACGTGATGGTATGTGTATTTGTCATTTTATAAAAAAATACTATTTTGTTCAAAACAAGAATGGTTGAAACAACTATTGTGTTCAAGAGAAATAACTTTTTATAAGAGAAACTATTAACATTTGTTCTCGACATAACCTATGTTTCTAATCTTATCAGCATTACATGTCTTAAAATAATATATGTACATATTCTACTTTTTTTAAACACGCAACACAGAACAAAAAATAACGTTTACCTTTACTTGAGAAAATGTTGACCAATACGCTTACAATAAGCATCAAAATACAAAATGAAATTACGATGACAAAACTTTCATAACCAAGAAATTTAAATTCACTATTTGACATGTCTAGTACATTGAATAAAAATTTCTTCCAGCATCTGTCAAATTTTAAATTCCTCTGCCATCCAAAAATGTCATCGCTTACTTGAAATACAAATCGGACCTGATAAGAGTTTAAGCAAGTTTGAGCTTATGACATTTGTTATCAAACCACTAATTCTTACTCTATGGTATTGCTCATTTCGTATACGGCTAACTTTGATTATCTTTTGGATGCTTATATTATAAATAAGCCACAAACAGATATTTAAATAACACAGAAAAATTATTTTTTTTGCATGAATTTTAACGTCTTTTCCCCATGCAAATATTTGAGGCTGAAAAATGTATACAATAACGTAAAAACAATTTTGTTTTATACTGCATTACATTATTTATGTATGCTAGTCGATTGGAAGAAATTGTGTTGTAGCAACAAGCTTGGCGTGACACATGTAACTATGTATAGTAAGAAATAAAAACATAATGCATATTTTACAATTTCGAAATAAAAAACCAATTAAAAAATAAAGCATTATAAGAACACATATTATGAATCCTGTTTGGTCACTAACGGAAATCGAATCATTGAAATCTATAGTATTTCGAATCACATTTTGTTTCTAAATAGATTTAAAATAAAATCTTCCTCCATCTATATAGGTAAATGTAATTTTTAGGAAATCAGAATTAAACAATATTAAGCAGTAAAATGTACGTAGCAAGTAAAAAAATAATATTCAACAGTAAAAAGTAAGCGGCAAGTTTTTAAGGTACGGATATATTTCTATAGCTCATATTTAGTATTTAAAATATTTCTTTAATTAAGAAATTAATATATTTAACATAGGAATTTGATTATGCGGGTAATAAAAGTATTTTTTTCTTTAAAAAGGATCAAATATAAATTTCCTGTAATCTTTCCTTGAATTATCGTGTTTCGTGGTTTTGTTATAAATATGATTTGACTTTATCACAACGACGCGATGTGTGCTAAAAAAACTATAATCTTAACGGGCTCACATGATAATTTTAATGGTTTTAACTATGTAGCTCATCACTTTTAGCCCATGAAAGTTTAGTTGAATCATATAGGTGATATTCTGAAAGAAAGAAACGTTGAAAGTCAACGAAATCTTTGAAGTTGTTTGAGAAGGTGTAGGGATGTGGAAGAGGTGAAGGATGTGTGAAATAGATGACGTGATTGCATGTATGTAGCTCATCACTTGACGTGGCGTATACTCTTTCTCATATAAAAGTTCACGATCTTTATTCAAGAAACTCTACACCACTTGACACTGGCGTATACTCCTTCATATATAGGAACTCACGGTCATTATTTAAAAAAGAAGAGGTCTGACTTCATTTTTTTCCCTCCACAAAATAAAAATTCGTTTGGAAAATTCGATGTAAAGTTATTAATACTTCATCTCAAAGCATTTATTAATTTTAGTTTACTCTTTATTTTATTATAAAGGTTTGTAAATTGAAAATAAAATTATTATTAGAATAAGCGAAGTTTTGTTTTGATGCTTGTGAAGTTTATTTTGAGAAATGTAATTTTTCTCCGTAAAATATATTTTTAACATAAATCTTTTATAATCTAGTTAATTTTTTTTTAATTAAACTGCTTAATGATTTTTTCTTCCACTGATTTACAGATATATAGTTTTTTTATTTCTGTATTTTGTAAACTGTTTATTTTAATACCCTATTTTTTTTTCTTTTCAATTGATGGTCTTTTTTGTTAGTCCCATTTATTGAAATTGAACCCAAAAAGACAACAAATAAACAAATGTTTTTAATTTTAAAGAACACACCTTTGTAATCTCTTAATAAATTTACTATTTGTAAGAAAGAACGGTATAAGACAATATATTTTTAGTATAATAAATACATTAGAAAAATCTAATCCAAAGCTTAGTCCTTATATGATATTTTATTGACAGCTGAGAGTTTTCAATTTTGATTTTTCAGATAATGGATATTTCGAACAAAACATATTTACCACAAATTTTTGCAAAACATTTAGAAATAATATGGTGGGAAGTATTTTTGATCCTGATAATATTCTGCATTATGACCAGCACTATTCAAAAGATTATAAGTACTAAAATTAAAAGATATAATGTTTTTGGAAAAAAAACAATATCGGAAATAAAAGACTTCAGAGAAATTGTTTTGGAATTGTATTACGCAGTAAAAGTTTGTATTTTAAAATAAATTTATCAATAGGTCCAATTTGAATGTCCTTTACCCGTGGCAAGTATAATAAAATGCACAATACAAACTGGGGGATTAGGATACCTCACATTAGTGCCACCGGAGATGACTTTATAAGACGATTTGTGATATATCCTGTTGCATATGGGGCAAGTAGCTTCAGTACCTACAGTTTGCCTGCGTCTTCTATCTTCATTGGGCCTACACACTAGCAACAGCTCTATACCATTAGGTATATTTGCTCCCAGTTGTGCTTTTATATTTTTTAATGGCTTTAAGAAGCGACTGAAAAAATTTCATTTATATTAGGTCCTTACATATGAAATTGGCGTTTTGCCGTACTGGCAACTTTGATCTCAAATATCTTCTCTTTGGTTAGGAATTCCAAATTAAAATTTATACAGCTATTTACTCAAGTATTTGTGTTTCGAAAATTATAATTCATTTGTTTTTTCCTCAATTGTTTTTTTTCTTTGCGTCACTCAGTTTACAAAATGGAAAACTTGAAATATCGCGTTATTTACGAGTACGAGTTCCACCGTGGCACCAGTGCTGCAGAAACGGCTCGAAGGATTAATGATGTGTATGGCGACGGTGCCGCAAAAGAAAACACAGTGCGTTTTTGGTTCCAACGTTTTCGTTCTGGAAATTTCGACCTGCAGAATAAGCCCCGTGGACGGCCGGAGACCAAAGTTGATAATGAAGAATTGAAGGCTATTGTGGAAGCGGATCCATCGCAAACCACGTCCGAGTTAGCTGCAGGCTGCGGTGTTAGTGATAAAACTGTTTTAATCCACTTGAAGCAAATTGGGAAGGTGAAAAAGCTTGAAAGGTGGGTACCTCACGAATTGAGTGAAGCAAATCAACAAACGCGCGTTGACTGCTGCGTTGCATTACTCAACCGGCACAATAATGAAGGGATTTTGAATCGAATCATTACCTGTGATGAAAAGTGGATCCTGTATGATAATCGGAAGCGCTCATCGCAATGGCTGAACCCTGCCGAACCAGCCAAACCATGCCCCGAGCGAAAATTGACTCCAAAAAAGTTACTTGTGAGCGTTTGGTGGACTAGTGCTGGTGTCGTTCACTACAGTTTTCTTAAATCTGGCCAGACGATTACGGCAGATGTCTATTGTCAGCAACTGCAAACCATGATGGAAAAGCTAGCTGCTAAACAACCGAGGCTGGTTAATCGCTCTAGGCCACTGCTGCTTCATGATAACGCTAGACCACACACTGCACAACAGACGGCTACCAAATTAGAAGAGCTTCAATTGGAATGTCTAAGACATCCACCGTACTCTCCGGACCTTGCCCCAACAGATTACTATTTTTTTCGAAATTTGGATAACTTCTTGCAAGGGAAAAAATTCAACTCCGATGGGGCAGTCCAAACCGACTTCAAAGATTTTATTGATTCCCGTCCGAATGGTTTTTTTAGTAAAGGGATCGATGAACTACCTATGAGATGGCAAAAGTGCATAGATAGCAATGGTACATACTTTGATTAAATAAATATATTATATTAAAAAAAAATCAACTTTATGTTCCTCCCAAACAAAACGCCAATTTCATATGTAAGGACCTAATAGTCAATATAATGTGCTTCATTTATTTTTTTTTTCCTCTCCACCATTCCTTTATTTTCCTTTGATTGATGGTATCTTTCTTTATATGAAAAGGAATGTTCGGGTGATTGTTCATCTTTGTGGGGTTTAGGGGCGTATCCTCACGTATATGTTCATGGATTTCGTGGGGATGGGTTGTAATTTGAATTTTTTTGCAAGCATATTTGCTTTATTTACTTTTGTCTGGTTGGTTGGAAGAGATTTCTGCCTGACTATTGTCAGGGTTACAGGCTTATTAGCCTGCCAGATTGTTTTTGCAATAAAGTATTAATTAAACACATAAATAAATAAAAATAGATGTCTCATACATACAATATAAAATATATACTATATATTGCATTTTTGAAGATTAATGACATAAATTTTTTTGGATATTTTTAAAATTCCTACAAGTTTTAAATTGTGTACACAATAAATGATACATTTTATCTATTGTTATGTTTTTAATTGATTCTCTGTATCAACAATTAAAATAGGAATTCATATTTCAGCATTCAAAATATTTTAACACATTCGCTACCGACCCCTCTATGTGCAGTGTAGAGTGTATATTTAGGACCTTCCATCTGCATCTTACACTACTTTTGGAAAGCTACAAAAACTTGTATGGGCCAGTATAGCCCCGGTGTGGTCCTGGTCATATCGAAAAATGTAATCATACCTTATGGCATAACAACTCTGCGATGAAATTTGATCATCATATTTATACAACTCTTCATTGTATTATTAGGTCCTTACATATGAAATTGGCGTTTTGTTTGGGAGGAACATAAAGTTGATTTTTTTTTAATATAATATATTTATTTAATCAAAGTATGTACCATTGCTATCTATGCACTTTTGCCATCTCATAGGTAGTTCATCGATCCCTTTACTAAAAAAACCATTCGGACGGGAATCAATAAAATCTTTGAAGTCGGTTTGGACTGCCCCATCGGAGTTGAATTTTTTCCCTTGCAAGAAGTTATCCAAATTTCGAAAAAAATAGTAATCTGTTGGGGCAAGGTCCGGAGAGTACGGTGGATGTCTTAGACATTCCAATTGAAGCTCTTCTAATTTGGTAGCCGTCTGTTGTGCAGTGTGTGGTCTAGCGTTATCATGAAGCAGCAGTGGCCTAGAGCGATTAACCAGCCTCGGTTGTTTAGCAGCTAGCTTTTCCATCATGGTTTGCAGTTGCTGACAATAGACATCTGCCGTAATCGTCTGGCCAGATTTAAGAAAGCTGTAGTGAACGACACCAGCACTAGTCCACCAAACGCTCACAAGTAACTTTTTTGGAGTCAATTTTCGCTTGGGGCATGGTTTGGCTGGTTCGGCAGGGTTCAGCCATTGCGATGAGCGCTTCCGATTATCATACAGGATCCACTTTTCATCACAGGTAATGATTCGATTCAAAATCCCTTCATTATTGTGCCGGTTGAGTAATGCAACGCAGCAGTCAACGCGCGTTTGTTGATTTGCTTCACTCAATTCGTGAGGTACCCACCTTTCAAGCTTTTTCACCTTCCCAATTTGCTTCAAGTGGATTAAAACAGTTTTATCACTAACACCGCAGCCTGCAGCTAACTCGGACGTGGTTTGCGATGGATCCGCTTCCACAATAGCCTTCAATTCTTCATTATCAACTTTGGTCTCCGGCCGTCCACGGGGCTTATTCTGCAGGTCGAAATTTCCAGAACGAAAACGTTGGAACCAAAAACGCACTGTGTTTTCTTTTGCGGCACCGTCGCCATACACATCATTAATCCTTCGAGCCGTTTCTGCAGCACTGGTGCCACGGTGGAACTCGTACTCGTAAATAACGCGATATTTCAAGTTTTCCATTTTGTAAACTGAGTGACGCAAAGAAAAAAAACAATTGAGGAAAAAACAAATGAATTATAATTTTCGAAACACAAATACTTGAGTAAATAGCTGTATACATTTGAATTTGGAATTCCTAACCAAAGAGAAGATATTTGAAATCAAAGTTGCCAGTACGGCAAAACGCCAATTTCATATGTAAGGACCTAATATATTGTATTACATTTTCACTGTACATAGTATAATCTGATAGGTTTATTGCCATATGGCAATCGCTTCATATGATTTTGGACATACACACTCGTGTTATCTTTAATAGTACTTATTTTCAAATTTTTTTATACAAAGGAGTGCATTAGTTGGCCACCACCAATATAACTAATTTCACATGGCCGATCGTATATTTATTAAGTAAATAGTTACTGCACAGCACCTATTATCCATGGTAATTGGGGAACACTTGAGCTCGGATAATTGAAAAAAATGGTTCATCCACATAAAGGTTTTATTTAGTTAAACATTTTCAGAGTTGAAATGCTAGATAAATTTTTCTACGCAAGATAAGTACACAAACAAGCTTTCTCGATGTTTGCCAGATACAACCGCTAAATGCCTGTATTATACTGTGGCAGTTACATTGGGAAGCCCCAGATCCACATATTTGATTGTCTGTGAGGATGGGGGGAAACATTGCCAACTTACTAGCGCTAGTCAATTGGTATGTCGTTAAAAATTTGGAAATTTTTCGGGACTTCGAAAAAAGCTTTGTTATAGAGGAACACGGTTAATCCAACTCACAGATAATAAACCCTGGATAATCGGCGCTCTACCCTATATTACATTTTCTCTACCAATATAGACACTTATAGTTAAAAAACATTTTAGCTTTAAGGGTACTTTGCTATCATTAGATTTTTTATTTTATTTTATCCACTTTGGTCGAATTTATCCTGGTGATCTCTCCCACGGAGCTGATGAGGAGTCCAAACTGTAAATGCATATTCTAATTTGGTTCTAATTAGATAATTATATAAGTTTCGAAGGATATCGGTACTGTTAAATTCTTTTGATATTCTCATTATAAAACTGAGTAGTTTGTAATAATAATATTACGATATCAAACGCGAGACATAATTAACAAACGTGAGTCCAACATCAACGATTATGCTCAAATCTTTGAATTCAGAAACTCTCTTTAATGCTACTCCCTGTATAGTATACTGATGTTGGATTGGTGAAAACGATCGACTATAGGATACACAGACACATTTATTTATGTTGAACAGGAGAAGATTTTGTTCAGTCCAGGAAACTAGAGAGTCTAAGTCTTGTAACTGTGCACAGTCATGAAGTGAATTAATCTTTTTGAACATTTTTAAGTCGGCGAACAATAAACATGTCGAACGACTTGTGGAATTTAGAA
Source organism: Odontocerum albicorne (assembly GCA_949825065.1). Lineage (NCBI taxonomy): Eukaryota > Metazoa > Arthropoda > Insecta > Trichoptera > Odontoceridae > Odontocerum > Odontocerum albicorne. The sequence goes on along the minus strand of OX463847.1, from coordinate 30,577,925 downwards.
TATTGTATATTAAAATATGAGGAATAGCAGGGGACCTAAATTAGGTTCTTTTGGATGTGTTAACTACATTTCAACATTTTTTTTGTGATCTTTAGTATTTTTTTTGTCAGGGTACTTAAGTAAAATACCATATGTTTTGCAGGTATTAGTAAAAAAATATGTGATTTATCGGATATATTAGAAGTAAATAATAACTTAATGTTTCAAAATCATGCTTTGGTGTAATTTTATTATAAGATTTAAATTATGTACATATTTTGTCAAAAATCAAAAAGGAAAATATGTTTTTCAAATGATAATTCAAAAGTTTTAAACAGAAACATTCCTTTGACCTCATTCTTAACCGAATTTCCGCTTAATTGACAGTAAAAGAATCACCTTCAGCATTGACATTTTCCACCAATTGTTTGTTATTTTTTCTTTGAATAGTCTAAAACCAGAGCAATAGAGTACTGTGGTCATCTGACATTTGGCTTGTCGATTTATAAAGAATAAAAGCAAAACTAAGGTTTGAGTACCACACTGCCCTACTGGAAACTTGTTCGTGTGAATGTCATATTGATCAACTAATTGTAAAATAATATACTGCCAGGCAACCTAACAATCGGAATTGACATTACATCAGTTAAAAATTCTATGCTAGTCCTCTTGTTCCGTGAGCATGCTATGGTCAACACACTATCAACGAAAGGCAGCACCTGAACACCTGGCCTGACCTGGCTATGACCAAGTGGGAATACATTCTATAAAATATATATTTGGTTTTAGTCTTTTGTACAAAACAATACCTTCCAAATTAATATTTTAAGAAAGCAACACAAATTTGAAGGTCAAATAATTACCGTATTAGCCCAGATATAATGCGATATCTTTTACTCAAAATATTTTTCCAAAAATAACATTCGCGTTATATTCGGGGTTTAGGCCGTGTCCAATGAGCGCAGAGCACACAGCAATTGGCTCTTAGTTAGAAATCATCCTCTGACTCCTACAAGGAGATTAAAGAAACCATCAATTCCAGTCTTAGGGGAATGGATCATGACCGCCTGGCAGAAAATTAGTGACACATCTATTGAAAACGGTTTTTAGAAATATTAGATTTCCAACAATCTGGATGAGAGTGAGGATGACATTTTATGGGAAGCGGAAGATGCTATAAATGATGCATCGAGTAGTAATCATTCAAGTGCCACTGATGATAATTCAAACATGTCTGAATAAAAAAGTCATTTTTTATAATACAATTTACCTAATTAATTTTTGTTTTATATTTGATTTTTTCCTTTCATTCCTGCTCCAAATATCATATATAGGTCGCGTTATATTCGGGATAATACGGTAATATGTTTTTTTAACTATATAAATACAAATTCATTTTTAACTTTTGTGCTTTTTTAATTTAGTTTATATTTAAGGTTTTTAGTTTTAGGTTTGCAGTTAATTTTCCTGCACACCTTATATAAGAAATATTTAACTTTTTTGTTTTTTCAGTATGCAATAAATGAACCAAAAATGATGAATAGATGTATTGAATTAATAGAAAAAAACTCGGCAGCGATTAATGTTCCTCTTCCTCCAAATGGCTATACACCATTTCTGGTATTTATCTTATTTACCTTAGTATCTTTGGTAAAGTTTTCCAAATGGTTCACTTGTTAACACATTGTGGCACTCCGAGTACTATTCTTGATTTAAAAGTTTTCTTAGTCAGTATTTGTCTGAAAGCATTAACCGCGATAATCGGAGTGTTCCTGTATTATCAAATATTTGAGAAATTTTCATTTAAAAGGAACTGTGGCCCCTCTTCTCTGTTAGCCTCTAATAAAATAACCTATATTACTATATACTGCAATAAAAAAAATATATAAATGACTATTTAAAATTGTAGCAAATAATCATATAATATAAGCATTTATTCTTGATCTCCATCCCATCTTTTAATTGTACTCTAAGCAAAATACATAATAAGTACAATAAAATTGGAATACCCTTTTCCTTTTTTATTAGTTAGTCAGTGTTATCTTTGTTTTCAGAAAGCTTGTCTATTTGGCTGTGAAAATCTCATTATCATTATGCTTGAAAAAGGTATTGACAACTTTGATACATATATGCATAATATCACATCTTCATCTTGTCCGGGTGGGGAGAGACTGCCAGACTTTCCTAGTGGGACACGCATATTTTACCTCTTCTGATACAGCTACGATTTCTCCGACTTTTTACATTTTCTTGTTTTGAAAAGTCATTTACTCAATCCAACCATACTTTCCTTTCTTCTACCACGCCTTCCACTCACTTGCACTGTATATTTGTTTAGTTAGTCGTTCTCCATTCATAAGATACACACGACCAAACCATCTCAGAGTAATCTTCTTCATATTACTCAACACATCAGCCATAAGTTCACATTCATCCCTAATCATTTCATTCCGTATTGTCATACATTGTCCCCCCATGTATTCTTCTCAGTGCATGTATTTTTATAACACTTATTCAGCTCCTTTCAGTCTTTCCCCATCCAAGTTGGCACTAGAATACTATTGTGAACTATCATCTTAGCACATTTTGATACTGTCCGGTTCGAATATATATGTTTTAGTGCTTTGTTTCCTATCGCTACATGCCTTTCAATATATCTTGTAACTCTTCCATCATCTGAATAAATACTATCCAAATAATTGAATTCTTTGACTGGTTTTAATCTTTCATTGCTCTCCAATATGTCGTATTTTCTTTTCATTTCACACTTTTCTATCACCATGACTTTTTCGCTACATTCATCCTTAGATCTCTCATACAATTAACTATTTTTTTCTCTGTCTGTTTTTTTTTATCTGTATTGAATCAACTAAATTATCCCTTTGTTTACCACAGGAGCCGATATTAATATTTGCAATGTTAAGGGAGACAGTCCATTGTTTTTAACAGTCTCTGGGATTATTACTCGAAAATTAGAAAATTTTTACATTCTTAAAGTTTTGATGAAAGCAGGTATGTGATGCTTAAATTAGATTGTGAACTACATATTTAGTGTAAAAAAGCTAGTGTAAAAAACAACTTAACCCTTTTAATCCCACACTCTACAGGGAGGTCTCCACAAAAAATTAGGTTTTAAAACTAAGTATTATTATAAAAAATAAAATATAAACCAGTTTTTTTGCTAAAAAATCCTTGTAATTTTTCGCATATTTTATGCAAAATATGTTGGGATTGAAAGGATTAATGTAAGTCATTATTCTCAATGAAAAATAGCATTACCCTTCTTACCATAGTATTTTATACATAATTTTTTTATTTTATTGGATAAATCTGTATTATAACAAATTTAATTATCCCATACCCATGACTATTTTCTTAACTGAAGGTAACAAATACTACATTTAGTCTTGAAGTATTATTTCATCTTCAAAATTACATTATCTGTAATCCTGAATCAGAAGGAAACCTAAAACAATGCACACTGACCCAATCAGACAATATTCTGCGATGATAATAGGCAATCCTTCGCAATAGGGACACATAATTGGTTCGTCCTGTGATTGTGGCATGCTTATGCGAATATTTGTCTCAGTGAGATACAGACAAATGCCTAATTTATTGTGTCCAAAATAAAACTACTGGAAACAAGTCTAGAATCACTTAAAATTGAAATGATGACAACTTTGTATTTAGTTTTATCATGTTATCAAAATAAACAAATAAAAAGTAACGATCTCCGGAGGTCTTTGGTAAGACGCTTGGTTGATCTCATGGAATATTGGAAAATTTTAACAATTCATAACAAAATTTGCCAATATGAAACTGGTTAAGTTTCGGATGTTATAGTTCGGAAATTCTAGGATGAGTCCTGTGACAGCTCACATATTTGCCCCAATACAACCTTATGTAATGTATTTACCTAAATAACTTGCTATTTATTAGAATTGAGGCTTATATTAAAGTTGGTAAAATAATTAAAATTACTGAATATCGTTACAAGGTTGTATTGGGGCAAATTTGTGAGCTGTCACAGGACTCATCCTAGAATTTCCTAACTATAGTAAAGGATGAATATCCTTTGGTGAGTGCTAAAGCCAAACAAATCTTGTTTCCATTTGCAAGGACTTACCTCAGCAAAGCTGGGTTTTTAATGCTAGTTATAATGATAACCAATTATGCTCAAAACTGAACATGAAACAGGAAATTATGGTAGCTGTATCTAATTTAATTTCAAGATTTGAGAAAAAATACAACATGCTCACCCATTGGTAAGTTATTTAAGGCTCTATAAAAAATCTATATACACTAAGGGTGGTGCCAAAGGAAAAAGTTTGAAAACCTCTGTACTAAGTGACAGTACAACAATAAATTAAGATTAAAAGTGGTCTGAAATTTTTAACAATCCTAGCAGGACCCACCGAGAATCAAACTTCGGGCACCTGGATTCTATAGGTATGCAAACGTCCTAACTATTAGATCACAGTATCAACAAATATGATATTGTTTATTTTTAATTTCTTTATTTAATTGTATTGAAAGCTATAATTGCTTTTATATAGTAATGAAAAATTATAATTAAAATTCTTCTTGTAGGTTGTCCCATAAACAAAGCAAAATTCAATGGTTATACTTCACTTCACCTGGCTGCCCGTCATGGACACGAGGGTCTGGTGAAGTGGCTGTTGGGCCATGGTGCTGATCCTAGCCCTCAATCTATGAAAAAAAGTCCATATGAAATTGCTAAAATATATGGTAAGTAGAAAAGTATACTTAGTACTGTTTTTACCAAGAAGCAAATCGCAAAATCTTCAAAAATTATTGTGCACAGTAGTATACTAGTGCCAACTTTGATGTATGGAAATGAAGTCTGAGAATTTCAAGGGAGTGATAAGAGTAGAATAAATGAGGTAGAAATGTGTAGAATATCTGGTATTACAATGTTTGATAGAGTAAGAAATAATTGGATAAAGTATAACTTTTTGATAGAGATGAATGTTATAAATATAATTCATTCATTCATTTACTTACATATCCATACCTTCTACTTCTTCTCAGTGTCATGTCAGATTCCCCCAATGTTGAATATCACTTGAGAGTAGATATCTTTGTCCCCGGCAGCCTGAAAAAGATCTCCAACGCCCCTTATGCCAGTCCAATCACGTATATTGCGGAGTCAGGAGATTTGCCTCCTGCCAACACCTCTTCTGCCTTCTATTTTGCCTTAGATGATCAGGTGCAGTAATTTGTACTTTGCTCCTCTAAGTACATGACCCAAGTAGGACACCTTTCGGATTTTAATATTAGTCAGCAACTCTCTATCAACTTTGGCTCTTTGAACAACCCTCGTGTTGCTGACCATATCCGTCCAGGGTATCCGTAGCGTTCTCCGGTGCATCCACATTTCGAATGCTTCCAGTCAATTCATACTACTTACTTTGAGGGTCCATGATTCCACTCCATGCAATAACACTGACCAAAGGTAGCATTTAACTAACCATTGTCGAAGTTTCAAGTTTAGATTATCACACCATCAGTTATTAATTATACCATGTGTTTCCGGTACGAGGCAACAGAGATTGCCTACCATTTGCATCAATCAGGTCTTGCCAAGAGCATATACCATGTTTAGACAAACTAACATGTGTTGTGAGTTCTCTATAGCCCACAAATCCCATTCAATGTTCACTTTGCATCTAGTCACTCCTACTTGGAGTGTATTCAAAGCTCTTCAAGTAGGCCAAGATAGTTGGTATGCAGGCGACATCTTTTCTGAGAGCTCCGTCCAGTCATCAAGTGTTTTTTCTTTCCACTTCAGAAAACGTGCTTTATCTAGTGGAATAGTCAGTTCTTGTACTCTCTTCATGAATTTTTTTCTAAATTTCAATCATGATTTCGCTAGCTGTTGCCCATATAAGGAGTTTCTTAAATCCTGACTTGTTTTTTATAAGGAAGTATATAGAAGAAAATATCTTGAGGTGGTTGCAAAACGATTACGAAACAAATATATTTGTCTGGAATGAATGGAGAGTAAGGAAGAAATAAACATTGGAAGGAATCGAAGGTATTAAGAATTAAGAAACTGGAGAATTTTTAATTTTCAAGTAAGAAGTTGAAAAATAGTAAAGCATGTTTCATAAAATATATAGATGTGGATGAAGCAAGAGCTGTATGCATGTATAGAAAGGTGTGGAGATCTGTCCCCTCTGCTTACCCACAAATGGACATTGTATAATGGTATGTATGTACCATATGTATGTATTACATACACAGTTATTGTATGATGGTATGCGTGTATGAGTATGTATTACATACATGTATGTACATATGTATAGTTAATTTATACATAACTGTTTTGTATTAATTCAGATGTTAATTGTAGATGACAAATAGATATAGAGTAGCTGCAAAGCAGCACTGTTCCTACTTTTTACTTGACTGTTTGAGTAGCATGCTACTTTAGATTTTAAAAAGGTGTAACATAACAAATTTTTCAAAGTGGCTTTTTAAAAAAAACTTTATTCCAATAGAGTTGATAATGATGATGTAACAAACCTCAGTCAAGAAATATCTATTGTGTGTAAGCTGTTCAACTTGATGTTGAATCTTCTGCAGCCTGTCATCTTGTATATGTATATAGGCATTAAAATAACAGTCTTTAAAAGTAGCCGACTGTGTTGAGTACCCAAATACTGGTAGTAGGTGACTAAGGATCATAGGATATGAAAGGGTATCTGCTATCAGACTATTGGTACCACAGTAATCAGATGTGAGAGAAATTCTCAGTGTGCTTGTAAGTTTATGTGATCCATTTATCGTGATATCTGCGGAAGGGAGTGCGCTTCAAAAATCTGACTGTTCTGTGACGGAAATTAATATAAAAATACCAAGCACCTTAATATTGATATTGGAATTATGAAAGGAAATCTTCAATTTTGAGGCCCAGTGATAACGATGATAGTATTTCAAATTATTATTTTTTTTTTATATTTTCCCAAATCTTTTTGCAGGTCATGAAAAAACTGCAGCATTATTATACATCAATATAGGTCAAAATTTTACTCTAACAAATCAACATCATGTTGATGTTGACTTGTTAGAAAATTATTGATACAAAATTTCATATGATTTCAAAATACTAATTGAATTTGTTATTAATGTTTTCATTAAAAAAATCTAAATGTAACCTTAATGCACTTCATTTTATTTAATCTCTGTAGTTAGTTTTACTTTTATGTTAATTTTATAATAGTGACATAGTGAAATAAATATTTGGCCATAAAATGTTTCGTTTTTTATTTCATTTTTCCAAGTTCTATTCTTTAGGCAAATCAATCTACTTAGATCATTGAACAATTAAGATACAATTACACTATACCAAGTAGTAGTAAGCTCTATTGTAGATATGTACACTAAATCAGTCTACCTCCTTAAACCGTTGAATAATTGAGATCTCACCATGATATACACATTTAAGTTATTTAGGAATGTTATGGCAAACAGTTGTAGACGTCATTTTAAAAGTGTACACTAGATCAATCTACTTATGTAGGTAACTGAATGATTGAGATATTACCAAGTTATAGCATTTGCAATAATTTAGGAATGTTGTGGCAAGCAGTTGTAGACTTCATTTCAAAAGTGTACACTAAATCAATCTACCTAATTAGATCATTAAATAATTGAGATATCACCAAGCTATAGCAGTTGCAATCATTTAGGAATGTTGTGGCAAGAAGCAGTTAACCTTAATTTAGAAGTGAATGCTAAATCATTCTACCTACTAAAATAATTAAACAATGAGATATCACCATGACATACCCGTTTTGGTAATTTAGGAATTCTGTGACAAGCATTAGTAAACTTCATTTTTGAAGTGTACATTCAACGAATTTGAGGTACATTCACTTGTATAAAAAAAGGGCATTATAGTCACGATTTAAATATTGAACTACGCACGGGAATGGTGCGATGCTATGTCCTTCTATGTGTTGTTAAATGGAATGGACTTGTGGAAACTTATGGAAGCAATGAAATTTTGTGTGCCTAGAATCAATTGAGATGTGAATTTACAGTAGAATTTTTAAAGTTAGTTGAATGGAAAGTGTGAAATGAGGAGATAAATGCATAAAAACATAGGATACATAAAATGCCTGAGATGCATACAAATAACAGTCCATTTTAAAATGCAAAAGCTACTATATCTCGGACAAGCATGCACCATCCTCAAATATACCTACATCTCATAATTCAAGACAAAATTGTGACATCAAGGTCCTGGAAAAGGTGAACATTATAATTAAAAAACATGCAACAGTGGTTCAGAAAAACAGCTGTTCCGGGCAGCCTTAAACATAATCCTGATGGCTGATATTCAGTAGCCATTCGAGATACTACAAGAGGAAGAATGCCAGGTGGAATTAATAGGATTGGATATAATAAAGGAAGGAATAACGAGAATACAACTGAAAATTAGTAAAACAAAATTTTGATACATTTTATTAACTACATTTAAATTAAATATATCTTAAAATCAAGATCAATAAATAATAAAACCTAAAATTATGTTAACTTAACAAAAAACATATCACAATATTTACAAAAAAATATATTTTCACAAATTGTAATTCATGTGTGCATTATAATTTAAAATTTCTCAATATTACCTCAAAAGCAATCACACTGGACAGAAACCACGAATCTTTCTATTTTATCCTAATATTGAAACTCAGTATTGCCATACATTACTATCATTTTAAAACCACACACCCATACTTCTATCGCTAAGAATGTTTTTTTTAATTTTACATTTAATTGCAATATATGAATCTTCATTTGAAATAAGAATGAGGAGTGCATGGAATTGTTACATTTCTTTTCTTCTTATCTAAAATAAAATAACCATTGTCTGTTTCACTAAAGCAAGAAATATTTTTTTTGAATAGATTAAAATGTAGTTTGTTGCTTTTGTGAAATTGTAAATATATTTTTTTAAATCAATCACATAAAACATGATTATTTAAAATTATTAAAATTCTAAGGCTAACTATCATATGTATATACATTTTATTTAATATTTATTTATAGCTCTGGTAAAATAATGTCTTAATTGGTCACTTAACTAGTTGATAATTACAATTAAAGTGTGCCTACACTTGGATAATTGTGAAATAACAATTTGTATAGTCAAATGCAGATCTTTTAACTAATAATATTAAAATATGTATTGCCCTGGATTCTCAGTTATAAAATAAGTAAAAAATAATTAGAAACCTAAAATTGCTTTTTCAGGAATCAAATAAGCTATAATGAAATAACCAGAGCTTATTCCACTTATTCAGTGTGATTTTTATACAGTTCAAACGATATTGACTTTCATGATTTATACAGTTCAAACGATATTGACTTTCATGATTTATTTTCTAAAACTGAACAATTGACTTGGTTACTTATGTAAATACAACATAATATTGCACCTTTCATTCAAAACTGTCACAAGTTGAATTGATATAATTTTGAGGAAATAAAACTATAATTTTAAACCTATAAAAATACATTTTATTTAACTATATCTCATAAATTAAATCTCATTTAGGAGAATGGTAATGCATTGAATAAAACAAAATTTTCAAAAAAGTTCTCTTATTTTTCAGACTTACTTAGTTTTCCATTGAAAATGTTGGTCATATTAGAATAACGAGCTAAATTAAGAAGTTTAACAATTTTTTGTTAAATAGTTCATAAATATACTTAAAAAAACCTCACAAAACATTTCAAATGGTTAGTCTTGCATTGAAGTTGCAAAATAGTGTTGAAAATCTAATGTTTGAAAATACAAAAACTTAAGTCGAAAAGCTGTCACTGTGAGAAAATCTATCAAATTTTACAATTATTGTGTACTATACAATTTTGATATTCTGAATGCCTTTTAAAGCTTTTAATTTATTAATCCTTGCTTATTTTTATTGCTGCATTATACTGAGAAGACTGCAGTACTCTTCAATTTGTTCCCAATAATACTAAAAGGTAAATAAATACTTGTTTTTTATTTTATGGAATCTTGTGATTTCTTTATGAAATATGATTTATTTTTTCTATAAAAGATTTAATAGTGATAAACACAAGAAACAGGAGATTATTCAATGTCCACTTAACACTGCTTTTATTATTATAAGCGTAGTTAACGTTATATTGAAAAGAAGTTTTGTTACTTCTGAGACGTACAGTATACATTATGTGAATAATTACTTCACGTGCCCGTGACGTACAATATACATCAACGCTTTTTAGCGGTTGTTTTGGAATAATATTAATTTAATAAGTAGTTGATAATAAGAAGGGAAAAAAGAATTATGGTTTATTCAAATGCGTTATTTAGGGTTACTGAAAATTTCAATAGACCAATGTCATCATAATAATATGCTTGATTGTATTGGTTTTACTAATAAAATTAGTTTATTTATGTATATTTGTTGTTCTTTAATTTCGAAACATTTTTTTATGTCTATAGAACTTTAGTGTTAACGTTGTGACATTAACAAATGTATTTGCTCTAAATTGTAATAAAAACATTTTATCATGTTTGAATTGCTGTTCTCATAAGTAGATAATATTTTTAATTCTAGTAACAAAAAAAGTATTTATAATTATCTTTAAATCTGAGAGGGGGCAGCAGTATGATTACGTATGTTAGGCTGGACTGTTAAGAGGTTAAAGAGCATGTTACTAAAGAGTGGCTTAGTAAACCGACATTATTTAAAAACAATGAAAAATATTGATCTTTTTTAAGTAAATACATAACTAAATAAGACTTTTTTTAAAGGTGGTCCCGTCAATAAGTTTTGATTTTTTAAACACCCCTTTATTTTCAAAGGAGAAAATACTGTTCAATAAATATAGCTTAAATATGAAGATCCCAACTTAAAGTGACAAAGAAATTAAATCCTATTAATTGTGCTTAGGGATATCAAAAATTATATTGTGAGGGCTCTAGTATTTTCTACTTATATGAAATGTGATTTCTCTATTTATTATTTTTGACAAAAACAAATAAAAAATAAGATTTCAATATCAATAGAAAACAAACGGAATTTTATTTTTATACTCAAATCATATTGAATTTTATGTGGTTGTTAATGACATCAATGTGACTGAATTAAGTAAAAAAGTGCAGTAATAGAAAAACTATTATTAGCTACTTATTTTTAAAATATTGTGAATATATAACAAATGAAAATTAATTTTAATGAGTATATTTCACCAATTTTCTCAAATATTGTAACTTTACCATATTACAGTACAACCTGGCGGGCTAATTGCTATATAACAATCTCTTTCAATCAACCAAAAAGATATTACAGCTGGATTTCAACAGGAATCAAACCCCACAATCCTAGGTTGGAAAACGGGGATCGTGGGTTTGATTCTTATCAACCAGGCGAAAGAGGTCTTCAAAGATATCTATTGTAATGAATTTAAAATCTTGCAATATACATGTATTACCATGTTTAGTGAACCTTCTCTAAAAATTTAACCAATTTTTGAAAAGAAGGTTTACTTTAACTTCTATTGTTTTAAAGATTCAAAAAAAATCTTTCAAATTTTTAATTAATTTCAAGAGATAGAAAGCAGTATTTTTTCATTCGCTATTTAATTAGTTTTCTTTTTTTGTCCTTGCAATTTATAATAAAGTCCTTTTCGCTCCATGAGCTGAGCATGCGTTCCAGATTCTGCTACTCTGCCTTCATTGAATACACAAATAACGTCTGCATCCTTAATTGTACTTAAACGATGTGCTATTGTTATACATGTACGCCCTTGCTTGGCTTTATCCAGTGCTTCTTGGACAACCTTAAGAAAAAAATACATTTACAACATTAATAATAGAAATTACGCTTAAACTGGAAAACTTCAGTATCAAATGTTTGTTATCTAATTGTATTTTATTGTATTACACATTTATTGTATACAAAACAAACTTGCAGGTTTATTGCCATCTGGCAATCTCTTCCAATGTTATAGAAGTCTTAAGTTAAAATCAGATTGGAACCCTATTTAAAATAAACTCGGTTCGAATATGAATCGAATATATAACCTCTAGGCAAGGCACAGTGTCCATATGTGCAATATGTGCAGTACATATAGGCAACCGATTCAAGTGGTGGCCGTCTGCGCTGACGCCCCTTAATGTGGCTATCTTCATGAGTCTTAATCACCTTGGGTTTTTAAAAAAGTTTTTAGCCGTAACACGCAAAATGATTAACTTAGTGAATTTGAAAACTTGAAGGGAAATAATGTAACTTAAAGGCATCTTAATTGAAAAAAGTAATCTATGACAACCCTCTCATTCTAGCACACTGTTTAACCCTTGTATTACATCTCTTAACACAACTCTGGACAGGACTGTGGAATGAAACTTAATGAGACATAAAATATGGGTACCTACTTAAGACTTAATAATTGTTTATAATAAACTGCTGCCATCAGTTTATCATAAACAAATTTCAAAAATTGAAGTGTGTGATGATAATTTACGATTATTACAGACCTATAATGTATCCGCTCAATAATGAACAATAGATTTGTCTGTGCCAAAATACTTGCATAAATCTTTATGAACTTAAACATTTTCAAACACAAACTGATGACCACACTACACTAATTGAAATTCTACACTAATTATTCGATACAAGATATTATATTTGGTTAGAGTCAACAGCAATTGTCAAGTTCTCAGTTTTTATCTGAATAAGATTTTTTTAAACCAATAAACTGTTTTTTATGCTCTTGTAACTGAGCAGTTAAGTACAAGTTATGAGTTTAGTATTTCAGTTAGTTAATTGACTGATGTAAGATGTAATGTGTGGACATTAAAATAATATTTCAAATATATGGGAAATTTCATTATTATTTTATGTCTTCAATAACTTTTCAATATTTCATGCAATATATGTATTAATCATGATTTTATTGTATTACTAAAATTAATGAATTAGAAGTGAAATAATTAGTGTATAATTAACAAGAAAATTTAATCCTAATTCAAAATATCTGGAACAAAATGGTTGTGTGATGCTCAATATTAACAATAAAAAAAGTTTAAACCAGAACAAGAAATATGAATATCGGGATCTTTAAAATAAAATTGTTGATAAACATATGTGTATACATAGTGATACGATTTCCAGTAATGATGTGTTCATTCTTTCAACATCCAAACTGCAAAATAAAAGTGAAAATCTCTCTACTTTTATCCAAAACTAGAGGTTATTGAGCAAATGGATGAAACGGAAGAAAAAAGATGCGGAATAATCATTAAGGTCTGTGAAAGTTCAAACTACTGAGAAAATATATTATATTCAACATCTGATGATCTTAGGAAGTATCCAGAAATATATTCAGTATATCACCAAAAATTACCCAGTTCAGAGCAATAATATTTTTGTTATCCATGAGGCAGCAATGGCAGTCAATTTTATGAATTATATTTCTACTGTGTACTAACGGAGAAAAGGTACAACAATAGTGACTTTAATACTCTGTCATTAAATTCTGTATTTTGTGGACAATGCAAATTAAATGGAATATCAAAACAGGAATATATTATAGGTATAAAAGGAGTAAATCATTGTCAATATTTAATATTGACTCTGAAAAGTATGAATATAGAGCATTAATTGTACAATAAAATATTGAAACAATGCCAAACTTCTTTTTTGCCTTAAAAAACAAAACTGCAACCCAACAAAGATTATACGAACGTGAAAAAATACACTGGTACTCTTATAGAAATAATGATATTGACAGTCAAAGTATTTTGCGATAGCTGAACATCTAAGATTAAAACAAATGTCTGGGTATAAAAATATGCATCACTACATGGGTTGGCAGAATCAGAACGAAAGATTGCCTTAATATGAGGTGCATGGCCCCGCGGTAATGTACTGGACTTCTGTCCGGAAGGTCGTCGGTTTGAACCCCGCACTGTGCTACTCCCCTCGAACGACACAGGCACTTTTGCCGCCTAGTGTTCGAGGGTATAAGGATAGATATGACTAGCAGAAGGTTTTCAAGAAAATATTTTTGATATGGTGTGAGAATCAAAATAGTTTTCATTTATCCTAGCTCGTGTTTCTGACATAACACATACTAAATAAATATTTATTATTATTAGATTACTTCGAAATTCACGAGCATTTTTTAGGTTTTTGTCTCATTATTTATACGACTGGAAAAGAGTTGTGTGATTTCATTTTGAATATATGTAAGCAATTGAAGTCAGACATGTAATTTCAGAGGGCTGCAAACAGAAACAGAATGGGACTTCGCATCAACTCCGATAAGACCAAATATATGATAGCCACTAAAGCACCCCATAATAACCAGACACCTACCACAATTAATATAAGTTCTCATACAATAGAACGTGTAAACACCTTCACCTACCTGGGATCCATAGTGACAAGTGTTAATGATGCATCTATCGAGATTAAACGTCGAATATTCATGGCAAATAGATGCTTCTTTAGTCTGAGAAAACACCTTATATCTCGGTTGTTGTCCAGAAAAAAAAAACTTACCATTTACAAGACACTGTTACGACCTGTCCTCACATATGGGTCTGAATGCTGGGTATTGAGTAAGAAGGACGAATCTTCCCTTCTAATATTTGAAAGGAAAATACTCAGAAAAATATTCAGACCCATACAGGAAAATGGATCTTGGAGAGTGAGATATAATGAGGAGTTATACAGCATATACAAAGAGCCCAACATTATAAAATACATCAAAATTGGGAGGCTACGTTGGGCGGGGCATGTAGCAAGAATGGGAGAAGAGAGAATGCCTAACAAGGTGCTCTTTTCCAAGCCCCAAGGAAGACGTAGCGTGGGCAGACCAAAGCTCAGGTGGATGGATGAGGTACAGAGTGATACAAGCGTGATTGGCATCAGGGGCTGGAGGAATGCATCCCAGGATAGGAGGAATGGCGACGACTGCAGGAGGAGGCCGGGGCCCACAATGGGCTGTAGTGCCATTGATTGATTGATGTAATTTAAGAGATTAAGACTACAATAATAGTGCTAATATGCAAGGAAAATGAAATGGGCTTCAGCAAAACATATGTAATATATTTAAATCCTCATTTTTTGTTTTCACACACAGGCAGCTGTACCTCTCCCCGTGGTCCTGCCTTTGAGTTCAAGGACAGGTGTCTTACCAATTAGGCTATAAAAAATCACTGAGATCTACTTATCCTAATTATCAAACTAAATTTAATTTGAATATAGTTTTTCAAAATACATTTTTGATAACTCGTAAATTTTCATAATTCTCATCATTTTTTATTTCAATATTTATTTGATTATCTTATATTTTAATACATATAAGATTGAATTTAAGGGTAAGCATGGTTTTAAATTTTTTAAATTTATCATTTATTAGAAAAACATATTATCGACCTATTATTTGGGTGTCCCACAGTGCAGTTATAAGTACGCTTAGTAGTACACTCACGAATCACTCTTCCTCTTAGCCATTTTGGAAGAACAAGAGAGATAACTTCATAAGTACACTAACTGTTAATGGAGGATTGATAATTTAAGTCACATTTACATTATTTTTTAACTCCCTTGATTTTTAGTAGTCATAATATTAAAATTTAAAAAAAAAGTCTAGTTAAACACTAAAATTATTTAAGTCTTGTATGTTTGAGTATCAGTGACTCAATTAATATAAAATGATTTAGTTGACAATTAACGGAAAACTATCATGACTATATTTTATCACCAATCATAATTACTGTAAAAAATTGGTACCTTTTCACTTTCCGTATCAAGAGCAGAAGTGGCCTCATCCAGCAGCAGAACTCGAGGGTTGCGTAGCAAAGCCCGAGCTATAGCCACTCTCTGCTTCTGTCCTCCTGATAGCTGTGCCCCCTTAGAGCCAAGGCGAGTGCTGTATCCCTGCAATAACAAATATAATTTTATAAAAGGCATATTTCTTGACATATCATTTTATAGGTTAGCGCTGTATTTTAAAACAAATGTGATTAAAATATTTAATTATATTTTTAATAAAGAATAAACATGACCAAAGTCAAATATCTTTATAAAACTTATTTAATATCAACACAGACTTTGAACTGTTGAAGAGGTAAATGTCATGAGGCAAGATTTTCATTCTCATTTATGATTTTCAACGAGACAGATAATAATAAAAATCTATATATAGCGCTATTTTATAATATAATATTGTGTCTTTTAATTTATAAAAGCAGCTCATAAGCATCACTAAACCAACTCATGTGAAATAATGTCTGAAAATATATTTTAAACCCAAATGTAAAAAATTAATAATTTTTCCATTCACCAGATTATTGACATCAGGTTTTCTGTCTCTGATATTTGGAAAGTAATCTAAATTATTTTGGCATAATAATGATGTAGGATTATAAATCTAATGGTGCTGGTTAGAGGCTACTTTTCAACTTCTTTTGATTCTTAATTTATACATTATTTATTTCTATCAATGTTGTTATGTAATGAGGGAAAAGAAGTACAATTCATCCTAAGAGAAGTCCTACAGTAGTCCTGTTGCAACTTTTTACTTAAAATTCTAGACTTAAAACTAAAATAGCAGCATGCCATTCTAGATTTAAGTGCTACTTTTTCAAACTAAAAATTAAAAACACTGCTTTCTATGATTACAATTATATTCATGAAGAGGAATTACAATAAAAATCATGTTACAAAACCTAAAAAAATAAATAGTGTATAAAAACTAGAAATTATCACTTTATATCAGGGGTGCTCAAACAGTCGATCGCAGGAGGTTTTTAAGTCGATCAATTACATATTATATTTTTGAAATTTCTGACATCCAATTTATAAAAAGTACACATATTTTTTAACAATTATTTTAACCTAATATTTGTTAATATAGTAATGAACATTAAATATTAAATTATCGTATCTATCTGATGGATGATAATTTAACATTTGACATTTGATGGATGTTATTTGGGTTGAGATAGGTCTATCTCGTCCAGTTACCAAACGCGTCTCAGCCTTCCGAGACAAAAACATCAAGGACGTCGAAAGCAGTGATGTCAGAAAGACGCCGCGCGTGAACTTCTCGCTGTCAGGCGTATCCATATATAAAAAATCTCGATACACACTGTCAATCAGCTGTTCATAGGTCTTTTGTTTCGTGGGTGCCGCTCGGGCGGTTTTTCCCGTTGTATTTTATTTTTACCTAGTCGATCGCTTGCGGCCTAATGCTTTTATGGTAGATCGCCGATGGTTAAAGTCTGAGCCCCTCTGCTTTATGTTATGTGTACTTACCAAAGGCAAAGTTGTAATGAAATTGTGGATATTAGCTTTTTTAGCTGCTTCTATAATTTCTTGTTCATCAGCTATTCTAGAATTGTCTCCATAGGCAATGTTCTCTCCGATTGTTCTATCAAAGAGTATGGGTTCCTGGGAAACTATGCCAAGATTTGCTCTCAGCTCTTTCAAATATAATTCGTTTACTGGCTCATCATCCAACATCTAAAAAAATTGGTAGGTATTGAGGAAAAAGTATTTGAAAAATAATATTGGTTTTATAGTAAAAAATCTTGAATGCATACATACACATAACATAAAGTATATCTAGCTTTGATTATTCAACCGAATGAAAATAATAAAGAAACATAAATTATATCCAAAAGATTCATTTTATACCAAACTTTGAGAAAGATATTTTTAATGTAAAAAAAATTGTTTGAATTTTAAGTAGGTGGTTTTACAGAACTTTAAAAGAGGTTTAGATTATTATAAAAATAAAACATTCATTTTCTGATATATTTCACTGTATACAGTACAACTTAGTAAATAGTCAACTTTTTTTAAGTTATTGCATTTTCTCAGTGTGCTTGTTTCATAAATAAAAAATAGATTTGATAATACTTGAAATGAGATAAGTACTAACCACTTTACCATCCAAAGGATCATAAAATCTCTCGAGTAGCTGAATGCATGTAGATTTTCCACATCCACTGGATCCTACAAGAGCTACAGTTTTCCCTTCTGGTACGGAGAGACCCATTCCGCTAAGAATTTTCAGGTACGGTCTTGTCGGATATGCAAACTCGATGCCTGTATACCTCACTTTCCCATCAGCTTTCTGCAATCGAACATAAGAAAATCAAATTTTACAAAATATACACTATAAATAAATAATAATAAATAAATAATTTGACAAAATATGTTAAATAATTTAAAAAATTTTATTCTTTCAAGTATAACACTAAATTTAAGAGTTTTTTTCCTGAAGAAACTGAGCGACACATGAAACATGTCTACATGACCAGGTGTGTACATGTCATGAACCATGTGTGTACATATGTCTATATATACACATGGTTAAAAACTGCGATCGGTCTACCTACTGACATTTCTAAAGGCTAGTTGTTTCAACTTATAGGTTGATAGAATAATCTATGGGTGCGTTGTTTCAGATAATCATCCAGAACATACAAACCATTACTGTTCAAGACGGATGGGTAAACTAGATTACCCCTGAGCAAACAAAAAGTGGACACACAATCGAAGAGATTTTTCACTCTCTAATGATCTGTAATCATCCCCAGTAAGAAGACACTTGGATAAAGCCAGGGATAATATCCATACTCTCTCATGCAGAGATAACAGAGAAACCTTTTCTAAATTCTCTATATGAATATTTTTAAACACGCATTTCTTTTTAGTTTCTATTATTAATCCTTACAGCCTCAAGTGCAGATATATTGATTTGTCTACTATTTGCTCATGGCACCAAAATGCTACATTTTATAGTCCGGTAATAATTTATGATATTTTCATAAGACTATATTGTAAAATAACCCTTTTTAGATAAAAAGTTCTATTTTAATGTAAAATCAAGTGTTATTTTTCTTCTTAACTAAGTAATATTTAGATCACCGGTGATACAAGTTGTATATAGCGTAGTTCTCTCATATGTTCTGTTTAATGTGTTTTTATGACATTTTTAGAATACTTTCTCTCAAAACTCACAAAGGACTTCAAATCACATGTTTCTGTTTTTTTTTCTTTATTTTACTTTTTTAACTAGACGAACACTAACATATTTTGTAATGATTTAACAGAAAGTAAAATTTAATTATATTTTACAATATATGATGTTTTACATTGCATTACAATTCCATAGTAAATCATTTTTTTAATATATATTATAAATATCTAATTTTATTTTTTAAATAATAAGTATTTTCTAATGTACTCATTTAAAAGGCATGAAGCCAATATGCTGTCTTCTATAAGATTTTTTCCTAATTGTAACTGTCAAGGGAATATGATTGGATTTTTTTAACATGTATCAAAAAACTTAAGTATTAGTTTTCAGGTACGCAAATATCTTATTTGTTTATTTAACACTTCATTGTAAAAAAATCTAGAGGGCTTATTGCCAGGTGGCAATATCTTCCGATCAACCAATATCAATTATGAAATAAAACTCACATAATTCCTTTCTGGCTTATCAACTGGATCTAAAATCTTTGATACTCTGTTGAGGAAGAAGAGTATTCTGCTGGCAGATGATATTCCTTTCTGAAGGTTTGGTGCAAATGTAAGGGCATTTGCTATTGAGACTGTACTCATAATAAGCACTTGTGATACTCTGAAAACATATTTTTACATAATGATCTCTATAAATTGATAAATTCTATTAAGATTTTATGTAATTAGAAGCAAATAAAAAAAATTTAATATGGATTTGAAATTTCCTAATTAAAGTAACTTTTAAGCGCAAGTATTCGTTTACCAATGTTGAACTATAAATTTATCATGACAAGTCAGTTTTAAACATTTTTCATAAAAAAATCATATAAAAACTTATATAGTGTTGTTTCATAAAGTATATTGCCCCAAGAGTACTTAAAGACTTTTAGTTGGGCAAAACTTCCAAATTTCAGCATACAATAGATTTAAAATAAAACCAGCCTGGAACCTGTAAGAAATTGAACCCGGAATGCCTGGGTGCTAGCAAGTATTCTAATTACTTAGCAACAGCACCAATATATGTGTTTGCCTTAAAAATAGAGTTATCACATTTCAGTACTTACTTCAGAACTTGCTTATACTGGATTCCTTCATTTTCAATTAAATATCCACCATAGAAAATAGAAGCAGCAAAAGCAAAGAGCATAAGACTTCTTGCTACACCATAAACTATACCCCTGTAATGGGTATTTTTTTTAGCCATACCTAATGCAGGCATCAACTCCATTGTAAAATCTTGAAGGAAAAGCCTTTCTCGGCCAAGGGAAGCCACTGTACGAATATTACTGAGAACATCAACAGCAAGCTAAAAATCAACACCACTATTAATTAGAATACATCGCAAATATCTAGCAGATTTAAATACATTTAAGTAAAAATTATAAGATTTACCAATTTATTATTCATTCTGAGTATATTCTTTAAACATGAAGTATAGCGAGATGTTAAGTGGTACTACCTTTTGGATAGTACTGGGCAGTACTCAGCCCCTGATATTTCAAACTCTTCACCTTTAACTCCAAGTATCTATCAGTGGATGGACAGTGGCCACACCCCAGAAACTACATGGACCCGCAGGCTAAACTCAGTGGAAGAGAACAGAATCTGGTCACTTTTGCTTCTGTGTTTCTCTATCCTCCCTTCTAATTCCTTCCAGCTGTTGTTCACATTAGTATATCTCAAAACATTTCTATAACACCATTACTCCCACTTAACATCCACAATTGCACCTTTTATCTAGGACCTAGTACTACTATGCGTTGGCAGCAGGGCTTACAATACAACAATTCCTATAACATCTACCATGGTGCCGAAGGAAATGGGAAACCAATTTGTATGTCACATTCCTAAGCACTGAGGTCATGACGAAGAAGATTTAAACATAGTAATTTGCCATTATTGTGTTTAAATAAATATATCAACAATTTTGTTCTTGTAAACAAAAAACAGTAACTATGTAAGATATCAAAAGTAAAATATGTAGTTGCTGCTTTTTTGTTACTTCTTCTTCATTGTGTGGTCCATGCTGAGTGTTATGGTCCTCTGTCTCCGTGCTTCCTGATCCTGGGTCATATTGAATGCAGTATCAACTCCATAATTTGGTCCATCCATCTTACAGAACATCTTCCTCTTGCTCATTTTCTCTCAACTGTTCCAGAGCACCAGTTTGTTCAGATATTTGTAATTCTTTCTGGTAACATATCCAAAGAATGTAAGAGATATTTTCTGCATGCTGGTGAAAGTCCTAATTTTTAAATGATAAGAGATGTTGGTGTGGCTTACGGTTCATGAGATATGGAACATCTACTTCCAGCACCACATCTCGAAGGCATCTATCATATGTATTTTCTTCTTTCTCACTATCCATGTTTTCACTCCATACTTTGGAAGATTCGTTTGATTAAATGTTTTTTGTTTTACTAAATTAAGTTGAAAGGTTTCGAATGTACAAAATCTTCAGATTGATAATGCCACTATAACATATAATGAACTTATATAATAAACTATATAATGAACCACTATATAACACTTCTAATTACACTTGTTACATATTATAGAATCCTACAGAATTTAAAATATCATATTTAAAATAAAAAATTGTGAGTCATTTTGTACAAAAGAAATAATAAGAATAATACTAGCATATAAATAAGATTTTAAAACGATTATTTCATAAAAATCGAATGATCCAAAAAACCATTGCAGCACATTTGTACAAACACGATAGTCGAGAAAAATATTTTTTAAAGCTAATTTTTACAGGTTATTGGGAGGTTTAAATTGTACAGATTACGGGAAAGTTTACAATATGCAAATTATTACCTTTGAACTTTTCTCCATAGCTTTTGATGCACCAAAATTTTCTGAAACAGCGACAGCTCGGTGCATGTAAGCAGCAAAGAGATTGAGCGGCATAAAACTAAGGGCCACTAAGCCCAACCTCCACTCAAAGACTATGGCCAGGGAGACAGACACAATGAAAGTGGCTAGAGACTGGACAATTGTACCAATACGTTGACCTGTAGCCTAGAGAAAAATATAAAATTAATCATTGAAATAAAAAAGAATCAGACATATTAGCTTTGTTTGAGTATTTTCTAAATATCTTATTCATCTGATTTTTTTCTTTATTTTCTGCAACAATTTTTGAGCAATGAATGTAAACCAACAAATTGTGACCTTATGAGCATTTAATTTTTTTTTAAATTCACAGCATTCTTAAAAAATCTTTTTATATTTTACTTAAAAATACTTATCAAGTGGTAACAAAGTATAAATCTAATTTACAAGACTTATTTTCTGCAGTATTATATAACAATATTAGAAATACTTATAATATAAAAAAATATATAAATACTTAAACATTCACTCAGTATAAGCTTTCACCAAGGTGCTTGAAGATGTATAAAATAGACACTTAATTTATAGTTTCTATCTAAATATGATCACCTCCGTGGTTTAGTCGGTAGGTTACTTGTGTCTCCAATTCCTGCTGACACCCAAATAAAAGGTTCCAGACTAGTTTAGTTTGACATCAATGTTATTGTTACCTTTCTGTGTACAGATAGTATGATTAATACACGAAACGATGAGTGGCAAGATATGTGCATACTCCAGGCTTGATTAATGGGGCTAAAGACAATATTGTCTCTCAGCCACGTGTCCTCATCATGAATACAGATATGCCGAGGAATGTCATATGAATACCAAGAACCATTTTCAAAACAAAATAATAAATCTTAATTTGATATGTTGAAAATTAAAATGGTTAAATTACAATTTTTATGGAAAAAGAACCAAATTACCCCCTGTACGGCACTCGCTTCCCCTGATAGCCTTGCGCACAGCGATCCGGTAGCATTAGCTTTTTCATCAAACCATCCCATTTCTTGGCTAAGCATTGTTCTGAACATCATCACCCTCAGTCGCATAGTCAATCTCTCTCCAGCTATACCATACATGAAGATCTATAAATGCAAAATATTCATGAAATGACTTTTATTCAATTAATACTTGTATCATGCAGGACAGTTGTTCTCCATGCAGTTATAGATTAAATGTGAGCCAACATTAAACAAATTATTTTTACTTCAAATTAAAATTAGAATCTTCAACTTGGAATGAATTAGGTTTAACTCATTTTTTAGCCGAATGAATTCTAAATTTTAACATTTCTCGAATCGTTTAAATTCCAGGAGTTACAAATAAAATATTTCTCATAAATTTTTCTCCGAAATTAATATTGATATATTAGAGTCATCCAAATTTAGTAAACAAACATAGTATTCGGAACATTTTTTTCTAACTTTCTATAAATTATTTAAGGCAAATTATAAAACAATGTATATGTTTTATTTTTATATAACTGCTGATATAATTATTAGATTCTCCTTGCCAACAAGAAGAAAAATTTGAGAAACATACAAATAATGGCAACAATTATAGATTTATGAACCACAACCTTACATCATGCTAAATATAAATCTAAAATATTACCGAAAGGAATGAAGCAAATCCAGTTATAACTCCAGCACACAAAAACATTAGGCAGTAGAAGTTAGTTTGTTCTCTAACTTCAACAGCGTCAGGGTTAGAAAGAGCCTGAAATAGAAAAGTCATTGCAGATACAATTATTTTATATAATCTAAATGAATATTTTAAATATTTTGACAATTCAAATAATGGGATCATATAAGTTTCATCTGTGTTATATCTACATAAAAAAAGTAGTACTGTTATGTTACATGTACAAACAGTCAAGCTTTATATAGCAATACTAGCACTTTAAAGCTTAAGATAAACTAATAACACTGGTTTTATACTAAATAGTTTTGTCAAAAAAACAGACAAAAATCTAGTTTTCTGAAATCTCAGATGGTACTATTCAGAAATGCTATGAATAAAAGCAGTTGTGAGATGTTTACAAATGGGCTATATGATCTGGTCGAGATGTTTTTAATCAGTGAAATATTTATTATAATAAATACCACAGTGAATCCTTTTGAAATTCTTAATATTCCCTAAATAATTATGCACACTTCAATGCCCCTTAAAAATGAAAAATAAAAATGATATTACCTCATTGTGAATTGCTGTTCTACAGACAACCACACCTACTTATTTGACTACCTGATTTGCAATTTATGTAAATAAATGAACTTACACCAATAATGTCACCAAAAAGAATTGAGAAAATAGGCATAGCTGAGCCCATGATCAGTGAACAGAAGACTGCAGTAAAAACAATTTCCTTATCCGGCATGTTCATCATGAAAATCTTATGTAGGGATACCGTGGGAGCTACTTCGGTATTCTCTTCAGCTTCGTCCTAAAATTAATATTTTATCAAATTGATTACACTTATATTGTATTTAATTAAGAAAATGTATGAATAGTGCATATGAAGTACATCATAACAAAGAAGAAGTGTTTATTATTTTGGGCACAAGCTTTAAAACATTGTTTTATTTAATGTATTATTAATACATATATATATCGTATCACCATGTTCTAACAGAGTAGGCAAAGAGATAATATATTTCCATGTTTCTATCTTAATAACTTTATAGCACTGTTTACAGAGTAGACTCGCCTTAAGGTGCTCTAATTTGATATTGGGATCTACTATTATAGACAGATTAAAAATGTTACAATAAAAAAAACCATATTGAGTGTAAGGATAGGAAGGTAGTGGCACATAATTCAAACACACTGTTTTCACCTTCTCCGCATTCATACATCTCGTCATTTTTCGTTGTAACATTCAATCTTCTATTATTCATACTTCTCACTATACATTTACTTTCAAAATCTGGTCTACTTTATTCAGTCACATTTTTCTCAGTCTAACTCTTTCACGCACCCTTATCATTCATTGTCCACAACACATGTCTACTCGCCTTTTTTCATATTACTTAATACATCAATTTTATCTATACATCCATTTCTGATGTCATCATTTATACATTGTCACTCCAAAAATCTCTACAGCATTAATCTTACTTTTATCCATCAGGCAAATCCAAGGCTCACTTCCATATGTCAAGGTGGGCACCAAGATATTATTATTGTACAGGGTGGGGCATGAATCTTGCTATAGAATAAATTTGAATAGTTACAAAAATTAATTTAAATAACTTTTTATTTTTGATAAATTTTTTGAATTTTCATTTTCAAAATAATCGTTTTACTTTATTTACTTTTTAATAATGGAGAGATTTTCTGACCGAACAAATAAGGATGGTTCAACTGTATTTTGAATTCAAGTCCCCAATTTCAGTACAAAATGCATTAAGAAATAATGGATGTTGGGATATTCCGAGCAGATGGACCATAATTCAGATTGTGGAGCAGTTTTATGAGACAGGAAATAAATAAAGGAAACCTACGAATGAGATAGGACTGCTCGAACAACAAATAAAATCGCCACAGTGACCACCGCCATTCAAAATTATCCGACGATTTCAAACTATTGACACCGACAACCAATTGGGCGTTGGTGTCAGTCAAAAAAGTGCATTCCATGTATTGTGCAAGGATTTGTCCACACCAATTGTTTTACCAAGATTCATTCTTACCCTGTATTATAGTATTACAATTTTGTTGTATATATGCGTGCCATGTGGCAATCTCTTCAAACTAACCAGATAGAAGTTCTTTTAAAAAAAATAGGGCACCAGCGGGAATAGAAGTCAAAATTATGATACGCATCTTACCAAACCAAGTAGGTCACGAAGGTCAAACATTACGAGAGTGTGAATGATTTTACTCATTTTGGGACTTATATAATTTTCTAAGATAAGAACATCAAGTGTTAAATAAAAAAATTACTTGGCATCAAGATACCTCTTGTAACAGAGAGAGATATTACTTCAACAAAGGGAGATATAACTTCAAGAAGAAGAATTCAAGGCAAAAAAACTTTAGAAAAATGGTGTCTTAATTGAATACTCACTATAAGAATTGTTGGCATCATGGTATCTTCATCAATGCTATTAGCACTAGCAATGCTTGATCTTCTCAGATCATTTTCAACATCAATCTCTGTAAAGAAAAATATTTGTCAATATTTTTGCAGTTAAAAAATATACAGCTTTAAATGCCAATAAAACTTTGCACCAAAAGTCTTGGAAAGATTTTGAAATTAAATTATATTTTTGAAATCGGGATCCAGCCCCCCAAAATTTTTCTTTGCGGGAAGCTGCTCTTATCGCTAAGCAACAGAAGAAAATCATTGCATTGGCAATTTTCAAGCAAAACATTAATCTCAACATTGACTCTTACATCCCATCTCATCTTTTCTCCACCTCTTTATTTGAGAAATATTTTCTTACACAGAAAATAACATATCATAGATAAAAAACAATTTTATATTTTTTTATGAAAACTATGTTTATCTTTTTTAATTAAATTTTTATTTTTAGATATCTATATTTAATATTTTATTTTAATTTCCATATTTTTTACCATAATCATTGTCCGTTGGAGATATTTGTGCTGTTACAAGATTAAAATATTGTCCTTTTAATGCCATCAACTCTGTGTGCGAGCCCTTCTCTACTACTTTTCCTTCACAAAGAACTACAATCATATCAGCTCCTTTAATTGTTGAAAGGCGATGAGCCACAATAATTGTTGTGCGACCTTCACTAGCCTAAAAACAAAAATAAGAAATATGTAACATACAAAAAATTATAATTTTCCAAATAACATTAAATAAACTCACTAAGGAACACTAAACTGCACTAGATTGTTATTTACTCTTACATATTTGATAAGGTTCAACTTAAGCTACTAAATTTCCATGTTAACCATCTAATATTTACTTAACAAACTTTTGTTTAAAGTATCTACCTTAACACACTAACTATCATAAACGACCTTAGTCATTTAATTTATTAATTTTGTGTACCATAGAAGACTAAGGTCGTTTAGTGATGTTCAGTTACTTATAGCATATTTTGTTGCTAAGAAAGTAGTTATCGGGTAGTCTACCCCTCAGTCATGTAACAGCAAACCCTTAACGGTAAATAATGCAAATAGTATAATATTTTTACTTAAGTTTCTGTTTTCGATTTAAAAATACATCTTGTTTTTTTTCCTTAGTGTTTGTCACCAATTTTTTAAATGCCATTATGATAAATTTCAAATCGTAGTACTATAAGATATTATAAGTATGTACCATAGTTTTCATATTGAAGTTATATCACTAGTGGTTATCTATTTTCTATATCTGAATCCTGAAGAGCAAATACTGAAAATTTGGCATCATAAAATAGTTGGTGCCCTGAGCAACTGCTTAGAACCGGCTCTGATCTCCCTTTGTATACACCGCAAGTTTCATTCAATTGTTGCAACTCCATAAAGAATAATATATTTTTTTATACTAAACTGCTTCTCACTACTATTCATTATTTTAGCTAGGCTACTAATATTGTTTAATTTGTATTTAATAGGCAGTTAGTTAACTTAAATTGCATAGTGAAAAAAAATGAAGTGTCACATTTGCTTAAATATTTACGTTTTAAAATCAAAAGAATATTAGAAAATATTCATTGCCAAACAGTGTGTTTATTTAGATAAAAATATGAGTGAAAGATTGGTGTGGATGTTACGTGTGTGGTTGTTTGGGCATGATGTTGATAAGATTATTATCGGGCATGATGTTGATAAGGTTATGCGATGTGAGTATATTTGATAAGTAAAGATGTGAAATAAAGTGTGAGTATTTCAATTGAGTTTTTTAGTAATCAGGAAAGATAAATATTTTTTTTATCAAGGAATAAGATCACAATCCATTGCAGATAATGCTTAGTGGTAAACTCTATCAGATGTAAGTTTAGATTAATTTACAAACAATGAAAATTTCAATGAATTTTTTAACATACTACTGTGTTTGAGATAACTTTTCGATAGGTTATCATTACCTTATCAAGTGCCATCTGCACTTTTTCTTCACTAGCATTATCCAAAGCAGAGGTGGCTTCGTCAAGTAGTAAAATCCTTGGGTTCCTAACTAATGCTCGAGCAATTGCAATACGTTGCTTTTGTCCACCTGACAACTGTGTTCCTCTCTCACCAACCATTGTATCATAACCCTAAAAATACGTTCAGTGTAATAAATTAAATACAATTTTTAAGAAACTTTTTCATTAAACAAAATTTAAAAAAAAATCCCAATATATTATTACTTACATGTTTTATAAAAAAATATTGGAAATTGCATATATAATTTAACATTAATTTGTAATATTTAAGAGGGTTATCTTTTGTAAAAACCCGTTTCATTCAGTAAAATAACAAGGTTTGTCAACTTCAAAGAAAAATATACTATAATATCTTTGATATTCCATGGGCATGCTAAAATCAGCTCACCTCCTAAGGATATCTTGTAAATGGCCATGAGAATCTTGCTTAACAATCCATAGTGGTAATTGAAAAACTAGTGGACTATTTTGAGTGTGGACTAATGGACAAATCTTAAAATGCTTTTATACAATATTATATCAATAAAGTATTAAATTAAGTATGAAGAAATAATATTTTGATTAGTTGAAATCACATATCAAATTCATAATAAATTTTAAAATTCTAATAGGAACTTGATGAGTTTTTAGTCACTGCAATATATTTAAATGTTTAAACATTAAAAAAATATTATCATACTTTTGGTAAAATTCTGATAAAATCATGAGCATTAGCTTGTTTTGCAGCCCATTCAATGTCTTCTCGAGTAGCATTATCTCGACCATATCTAATGTTCTCAGCTATCGTAGTATTGAAGAGCACAGGCTCTTGTCCGACTACTCCAATATTTCTTCTTAGCCAGTTCACGGATAAGTCTTTTATATTATTTCCATCCAATAATACCTGAAAATTGAATTTTAAATATTATAAAAGTAGGAACACAATTACAATTTATAAACATAATGAATTGTATAATTTCAATTCATAAAATTAATTCTACTATAATTGAAATCAAGAATAAAATGAATAACATATTGAGAAATTCTGACTAAAATATATATTATGCACCATTCTGTGCTCTCCTGCAATCTTTGAAATGTTTTATACGTATTTAATTAGTTTTGTATGTGATCTAAACAAGTATTTCCTAAAACGGATGATACTACCCCTTAGGGGCCGCTTGGAGTTTAGTGGAAGGCAACAAGTACCATAAGGGGAAGTTGACAGAAACTTTGAGGCTTAACAACTGACCACTCGAGAATGTAGGAACATCATGTTTATCGATACCTGTGGGGCTATTGACATCTGTGCCGTAATGTTCAATACATTGATCTGTTAATCCTAGGGTTCTGGATTCAATTCCATGTAAGCTAAATTTTATATGACATGACTGTTTTTAAGACATTTTTAAGTGAATTTATTATACTGGTACTTTAATAGTTTTCAACATTCTTAGAGATATCTTAGTAATTAGAGATGTTACAAAACAGCACTTATAAATAAATTTGAATATTTAAAAATAATTAAGGAGGTATTTATAGAACCAAGGGAGCAGAAGTGCAAAGATTTTGGGAATCACCGAATCAACAGTGCTGTTGAGTAATGGACTACAACTAGTCTGGAAGGGATTCCAAAATTATTTGTAAAGTAGCATTGTTACTACTTTTTACTATATCTCAAGTAACATGATACATTAAATTGAAAGCTGTTAGCGCTACTTTTTCACAGTAGATTTAAATTTGCCATATTTTCCCAAACTACATCAAAGTTTTTCTTAAGTTATTTATAAATAACTAAAAATACCACAATTTGAAATGTAACTTTGAATTTAAATGATTTATTTTCATTAGTGTTGTTTAAAAATATTCATTCTTATTTGTTAAGTAGTAATCTTGTTTCTTAAAACTTGATGTGATTTAAGATTGGTATATTTGATATTTTTTAAATGATTTATATTTAAAAGATTATTTGAATATTTTTGGTATTTGTTAATATTTCAATCAAAAAGATAAATTCTTATCTTACTGCGTCAACCATTTACTAAATTTAAAAAATATTATATCTAATCAATTTCTTAAAAATTGCAATGGTTTATCTAAAATGATTTTTTTTGTCAATCATAAATTCCTTCAGAAAATATTTTAAATAAAACAAACTAAATTCTTTTGCAGTGTTTAGCCAAAGATGATGATTTAGTTTATTGCATAAATGTAGAACTTTAATATCTAAATAAACGCCTGGAGATTGTTTTTTTTTTTTACTTTTTTACATATTAGAATTAAATGCATTTATTACAGTGATACATTTCACATGAAAGAATCACATATTAACATGGAACTCTTGAAAGAAATAAAATCTTGGACATTTTAATTCTCTGCTGTTGCTTAATATTATGGGGTCAAGTGTCTATGTCCCCAACTTTATCGTTTTTGAATACCGATGGGAGGTGATTATTTTTAGCAATAAAAATATTCCAATAAATTTTACCAATTCCAAAAAGTGTTAAAAAAAAAATATTACTATAATATATTGTGGGGGTGTGTTTTCAAAAGGGTACCCTAGGCACCAATTTACCTCATCCCAGATCTGCAGCTAGCAAAGGATATCAAACAAATCAATTGCTACTTACACTTCCTTCCAGTGGGTCATAGAATCTCTGTACTAACTGTATGCAGGTTGATTTCCCACATCCCGAGCCTCCAACTACAGCCACTGTTTGTCCTCGCTCAATTTCCAGAGTAAGGCCTTGTAAGATCTGCAAAAGTATTAGTATGTTTGAAAGTTATTAAAAAGTATTAAGATAATGTAATTTTTCAGATATTTGTATGGAATATAGTAAATAGTTAAATGTTTTAATAATATTCCTGTAATAATACAAACACGAGGGTCATCTAGAAAGTAAGGTTACAACATTTATGTAGGATCGAAAAATGCTTGTATTTAATTGAAATTCACAGGATACTTCACAAATATATTAAACTATTTTTCAACATAATCGCCGTCGAGATCGAGACATTTCTGTGGTCGGGGCACCAGCTTTTGTATGCCAGTGTCATAGACCTCCGCCGCCAGCTCTTTCAGCCACTTCTTCACAGCTTCCTCGACCTCCTGATCGTTGGAAAATTGTTAGGGTGTAGTGACACACCCACGTCTCATCCCCCATCACGATAGAGTCCAGAAAAGTTTCTCCATCCTGTGCAAAACGATCCAAAAATTCACGCGCGGTGGTCACGAGATTTTGACGGTGCTCTGGTGTGAGCATTCTGGGCACCCATCTCACACACAAATTCTTGTAACCAAGTTTTCCGACACAATGACACCAAGGACACTTCGAGAAATGTCAGGAAATTCTTTGTGAAGGTCGTCAAGCGTCACACGGCGGTCATTTCGCACTTGCTCTTCAATTTTTTGCACAAGTTCGTCAGAAATCACTGCCTTGCCTCGTCGTATCAGTACGGCCTTCTCTGAACAACCTAACCCACTTCGTGACATGTTGTCGACTCATCACATCACTACTATAAACTTCCACGAGCTTCCGATGGATATTCGCGGCGGTATTATTCTGCAATGTCAAAAAAACGGATGACCGCGTGGATCTCACACGAACGGGAGGTGGCCGGAGCGCGCGATGACCTCTCCAGCGGAAGAATTTACCGTGACTGAACAAAATGGCCGACAAACACGCGGGACCAAACAAACTGACCGTTAGGATCCCCTCTATACGCCAGGTGCGCCAACTTTGAAACAAAAAATTTCCCCCGGCCTCAGGAGCCCTTGTATCCTTACTTTCTAGATGACCCTCGTATATTATGATTAGGAAAATTTATTTTCATTAACAACTTTAGCTTTGACTCTCTGACTTGAAAAAAAATATTGATGGCTCAAATCATTCTTATTTTTAACAAATTCACTGCAAATAAAATTTTATATACATGCCGTGCTGAATAAAAACACGCTCTGTATGTCATAGACATGTTTTTGTATGGTCACGCGGGGCGGGTTCTCAACACTGAATGTATTAAAAGATTTTATATTTTGTGTAGCAGATAATGGGGATATTTGACTGGGATGGCATCATTTCCATTTGCACAAGGTCTTAAATACTAGATACTCAAATAACAATTAAAACTCTTTCATGAAATTATTCAAAGCTAGATTCACTCAAATTTTTAAAAAAATTATAAAGCAACCAAAATATTATATTTTACAATTATAAAATATTTTTTTGTTTAAACAAAATATACTGTTACAGTTTCAGAAAAACGTAAGATTTTGACAATGGCATTTTAACACCAACTTGAAGATATTTATTGGAGCTTGAAGAACTGACCTCATAGTAATCAGGATATATAACAGAAGTGAAGTACAAGTAGTGTTTAATGATGGTTTGGCCACATAGAAAGAATAATGAAAAAAATGCAAAGAAAATCTATTCGAATAACAAAGAAGTTTAGGAAGGTGTAGGAAAAAAATTACATGACTAAATTATGAAAGAGAAAGTATGCAAAACAAAATTTATGGGCATAGCTGAAGCCGAAAATGTACATTAGGACATAAAAAGTTATTTATTCTCTCTGCTTACCCCAATAGGGATATGACGAGATGATGTTGATGATGGTGAATAAAGAAAATATATTTATATATTAACTTACATTAACTTCTGGCCTAGACGGATAGTTAAAGTATACATTTTGGAAGGTGATATTGCCCAGGCAAGCATTGGGTTTCACTCCCCTGTCAGCCAGAGGATCTATTGTAGGGACACTATCGATGACTGAGAATATCTTTGCTCCCGCACCTTTAGCCATACCAAATATCTCAATGAATGGTGTTGAGAAACCAAAATTCAAAGAACCCATAAACACACCAAAGAATACCTGTTGACAAAAATATTTTTTATACAAATTATGTACCTTATAGGGTCTTATTTGATTTTGCATCAAAAGCCTAGATTAGGTAGGTTCAAATATATCCTGATACAACCAGTATAACATAGTTTTAAATGTTAGGAAGTAACATAGCAAAATTTAAATGTTTGCATATCGTTGACAACACATAGATTAGAAAACCAATACTCAAACTTTTTAAACACTCGCTGTATGTGTAGGGTCTAATTATTATACATTTTGCAGGAAAACTAAATAAAAGCATATCAATGATATAAATATAAATTCAATTATCTTTAACATAGAATTTAGTTACACCCTATAGCAAAAAAATATTTCCAATTCTAATAAATGATTCATAATGCCTTAAGCCTCGGCCACACAGGTAGGAGCCTCGCTTGATACTTAGAGCTACGCTGCGAGCTAGGTGACATATCCTAGTGAACCAACGCACCGCATACTATCGCAATGGCCACACTCCACGCTTCGCGCCATGCTCCGTGACGATTAGTCACCTAGTGAGCCTCCTAGCGAACAGACGTGTTGGTTAATTTTATTGTGTCACCAAGTAATTTTACAAGATGGCAGAAGTTTTAACAGCAGCTATGTATAAAAGGATGCCTTTGTGGAACCCATCGAACAAATTATACAAAAATGTACCTGTAATAAAATCACTTTCGAATGAAGTTACACAGGAAGTAAATAAAGATGGTAAGTTGTAATGAAATTGGTTAGTTTTGATAGTGGCATCGTTTGTTGACTCAACCGCTCCCAAATGTCAAATAAATTTGTGCAAAGTTCTTTGGTGTGGCCAAGCATGAAGTCATCTAGTCTATTAGTCACGTAGCACCTAGCGAAGCACTTTGGTGTGGCCTTAGCCTTACAAATTTTGATTATTTTCATCATATTCAAACTTGTGTACTTATTAAGATATATTTCCAACATTAATCAAAATGATGCAATTTAAATACTTGGGTGTTAACATCTCCAGCCACAATGATCTCTACAACTAACATATGTAAGGGAACAAACAAATAAGGCGGACGCAATATCTAGTTGTCTAAGAGATGCAATCTGGAAAAACAAAAACATACTAATCGATAGCTAAATTCGATTATATAAGACATGAGTCAGGGTGATAATGACTTATAATGTTGAAATCAAAGCCAATACAACTAGAATAGACTTCTTCGAACATCTGAGATATGAGAGTATTATTGACCATTGCAGGAAAATCTCTCAGAAATATGGTCAAAAACTCTCACATTTCACAGACCCTTTAACACAGAAGATATTGTCTGAAGGAGTGTTATGTAGATAGGATGGGAAGAGAAGAATTCCATGCATAGTGGCACACAACATCCCTGCAGGACATTGCATACCAGAAACTCTGCCTCTCAAGAATGATTTTTACAATAGAACCAAGATCTAAGATCAAAAAGAAAAAAGATCAATGATTTTTTATCTTAAAGTACTATATTCTCACAATGAAATTGAATTTGTTTTTATCTTAAAGTACTTTATTCTCACAATGAAATTGAATTTGTTTTTATCTTAAAGTACTATATTCTCACAATGAAATTGAATTTGTTTTTATCTTAAAGTACTATATTCTCACAATGAAATTGAATTTGTTTTTATTTTAAAGTACTATATTCTCACAATGAAATTGAATGTCTTACAAGCCATAATATAGATGGCAAAAATGTTTTTAAAAACTTACAGCAACCATAACAGCTGGAGTATAGTGAGATTCATCTGCTAAGACTAGTCCAACACCATACCAAAACGATAAAGCATATGTAGAATAAATTGACATCCACAATATCCCCAAACCAATTCCAGTGCTCAAACCTAAAATGAAACAAACATTTTCAAAATTATGCTTCAATTGAATAGAAAACATTAACAGTCGACTGAGATTTAGTTTTTTCACAAAGATTTTCCATTTTTTTTAAATCTTTGAAGGAATAAAGAAGAACGGTTTTCTGATTTATTTCGTATTACAAAGATTATTTCTTTTCTTTATTAAGATTCAATAATTTACAAAATTGTAGTATTGTAGATTGAGATAAAATATATATCATGTTTTTAAAAGCATACTTCTTCTTATGTTGATTTTCTTGGCATCTTCAAGATTCTCTCCAAATCTTCCAACTTCTTTTTCTTGGCCACCAAAGGCGATGACAGTCCTTATACCAGCCAGTACTTCTTCAGCCACTGATCCAGCAATACCATAAGCAATCGACTCTTTCTTTGCAAGATTGGATGCAATCTGAAAGTATTTTTTTTAACAGTGAAGTGAAACTCTTTACAAACTCATATATATTTATATAGTTAAAAAAAATTAAGGCAATTGAAACAGTCATTAAGATTGATTATTCAATAATTTAAATGTATATATTTATATAAAAATCTGCATTTAATTATTTCCATAAATGTTTTCTAATTTACTGATCAATCTTTAAAAATAACAAACTCATTATTTTATGAAAAAATTTAAAATAAAAAAACTTAAAGTTCGTATCATAAGCTGACTTGTTTTGAGATGTTAACTGGTCCTTCAAATGTATACAAAAATAATAGCTAGAAAATCTTATATCATGTAATATGAAATTTAAACAAATATTTGAAAGGAACAAATGGAGGATTCAGCGTAAACAAATGGAGGATTCAGTGTCAAGATTATCAAACATGATGATATTCAGAGTTTGTAAATCACCTAAATGAGAAAAACTACAATTTTGATCAAATGGATGGTACCCAAATTCTGTATAGTATGAATAAAAAGGACTTAAAGCTGGATAATCTGAAATATCTAAAAATAAGAAAAAATATATACGAGCATAATTAATTTTCTATTAGATATACCATACATATACAAGCTCATTGTTGAACATGTTCCCAT
The DNA here is from genome assembly GCA_949825065.1 of Odontocerum albicorne. NCBI lineage: Eukaryota > Metazoa > Arthropoda > Insecta > Trichoptera > Odontoceridae > Odontocerum > Odontocerum albicorne. The sequence continues at coordinate 30,542,127 of OX463847.1, read as the reverse complement.
TATGCAATTGTCACTCCGCTTTATCCATTTCTAAGAATACACCCATAAGTAGTCCCGTCTCTTTCTCCCACTCTTATACTTTTCTAAATTTCTGTTGTTTTATAATGTTTTTACTATTATGTACCTGCATAAATGCGTACACTGATACAATACATAGGGTGACAATGTATAATGATGATAGAATACGGAATCAAATGATTAGGGATAAATGTAAACTTTAAACTGATTAATGTACAGTAGAATGTAAAATATTCAGATTCACATAAACCCTCTTAAGGATTAACCGGGGTAGTTAAAAAATCCTATTCTTATAACTTTTCGAAATATTTTTTCATTCGACACATGTACCAAAAAATTAAACTGGTGAAATTGATAATATGTAATAGATAATAAAACTGGCAAAATTATGAACACGTCACCAGAAACTCCAGTCGATAATGTTGCAAATTATTATTTTGGCACATTAATAACAGTGTTTACTTTTGATGCAAGCAGGCAAGTGCATCACAAATTTAAATTGTTAATTTAAATCACATATGAATTGCGATTGATTAATTGTTCACTATTTTTATTGTTTATAATTTATATTTTATATCATTTTTTATTTTCGTGTCACATAGCCATGTGCTCTAGTTTTATGTGTATTCATTTCTTAATCTTCTTTAGTGAGTTTTCTAGCTGTGGTGTCAATTTTACATCTCCCTATCCTGAACAAATTTTTCGAAATCTGCTTAGAGCGATGCCGAAGGTGAATAGAGATAAAAAACTTATTGTATATGCCCAAATCATCTCACGAACTGTGAGATGATTTGGGCATATATAATGAATTAATGAAGAAAAACTAACAAAACAGATATACAGTGAAAATGTGAGTGTGGTAGAAAAAGACTAAGGAAAATATGGTTGGATAAAGTAAATGATATTTTTAAAGAAGGAAAAGTAAAATATCAGGGAAATCATAAAACTTGTATGACAAGGTATATGGATGTAGAAGAGGTGATAGATGTGTATCAAAAAAGGAGAGTCTGGTGCTCTGTCCTCTCTGACTTTCTCAGCATGGAAATGGTGTGATGGTATGGATATGATCTGTCCAATGGTAAAGGTGACTGGTTTTATTTTTTGCATAACCAACGGTGCCATCTGTGGATGAATAAATGAGTTAACTAGCAACACATTTCAACTATTTTCCGTAAAAGTTTCAAATCGCTGGTTCATTCACAATGATGTATCAATTTATCAATTGACAGTACCTTCTGAGTCTCGGTCGACAAAAGAAAAATGGAGCAACGTTCTAACATTAAATTTTGTTTTAAATTGGGTAAGTGTCACAGAAACTTTTAAAATGATTCAAACTGTTTATAGTAGTAAAGTAATAAGTCGTAAGAACGTTTTTAAGTGTTATGCAAGATTTTGTGATAGTACAGAGAGCATTGAAGATGATGATCTACGGCCTGGACCATCATTGCGGTTCGAATTGAAGAAAATCTTAAAAAAGTGGCTGAAATTCTGTTACATGATCATTGTGCTTCTACTAGGCTCATCAAGGAGCTCACTGAAATTCCTAAATCCACTGTCCATCTCATTTTAATGGAAAATTGGAGCAAACGAAAGGTCACACACTGAGTGATGATTTACAGAGTGGAGCACTGCAGAGACATGAAAAGAATGGCTGATATGGATCCAGACTTCATGTCAAGCATTTTAACAGGTAATGAAACGTGGTGCTTTCAGTATGAGCCACTTACAAAGTACCAGAGCTCGGAATGGAAGGGTCTACAATCTCCGAAACCGAAAAAAGTGCGCATGCAGAAGAGCTGAGTCAAGAATCTGCCTACCGTTTTCTTTGATTCCAAAGGAATTATCCATAAGGAATTCATGCCAGAAAGTCAAATGGTGAACGCGAATGTGCACTTGAGTGTTTTGAATAGTTTATAGGCCAGGAATCTTCAAGTTCGACCCGAATACTAGGAACAAGGGGCATGGTCTTTATTGTATATTAATGCACCGGTGCACAAAAGCAAGATTGTACAAGATTTCTTGCCCAAAAAAGTATCGTTGTGCTCGATCACCCCTCGTACTTGCCTGATTGGGCTCCATGCAACTTCTGGCTATTCTCGAAACTGAAATCGGCGATGAAAGGAAAGCATTTTGACACGATTTCAGACATCCAGATGGCTTCGACTGCGATTTTGGAGGCAATTCCGAAGAATGAGTCTCAGGAGTGCTTCAGAAAATTTTACAACCGCTTGCAGTCTTGTATTGACTCACAAGGAGTGTATTTAGAATAAAAGGTAATGTAAACTAAAAATAAACAATGTCTTGTATTTCATTTCCCGTCAGTCACCTTTCGCGCTGGACAGGTAGTATGTATATATATTTTAGTATAATTTTACCTCAAGAAAGAGAGGGTAAACCCTCGAAATGAATAGACCTATATTAATTCAGGGTTTTTAAAGTCACTTACATAAAAAATAATACTTACATCTACTTATAATCCTTTTAATTCTAAGATAAAAGTAAAAAATCAGTAAGAGTACTACCTTATAGCTACTTTCAGCATGAAGTATATTACTTATACTGTGTTACTAAACACACCAATAAAACACAAAGTTTTATTAGAAAATATATTTTTTAAATATGGTGCCACCAAATGAAAGTTTGAATTTTAATGAAGTTATTATTTTACTAATCAAATGCTTATTCGGTGAAATGTCTATCGAAAATATTGTCATTCATTCATTTTCAAGGTTACTTTGCACATAAATGAGACAATCACTCACTCATCAAAGGCTAATATTTTGTAAAACTTTTTTTTTAATAATTCTCCTTATTCAATACATGCTCCCTAAAATTAATAAAATAAAAGAGAAAAAAATAATTTTACCCGTCCAACAACAAAAGTTGAGATAGATGCAATAGGAAATGATGCCATACAGACAAGAGCCAACTTCCAGCCGCGTACAAAAGCCAGTGTGATGCAACCGATGAATGAAACCCAGTAGTGGAAACATGTTGTGGCTTTCTCACCAATACCATCTTCCAATTTAAGCAAATCACTAAAAAACAAAGACAAATTTTGTAGAAAATAAAACATACTATAGATAAACTAAATTAAACCTTAAACAAGTTTGTGTTATGTAAGATTTTAGTTTTCTTAAATCTGTTTTCATTTTTTCGTTTAGCCTTTTTTACCCCAATACCATTATAACCACATTCAAATCAGAACTTATCCAGCATCTGAATTCTCTGAATCAATTCTGAATACTGCACTGGTATTATGCAATAGAAGTTTAAGATATATATTATAGTATATTGTAAATAAGTCATGAAGATGCAAAAACCGCTCTGGAAAACAGCAGGTGTCAAAATCCACTCTGCACATAATTTAATCAAAAATATTAAATTTTTCTTTGCGTTTCTAATAATACTTATTATGGGGCTAATATTATTTATTGTTTCTAAAAATATAAAGCAGAAAATATACCACTTAAACACTTAATTTACATTTAAAGCAGTTAATCATAATTTACTCAAAAGTCTTCCAGACGACTCAAAGAATACTAGCTATTTGATTTATGTCATATTTGAGTTAAACTTAAAATTTTATTATGTATGTATATTATTTAAAGTATTGTAAAACCTATACTCCTTCATATAGGAATTTACGCCCATTATTCAAGAAGAAGTACGGCCTAGCAAGCAATTACTCTATAACAATTTCCTCCAGCATGTGCAAAACCAGACTGAGACCAATTTTGGGTACTATTGACAACAAACCCGAAACCCCCTGGATCAGAAGACCAGCTGGGCCGAGAAGGTTGTCATAATAAAGCAACATGTATATCGTAACTAAAATGAACATGAGTATGAGTAAAGCCTACAAGCATAAAAGTATTATTCAAAATTAAGATATATTTAAAAGAAAATTATGGTGTTTTATTCAACTTTAACGTGTTCCTCGCGGGAAGCATAAACGCCTGTGATCTGATCTGTAGCATTCCTTTGTGTATTTTACGTAATGTTTAGTTTATCTCCTTTATTTAATGAGTCTCCTTAAGAGTAATGACTATTATTTATTATCAGAAAATTACTTGAATGTCATGTTTACTTGGTGGTGTAATCAAATATCAGTGGTTCTAAACAAAATACGCATTTAAACTTAGAAATTAAAAAACGCCGAAATTGTGCCGCGCACAGGATTCGTGGAATTTGATTTTTAACACGGTGTACAGGTTAATTATACTTCCATTGTTTTCTCTAAAAATGAAGATTTAAAAAATCTATGTACTTACTCTGTCATTCTGGTTGCAAAATCACCAGATTCATTTAAATCATAATATGACACATCCTGATTTAAAGCAGATTGCATAAATTTCTTCCTTATAGTGAAAATCTGAAAAAAAATATCCCTTTTTATTCTGGTTTTTCAATAGATTATAAGTCAATTAAGAAAAAAACTTCCTACCCTCATATATTAACAATGAAAAAAAATTAAGTTATGAACTTCAAATTTGATATCGTCTCTATAGGTTGTACGAGTATAAGATAATATTAACATCATCAAATATTGTTTTAAATTAAAAAAATATAGATGCGAGTCAAAATTTCAACATTTCAAATTATACGTAGACATTATTTAGAATTCAGTAATATGTAGTTGTTCGTTGTTATTCTCAAAAATAGTTTAATCACCATACTAATTATTTTTGAGGTTAAAAGACATTTTTGGAAAAATTTCCACCCTTCAAATCCTTAAAGAATAAAATAAATACTATTTTTAATTAATGAGAAATAGTAATAATCGTAAATTTTAAACCCCTGAATTCAATACCACTCAAATACAAACCACATATCTTGATATAATATATAAAGTGTAAGCCAGACATCCTTTTTAGCCCAAATAAGTGACATTACTAGGTATGTTGTAGTATTGAGTGTTCTTTTAATATGAATTATTACATGTTTTAAACTTTTTTATTTTACCTTTAATAATTTCACAATTGTGATTATTAAATTATCCAAAACTTTAAATTGTAGATTAAAATGTCATAGTCAAGTGAGTGACCAAATAAAAAAAATTGACCATCATGTTTATGTTACATATGCAAACAAAAATTAATTACTAAAAACAAATAAGTGACGATTATAGTATTTTTTTAAATTCCTATGCATTGACTACCCGTGATCCCAGCCAGAAATGCCATGCAAATTCGAATTGTTTCTTTAGTTTTAGTATAATTCAATTTTGAATTAAGGGGTTTTTACTGTATTAAATAAATCATTACAGGTATCGAAGCATAATATGAGTTATTCTCTCCCCAAGAAGACCAAGGTTCTCTATTGGTGAGGTATTTTGAAATCTATTATATCTATGCCAAGTATGGCCAAACTTTTGCCTAGGTTCTATCTGACAGAAGCCTTGTGGGTCAGAGAACAAACACATTAAAAATACTACAGTTAAATTAAATAATTGATAATATATCAATCATTTAATTTAACTGTAATATATTATAAATCAATGATTACACTTTCAATAATAATTAAATAAATCATTCACAATTACTTCAAAAATAATCCGTGAGAAAAATTAAGATGTTTTGTATCATTTATCAATTTTTCCATGCCAGGCTGCATGCCTGTTGTTGACATCTTAAATTTACTTCTAAATAGGTAACAATTAATCTTAATCAAAATCCATGTACAGATGTTATCATGAGTACCAAAATGCTGAGTGCACTCATAATTTGTATTTATGCCAATGTAGTTTATGGTGTATGACGTCACGCTGTACACCTATGCAGGTCACAAAAATGAACCTCATGAGCTGAATCTGGCTCACAGGCTATAGATTATTTTTACCTGATCTATGCAATGGCTTTAAATATTTATAATGTTTTTTTTTTGTAAAAAAATTAAACAAATACGCGTAAAATTGTTTCTGATGTATCTAATATGTGCTTAGACTATTTTTATTATTTGGTTAATAAATAATTATAAACTGAAAATTGGAGTTCATTTGGTATGATAAAACAGTACCTGGTTGTGAGCAGCATAATTTGAGAGCATGGTAGCAAGGTAACTGAAGACAAGCAGTATACATCCCATGCCAATATTTCTCAAGCAAAAGTCTCGAATTTCTTGGGAAAATTCTTTGGAACTCATATTTTGTGTGTCCTCTCCAGCCATATTCATAGCATATACAATCATAGCCTCAGTTAACTCTGCATACACAAAAGTGTTAAGTGGGGCTATACACCCAGTTATTAATGCACTCAGAATTGCTATTCCCATCATTAGTTTATCTGTGGGGTTGGCAAACCGGAACTGCAACAATATTAAATAAAATCTTTCTTTAACAATGAAACAAAAAGACGAAAATGCATAGAAAACTTTCATAATTTAAAGAAATTATAGTGTAGAAATTTTAATCCTGTATAGCAGGGCTACCCAGCCCTTTGTACAGATGAGCTACTTTTTTTGAAGGGTCATCATGATCTATCAGTGTACAGGAAAAAATACAAAATTATAGTCAAATATAATTTTATATTTATTATGAACAAAAAATTATACAGCATTAAATTTATATATAATATTTTTTTATAAAACTTTGTACCCCATATTTTAATGTGATAAACTAGATCGATTTGCATTGAGTACCAGTCCCGTGTTTTCACATGATCGATGCCTCTTCCAAAAAAACACATATTACTGACATCTAGTAAATATTTTTGTGAACAATTCAACCTTTTAACAATAGTCTCCTGATTTCTAGTATGGACATTATCCAAGATAATGAAAATATGCATGAATTGATTTATAATGGAGATACTGAAGTCACATCATCAATGTGTAGTGAAATGTCAGATCTGAAGATTTTGACATATGAATCTGGAGACCAACTACAGTCTCCGAGTCCAAATAGAATAATAAATTTGCAGAATCCTCCAAACAGGTTGTCAAAGAGCATGTTTACACATGTGTTGATATGTATACTATCAACTGATGATAAAGCAAAACCCTGTAGAGCTTGCAAGGTATGTTCTAAGAACAAGAAAAGCACTGAAACCAGGTACATGTGTAAGGAGTGTGATGTAGCTCTTCACAAAGGAGAATGTAGGCAAAATTATCATACTTAACTAAATTATTAAAGTATTTTAAAGAAATACACAAAGTTTCATTAAAATATTCCTAATATTTACTTAGACGCAGCAATTTTAGAAAACCCTTCACAAAAATCAAAATTCCTCAAAAAACAGCCAAGCATCGAGAAAGGTTGTCTTGATTTCGATCGGATCTTAAAATGTTAAAAGCATGCTGTGATCGACTGGTTGGGTACCCCTGCAGATTGATCTGTTTGAAATATATTAACAATTAGAAAAATATATTCTTTTGCATAAAAATATTAAACATGACAAAATTAATTGCTTGATTGAATAAGTAACATAATAAGTTTATTGCATGAATGTTTCAACAGATGTAGTCCATATTGTTTGAATATATCATAAAACATTAGATTGTAAACCTAACTATGAAAAGCTTCCAGTGGTCACTGACCACATCCCAAACATATTTCTGCATACAGTAGATGCCAAGCATATGAGATCAGTTAAGATATAGTAACCACAGGGAGGCATTTATGGGTAAACAATGGTGATTATTAGATTTCCACGGTCTTGTGAAGAAAATCAGGTGAACTAGTTTTTAAACACTTATAGAACCCTTTTCCTAATTTTGCATTCAATACACAAATTTTATCAATAATCAGAGGAAGAAACTATAATATAATATAAGCTTAGAGTCGGCCATTGTGACACCTCCATTAAATATCATAAAAAATCTATAAACAATAAATTTTTGTTACCAAGCTGAAAAAGCTGAGTGACGGAGGAGCAGCATTTTGTTCTCTTTTTAATATTTCACTGGGTGTTTCTTCTTTCTTCGGTGGTGCAAATTTCCTTGAAAAAAGACATATATAAATAAAATAAACACAAAATATGAGTACACGGTACACGTGAAAATGTATGTAAAGTATAACACAAAGTCACAAACAATTTATTAAAAAAAAATCCTCATATTCTAAGAAAATGAGACCTGATGTGTTTAGTTACCATCAGCAACACAGAGTATTTATAAATCTAAACTGAATTACCAATGACAAGTATTTTCAAGGTCCAAGACAAATGCATCAGATTTAAATAAACTGCATACTGCGCATTTCATCCGACATATTTAAGTGCAATTTTTTATCTCGCTTAAGTGGTTTCAGACTTTATGTACAATAATTCAGTCAACATATTCACAAGTAATTTTTACATCTTAATAAGGCAAATTTTGAGGTTGATCTCAGCTTCATTGATTCAATAGGGTGGGGTATTATAACAGGCTTTTGACGTTGCTGGTCCCGTGGTATAGAATAGTCTGCCTCTAAGTGTCCGAGATGTGAATATGTAACTTTGTATTTGATTACATTTTCGTGGTATATAGTACAACCTGGTAAGCTTATTACAATGTGGCAATCTCTTCCAACGAACTAGAAAGATGTTGAAGAGGCCTTAAATTAAAACCAGACTGAAATTATTTAATAAAAATCTGGATTCCAATGAGAATCAAATCTACAATTTCCAGATTGGAAGTCAAGCGTCTTACCAATTTGATTGCAGAGGACTTATGGTTTATTAATACAGCACACATATATACTCCACCTAAAGCCAAATGTGTTGCTATCACATATCGAATGATCTATAAAGGTTTCTTTGTAATTTGTCTTCCCTTGGTATTATATTGTACTGCACTATCGTATGCACTACAACCTGACAGACTTATTGTTAAGTGGCAATCTCTTTTAACCAACCAGAAATATGTCAAAGAAGCCTCAAGTGAAAACTAGACGGGAATCCTTTTATTTAAATATCTAGATTCCAGCGGGATTTCAACCCACAACCTCCGGGTTGGGAGTTAACCGTCTTGCCAACTAGGCTACAGAGGTTGTCAAATATATGCAGCTGCGGGGAATTACCCAATCTAATAGCCACAGTTGCCTCCTATCTATTCTATCACTTAGATAATTTTTTAAATATTTTTAATCTTTCAATAAGAGTGGGTTCAATTCCCAAGCTAGATCGCTCTTAAGGAGAGTCTGCTCTCTTAACGGTGCAATTCCCAAGTTAGATCGCTCTTGAGGAGAGTCTGCTCTCTTAACGATGCAATTTCCAAGTTAGATCACTCTTGAGGAGAGTCTGCTCTCTTAACGATGCAATTCCCAAGCTAGATCGCTCTTGAGGAGAGTCTGCTCTCTTAATGATGATATCTAAATTTTTCTTTTTATATTATTATGATAAATTTTTTCCAACTAAATTTAATTTAAATCATGTCTTCAAATAAATATATTTGAAGTTATTCATTTATAAAATCCAGAATTTATACAAAAAAAAATAATTTCTGTTTAAGGTTTTTATCAACATTTTGAGATTGCTAATGAAGCTTAAAATACTTACGGATCAAGTGGTTTGTCATCATGCTTAGTTGCTTTCAGGTCTCTAATTTGCTAATGAAGCTTAAAATACTTACGGATCAAGTGGATTGTCCTCATGCTTAGTTGCTTTCAGGTCTCTAATTTGCTAATGAAGCTTAAAATACTTACGGATCAAGTGGATTGTCCTCATGCTTAGTTGCTTTCAGGTCTCTAATTTGCTAATGAAGCTTAAAATACTTACGGATCAAGTGGATTGTCCTCATGCTTAGTTGCTTTCAGGTCTCTAATTTGCTAATGAAGCTTAAAATACTTACGGATCAAGTGGATTGTCCTCATGCTTAGTTGCTTTCAGGTCTCTAATTTGCTAATGAAGCTTAAAATACTTACGGATCAAGTGGACTGTTCTCATGCTTAGTTGTTTTCAGGTCTCTAATTTGCTAATGAAGCTTAAAATACTTACGGATCAAGTGGATTGTCCTCATGCTTAGTTGCTTTCAGGTCTCTAATTTGCTAATGAAGCTTAAAATACTTACGGATCAAGTGGATTGTCCTCATGCTTAGTTGCTTTCAGGTCTCTAATTTGCTAATGAAGCTTAAAATACTTACGGATCAAGTGGATTGTCCTCATGCTTAGTTGCTTTCAGGTCTCTAATTTGCTAATGAAGCTTAAAATACTTACGGATCAAGTGGATTGTCCTCATGCTTAGTTGCTTTCAGGTCTCTAATTTGCTAATGAAGCTTAAAATACTTACGGATCAAGTGGATTGTCCTCATGCTTAGTTGTTTTCAGGTCTCTAATTTGCTAATGAAGCTTAAAATACTTATGGATCAAGTGGATTGTCCTCATGCTTAGTTGCTTTCAGGTCTCTAATTTGCTAATGAAGCTTAAAATACTTACGGATCAAGTGGATTGTCCTCATGCTTAGTTGCTTTCAGGTCTCTAATTTGCTAATGAAGCTTAAAATACTTACGGATCAAGTGGATTGTCCTCATGCTTAGTTGCTTTCAGGTCTCTAATTTGCTAATGAAGCTTAAAATACTTACGGATCAAGTGGATTGTCCTCATGCTTAGTTGCTTTCAGGTCTCTAATTTGCTAATGAAGCTTAAAATACTTACGGATCAAGTGGATTGTCCTCATGCTTAGTTGCTTTCAGGTCTCTAATTTGCTAATGAAGCTTAAAATACTTACGGATCAAGTGGATTGTCCTCATGCTTAGTTGTTTTCAGGTCTCTAATTTGCTAATGACGCTTAAAATACTTACGGATCAAGTGGATTGTCCTCATGCTTAGTTGCTTTCAGGTCTCTAATTTGCTAATGAAGCTTAAAATACTTACGGATCAAGTGGATTGTCCTCATGCTTAGTTGCTTTCAGGTCTCTAATTTGCTAATGAAGCTTAAAATACTTACGGATCAAGTGGATTGTCCTCATGCTTAGTTGCTTTCAGGTCTCTAATTTGCTAATGAAGCTTAAAATACTTACGGATCAAGTGGATTGTCCTCATGCTTAGTTGCTTTCAGGTCTCTAATTTGCTAATGAAGCTTAAAATACTTACGGATCAAGTGGATTGTCCTCATGCTTAGCTGCTTTCAGGTCTCTAATTTGCTAATGAAGCTTAAAATACTTACGGATCAAGTGGATTGTCATCATGCTTAGTTGCTTTCAGGTCTCTAATTTGCTAATGAAGCTTAAAATACTTACGGATCAAGTGGATTGTCCTCATGCTTAGCTGCTTTCAGGTCTCTAATTTGCTAATGAAGCTTAAAATACTTACGGATCAAGTGGATTGTCATCATGCTTAGTTGCTTTCAGGTCTCTAATTTGCTAATGAAGCTTATAATACTTACGGATCAAGTGGATTGTCCTCATGCTTAGCTGCTTTCAGGTCTCTAATTTGCTAATGAAGCTTAAAATACTTACGGATCAAGTGGATTGTCCTCATGCTTAGTTGCTTTCAGGTCTCTAATTTGCTAATGAAGCTTAAAATACTTACGGATCAAGTGGATTGTCCTCATGCTTAGCTGCTTTCAGGTCTCTAATTTGCTAATGAAGCTTAAAATACTTACGGATCAAGTGGATTGTCCTCATGCTTAGTTGCTTTCAGGTCTCTAATTTGCTAATGAAGCTTAAAATACTTACGGATCAAGTGGATTGTCCTCATGCTTAGCTGCTCTTAGGTCTCTAATTTGCTAATGAAGCTTAAAATACTTACGGATCAAGTGGATTGTCCTCATGCTTAGTTGCTTTCAGGTCTCTAATTTGCTAATGAAGCTTAAAATACTTACGGATCAAGTGGATTGTCCTCATGCTTAGTTGCTTTCAGGTCTCTAATTTGCTAATGAAGCTTAAAATACTTACGGATCAAGTGGATTGTCCTCATGCTTAGTTGCTTTCAGGTCTCTAATTTGCTAATGAAGCTTAAAATACTTACGGATCAAGTGGATTGTCCTCATGCTTAGTTGCTTTCAGGTCTCTAATTTGCTAATGAAGCTTAAAATACTTACGGATCAAGTGGATTGTCCTCATGCTTAGTTGCTTTCAGGTCTCTAATTTGCTAATGAAGCTTAAAATACTTACGGATCAAGTGGATTGTCCTCATGCTTAGCTGCTTTCAGGTCTCTAATTTGCTAATGAAGCTTAAAATACTTACGGATCAAGTGGATTGTCATCATGCTTAGTTGCTTTCGGGTCTCTAATTTGCTAATGAAGCTTAACCCTGAGAGATCGGCGCACTGCTATAGCAGTGGAAGAAATTTGTTCTACCCTTGTATTCTAAATGAATATTATTCATTTAGAATACAAGGGTACATATTCTAAAATATATTTATGTTGTAAAAATATTTTTTTTTGTTTTTTTGTTGTTTAAAATAAATATTTATCACGAACGTCCGAATCGTGAATATATCTCGGCACTAGATAGACAATTATATTTTTTTCTCGTAGCACTCTCAGGGTTAAAATACTTACGGATCAAGTGGATTGTCATCATGCTTAGTTGCTTTCGGGTCTCTAATTTGCTAATGAAGCTTAAAATACTTACGGATCAAGTGGATTGTCATCATGCTTAGTTGCTTTCGGGTCTTTAATTTGAAGCTCTTTTTTCATGATTTACACGGACTTGCCAAGCGCAGGTTCGTTTCAATGTTTCTGAAAAGATAAATATTTATAAGTCAATTAAAAACAACTTAAAATGAAATGAAGAAAATTATATATATATATAAATTATTCGATTAATGTATATGTTTTTTTTTGTATTGTATTGTATTACTCTTTCACTGTGTACAGTATAACTTAGCGGGCTTATTGCCATCTAACCATCTCTTCCAACCAACCAAAAAGATGTTAAAGAGACCTTAAGTAAAAACCAGATTGGAATGATTTTCAGAAAAATCTGGGTTCTAGCCGGATTTGGATCCGCAACCTCCAGGTTTGGAGACATGTGGCTTACCAAATAAACCACGGAGGTCATCATTTTTTGTCTATTATTGTGAAACATCGAACTGCTTCAAGATGAATGTGAGATAAAAACTGACATATTAAAATGATAAAGAGTTCATTGAGGAGTTTCAGACATGTTGAATGGATAATTGATGAAAGATTTTCTAAACAAATTTATTATGGAAGTATAGTGAGTATCGTAGTAGAGAATGACTGAGGAAAGTATAGATGTATCAGGCAAATAAAATTTTGAAAGAAGGAAAGGTAAAGAGTAAGAGAAACAGAAAGTACCTACTGTATGAGAAAATATACAGATGTGGAGGTTACAAAGGAAGTCTGTTATTGTAGGAAAGTTTAATGCTTTGTTCTCTCTGCCTATGTGAGATGAGTTCTCTCCCCAGTGGTTCTAAACCATAAGGTTTGATTACTACGATGAAAGACAAAGTTGACTTTCAACCACACTCCTCAACATGGGTGAATCATGAGTTCAAAAATTAGTTCCGTTCCGTGGTTGCAGTCCTAAGACTGGTTTGCAGCAATTTGAACTCTTCTCCTCCATTCCCCCCTGTCCTGTGCGGCTCTTTTTAAGTCTGTATATGTTGAGCAGCGCACGTCCACCAACAGGTCCTCCAGGTACTCTCGGCGTGGGCGTCCTCTAGAGTTTGTCCCCTCGGTCATACCCTCCATTATGGCATCCAATTTTTGAACTCATTACAAAAAATTAGTAATGAGTTCAAAAAGTAGTAATTTAGACCTTTGAAACATGTTTCAATATAATTGTCATATTTCAAGTTATTCAGTCATACATCACAATAAAAATGAGATAATAGTGAAACAGAAGCTAATCAATATCTAATAATGATTATTTGTTTTTTAAGACTTTATTTACAAAAAACTTATTTGTATAACTTCTAAAAATTATATTTTTGTGCATCAAAACACAACAATAATCACTTAAATTTAGTCATTTTCAATATTTTAACAAAGTTAGACAAAGACAGAGAACATTACATAAGATTACACCATTTTTTTACATGTTGAAGAAACACTGGAAACCAGTGACCACCTGATTTAGGAGATAGAGGCAACAGGTAATATTCTTTGCCTTCATAAAGATATTTAATAATCCCAAATGTTAGGGTTATTTATAAACCTTTTGCCTATATTCACCATAAAATAAATATTTGATTTTTTTCACACTTGAAACATTTAACAACTCTCGCCTAGTAATAATACAATCACTTGCCAAATCGTTCATCAACAATTGCCTCGCTCACTCCCCTAATTCCAACCCTCAACTGTTATTCTTCATTCAAATGATCTAATATAATAAAATACTTAAAAAAATTCCAGTGTGAACCATGACCTCAGAATGGTAGAAAACTTGTCTTAAACATTGGAATTTTGGGTTCGTTTCCCAATGACAACCCAAATAAAAAAATACCCTTACATGTTTTTAAGACATTTTGTTTATTTGGGAAATTATACTATATGACAATTAGCCTGCCAAATTTTACTATATACAATGCAAGAGTAACGCAATATAACAATCTCATATATTTTTGTCTAGTCATAATTTGCATCTTTAAATTCTTAAAACTAATATTTCCAAAAAGTAATACCTCGGGGTATGCCTGTGACACCAGATTCCTATTTGACCATGGTTATAACCCGCGCTTGCTTGTGCAAACTTAACAATGATCAACTAATGGTCAAGGCAGGCAACCAATAATATGATTTGATACACCGTTAAAAAAAACTTATACTAGCCTGACAATCAATCTAAAGTTTATAATATGACTGCAGTCTTATAAGAATTATATTGTATTATATTGTATTACACTTTTGTTGTATACAGTACAACCTGACAAGTGTATTGCCATGTGACACTGCATTCTTTTCCAACCAATTAGAAAGATATTAAGGAGGTCGGAAGACATTTTAAAAGGGTTTATAATCACAATATAAAAGTGCATACCAAGTCAAAGTATACTGATTGACTGATGCATATCTGTGCTAAATGATACACAAAGAACATGGGATCTGCAAGTCTCAAGACGCTGTTTTTTGGTTACCTGATAGATTGATTTTCACCTAATGCCTTTTTAATATCTTTCTAGCTAGTTTGATGAGATTGCCAAATGGCAATAAGCCCACCAAGTTATAGTGTATACAACAATTGTACCATATATAAGTTAATAATACAACCATATAAGAGAACTAGCCAGAAGTGACATTGTATAATATCTTTTATGTATATAAATATATTTCTCAAAGCGTGAGAAAAATCACATTTAAACGTATCAAAAAAAATCTCATGCGTAGATACTCTTATCTGCATCACGTTATTGTAATTTTCGACAAATGGTAGCAGATATACTAGATTTGTGAGTATGCTGATAAAAAATAAGTATATTTGTTTGATTAAAGATAAGACTGCAGTGATTGAGTTTGCATAAATCTTATTTGACACCTATAGATTGTCAGATCGTAATTATTCTTGTTCATATTTAAGCATAATTTGTATGTTCTTTCCACTTATCCAGAGACTTGGTTCTTACAATATTTTAGGATTAATCTCAATACTACTTTCATCTATTAATATTATTATGATATTGGTAAAAAAGAACTGTTATGAAAAAATATCCAATAACACAATTATTCTCCATGAAGTTTGTACATTATCTTGGTTTGCTTCATTTAATTTGAGAACAAATATGGTTAAAGAGAAATATTTATATTGGTTAATTTTTGTAGACAATATCGCAAAATGTTATTTGTCAAAAACAAAATTTGTCAGAAAAAATCGATGACAAAAATATAGAGATGTTCAGAATTGTTGAATATCTATCCAAATATGAGTTTACAAGATTGAACATAAACTAGCAAAAAAAGGAAAAATTGTTGTAAATAAATTAGATTTAAAAAAATATTTTCTTATATGGTACCAAGTTATAACACTCATAGAGTAGAGTAATTTTTGTAGTTTTTTTAAGATTTTTCATTTATTCGAAAAGTTTTTTTTCAATTATTTTTGAGCTTTAACATAAATACAACCAATCCTTAACAGATTACAGATATTATCTCGAAGTTTATGTGAATATATGTGTATGTTTATGTATTCAATTTGAGGGAAAACGTATTACCTGTTTTCATAATGTATTAAAAATTGCTAATTTCGAGAACTTAGCGGCAGAAAAATTGTTATTCACCTGGAAATTTCCGATTCTCGGTCGCGACTCAATATTAAAATGTGTTCCAGTCTGGTTTTCCCATATACAGGTCTTTCAATAAAAATGCAATGCAATAATACAATGCAAATTTTTTGGAATATCTGAGCAGTGTGGAACCCTTAATGGTAGGTTCCTATAAGACTGGCAGAACATGATTGATAAAATTCTGTCTACATTTTTACAATATTATTATCAACTGATAAGCCTGTAATAAATTTTTTTTCAAATAAAAGTATAGGGTCTTTCAAATTGAGCGGTTTTTTTTATTAATTTTTTCTTTTAATTCTTGAATAAAACACAATTTGCTTCGATTTACAAAAAATACAAGGACGTTTTATTATATAGGGTTTTTCAAATTGAGCGGGTTTTTTTTATTAAATTTTTGAATAAAACACAATTTGCTTTGATTTCAAAAAACTTTTTAATGGTCATTAAAGTATAATGTATGACATTTAAACACAATAAACAATATCCACTAAATGTCCATCTCTTGCAGCTCCACAGATGTCCACTCTTTTGTTAAAATTTTCGATAACATTTTGGCATAATTGCGGTTCTAACTCACCAATAATGCGAATAATTTCGTCCTTCAGCTCAGGAATTGGTTGAGGGTCATTCTTATAGACCTGAATTTTCACGTAACCCCAGAGAAAATAGTCCAACGGTGTCAGATCACATGATCTTGGTGGCCAATTAACATCACCGTTTCCGGAGATTACAATAGATACAATAATTCTCAATTTGAACGCGTATATTATATACGACTCCATTATTATAAATGCCATACATTACACTTATCAAATGTCACAAGACCCAGGCAAGTTCGTGTTTTATCCAAGAATTAAAAAACCACTCAATTTGAAAGACCCTATATATATAGGCAGCCCTCAACTTCCGTGCATTCGATTTTCTTACAATTTCCTATTTCATACTTGTATATTTACTTGTGACTCATTGAGTTTTATATATTTAACTAGCTATTTCTTACTTAATACAACTCAAATAGTCAATCTAATGAATAAATCAAATATAGATGTGTAAAATGAAGATGTTGATGAGTTAATAGAATTTCACTTAGAACCTTTCTCAAACGATGACATAACTAACTATGAGTCAAATATAATACAACCTGAAGCAGAAAAAACCAATAATGAAAAATCCATTGTTAAGAATTTGATATTCAAGAATGAGTTAACCTATGACGATTAAATATAAGGTACAATACAAAGTGGGGGATTACGGTACTTGTTGGTGCCACCAGAGATAACTATAAAAGCCATTTTGTGATACACATCCCCTGTTGCATATAAGCCAAAGAGCCTCAATACTTGCAGCTTGCCTGCATCTTCATTCTTCATTGGGTCCTTGATAACTAGCAACACTTTTACACCAATTGGCTCGATCTATTACTGTCTGCTACCAGTTTATTGACCATTTATGTTTTTGAGTATATCATGCAGTACATCCTTATATATCTTGTGATATCCTTCATCAGTTCACTAAAGAAAATATTTCTTGGGAATTTGAGACTGGCATGCAAGCTACATATCCATACCAATGCAGGCAAACATGCATCTTAACATTTTTTTTAATATCATGGGAGAATGTGATCCTAATGGAGAGCATATATCACAAGTACATAGGGCATTTCATAAAGACAGCATGGTATAGAGTTTTTTTATCAAGGAAAGTAAAGAATGTTCAATGATCTCTTGATAAGTTTACTATAAAGGAAAACGCCTGATAGTAATACTAATATGCATCCTTAACTTTATAAATAATAAATCTCAGTATCTAGTTTTTGCTTATGTTTTGCATTCATCTTCAAAATCACCTTCTTATGTTTTCTTCTTATATTGCTCTACTTTCGTATATTCAACTTTTGTACACATTTTCAGGAACCAATTATGTACGAAAGTTGAGGACTACCTGTATTAGCTCTTTATTTTATTAATTTGAAGATATATTTTTTTACTACACATTTTAAATTAATGTATATACAGGTATTGATTTATATACGCTTCTGAAAGTTAGTAGTTTATTTTGTTAATATAATAGATAATGAGTGTCAACTTATGATTGAACTAAATTCACTTAAACAAAAGGAGATAAAATATCACAAATGATCGGCTCACTTATTTTATATCTATTGATCAAATAATAACTTTTTGTTCTGATATCTGTGTTTTTAGACGTAAATTAAAAACACAATAATAAGATTAATTTTCTTGATTGACTGTTGGTAAAATTATAAATTGGCGTATAAGGCACAAGTTGAAATAATTAAAAAGATGAATTGTCCTTAATGGAAAAACCTATAATAGGCTGTTGTTAAATAATATTAAAACTTAAACTAATGTTTTCCTTAATGCACCTGTCAAAGAATCATTATTAACTGGTATGTCAATATTTGATTATTTGGGATTACCCATGTGAACCACCATAAATTAATTTATGTAAATAAAATTAGGTTGATCAATGTTCAAGACTGATATGCAACAAAATGTTTAATATTTTTTCATTCATAATGGTTCTATAATGATTATCATTAACTGGTTTGTTAAATAAATGAGTTACTCAGGAATTCAAAATATGGTGAACCAGTTTATTTAATTTAATAATAATTTATGTCATGAAAATATAATTCTTCTTGTCAGGTTCGTATTTTTCCTCCATTACAAAGTTTATTTCTTTCTGTCGAATGGCGGTGAGCCCTCTTGGCCGGAAAAACAACCTCTCAATAACAATTTAAAAAATCCTTGCCCATCACATCAGACAACTTCTTCCTGTTTTAACAATAACACCCTCCAGTGAGAGGACACAAACGATACCTCTACAATAACAAAAATCAATCACCCAACACGGAAAAAGGATCTTTAAAGCTCCAGTGAAAACATCATTCTGTCCCATCGATAGGCACCCCGTCACCCCATATTTCAGAATATCTTCATATTTCCATTATTTATTAGCTGTCACTTATATTATTTATAGTTAAGGCATTAACATTGTGGAGGTTTAAAGACATTGTAATTTGTTTTATCAAACACTGTTTATTCCACTTTATGTAACGGTATAACCCTACCGGTTTCAAGGTTTTCACCTCATCATCAGGAAAGCACAAACAAGATGTCTTGGTTGTCCTACATTAAGTGGAATAAACAGGGTTTGATAAAACAAATTACAAAGCTGTCACTTATTTATATGATTATGTAAGCCAATACTTTTTGTCAGGGAACATTCTTTGAAAAAATCCATGCACTTGCACAAAAAGTATTGCCATTAAAGAACTTTTCTATTAAATTACGAAAAATTTTTTTAATCATTTTCAAGTTTTTAAGTAATTTACATATTTTTTTATTTAAATACCCAATAAAAAAAAGTTTCACCATGACAGTGCTTTTACACTGCCGTCACCAGGATGCAATAAAAATAAGTAAGATGGCCAGGAAAATTTCCATCATTATTGATATAAGTATTTCTTATCAACTGATCTGTAGTCATATTTATAATACAACAGCAAGTGAGTCAATTCCAACTGGAGTCACTCCAAGAGTGTCAAATTTCATCTTAAACAGCATACAGAGTCACTTTATCCATTAGGTAAAATTATTACAATGCTTTTAGACTATAAACCATTTAACAACTATTGTATCACACAAAGACGTTGAAAAGCATGAATGTGACAAAACTAGAGTGCGATATTTTTGTCTCATTGCCAGAAGTGAGCCTTCTTTTGGATAAAATTCATCCAAAGAGGATAAAATGTAAAGAACGTAAATGTAAAGAACCTTAGAAAAAATGTCTAGATCAAAATTTCCCAAGACAAATATAAACAAACAAATCAAATAAACATTAAAAAGATCTAATGTATGAGTATATTTGTTTCCCTTTTATCTTCCCTCATATTAAAATGGTTGTACTTATAAAATATAAGTAGTAATAACTAGTCATGACTGAATAAGATTCTATTATTAATATGATAAAATAAAATCATGCACGAAAATATTTTTTACTTAGAAAAAATACAACTTAAAAAAGTAAATCAAATTTTTTTAATATGTCCGGAAAATAATTTTGTATTTTTTGGTCAAATTCAAATGCAATTTTTTTATATTTAAGTGAACCTGGGAATCCCAGTTGATCAAAATCTGAGTTGTCATAATCATGTCTTCGAGTTAAGCCGCAAGATCTCTGCTTCTTTACATTTTCTTAATAGAATGCGTAATTTTCTTCCCGTTTCAAGTCGAATACTTCTGTCCCGATGCCTTATGCTTGTGCTACTTGATTATGGTGACACATTTTATTTGGATGCAATGAGATGTTGGATAAGTTGAAGAGACTCCATAACTTTTGCATCCGATTTATATTTAACCTAATGAAGTAAGACCATGTGTCCGAGATTTGAAACAGACTTTAATGATTTAAAATCAGGCAATGAAGAGATTTGCACAGCTTTACAATCCTAATTCTCCTTCATATTTTAGCGAAAAGTTCTACTTTTTTTCAGAACACGGACATTCTCTTCTATCAGGCGATCAGACACTCCTTTGCATAACAACACAACACACATTTTATACATCTTTATTTACAGTTTACTCGGCGCGACTGTGGGACTAATTCAAAGATTTCTTAGTCAAAATATCCATTCATCCTAATTTTCCTTTGATTCCCTTCCTTATCCTTGAATTAATTCCTTTCTTCTAGTTCTATCATTATCAATAGAGATTAGTCATTTATTTATTCCCTTAAATTTAAATGAATTTTTTAAAGTAAAATCTGTCGTGGATTAAAACCAAGATGAACTGGTTGTTTGGAATAAATTGTTGTTTAGGAGCTAGTCCTTAAGGGAGGCAGATGATGATGATTTGTTGATAAATAAAACTCGTAAGATCGCAATGCGGAAAGAGAGGAATTTTATTAGTAATGTAGGTATTTATATCATTTTAGAATGTGCGCGGGAATGCGCTCGCGATATGCCTACGTCTCGTTTCTGCGAATGCAAAAACGATTAATGTTGTATGTAGGTATTATTCAAATACGGAACTGGCGAGACAAGTGTGGTGCGTTCTCGCTCTAGTATGGAATGCGGTCTGCTCCCGGTTACGGGTTGAATGGCCGGCACGTGGACTTTGTAATTGTTTGTTTTGCACTGCTAAGGAATGCAAAGGTCACTTCATCGGTCATTGACCGTGTGTATGGACACCCACAGTGTTCCGAGTGTGCGACCGCCACAGTTGTATTGCAATAAACGCGCCAGATGTACCATATTTAACCATATACATAAAAGAATGAAGAAAAATAAATAATAACTCTTTTCTATAATGCATATATCATTTTGTTCCTCTACTTTACGCCATCTTTCAGGAAACTTTAAAATTCCATTCTTCCAGAACTTCACATCTTTCTGGACAAAACACTTCTCTATGTGGTAATCGAAAGGTACGTAGTCCAGTGAACACGGCGGGTGGGGTAGGATATCCCAACCTAGCTGTACCAATTTTTGGCAGGTCTGTAAACAGTCGTGAGAAAATGCGCACTTTCTATTGACAAACTTTTTATGCTTCCGGTCAATTGCTACTTTCAATTGGTCCAATTGCAAACTGTATTTCTCCAAATAGATCGTCAAGTCGTGGGAAATGATTCCCTTCCAATCCCACCAGATACACAGCATGACCTTTTTGGATGAAAACCAACCTTTGGGGTGGTTTAAGGGGGTTCACCTTGCTTGCCCCACAGCCTTGTAAACTATTCAATTTTTTCACCTATCACCATTCGTTATCTACTGGCCTGATCTAACCACCTTCCTTCCTATCTTTACACTCAACTTACGTAAGTATATTTATTTTGTGATATTTTTAATCTGTCAATAATAGTATGTTTGAATTCTGAGTAAGAGCGATATAAGGAGTCTGTTGACTAAACGGCACTATGTAAATTGTCCTTTTTATTATTCAAGTTCACCAAATGATTGTGGATGTCAGTTTTTATATTTTCAGAATCTAAGAATCCCTTATGTTGTAAAATGCTTGCTATCCTTGATTTGGTTGACATCAGTGATAACTGACCTACGAAAATACTTTATGGACAACCTATTGCTTATAAATAATTCACAATTTTACAAATAAACTTGAAAATAAATATTGAAAAACATTACAAAACGGAAAAAAATATATATGTAACATATATGATATATTACCCAATGGTGGGTATAGACATGTGATATACTGAAATAAAATTCAAGTTGTCTGCCTTGCTCAAGAAAATGTGTTCAAAAAGTGATTTTCCCATAGAATATGAAGGTCGCACTTAGGAAATATCAGATTAAAGAAAAGACAGGCTAAGAGGGATGAGCATGGAACTTTTATGTTAAGAAAGCTAACTAAAAATAAATAATAAATTTTGACTTACATATTTTAAAAAATCACAATGTTTTTTTATTGATCTTTGTTAAATAGACACACTAAATCACAAAGTTAATATTATTGAATACTATGTGTCAACACATTCAAAAGTAAACTAAATAAAATTGGGCAATTATAATATAATTCTTATGTTATCACAAAAAGCGTCTAAAAATTGATCTAAGATAATATGGTATTTGTATACGTAGAACAAATTGATGATTAGGTAGACTGTCGTCAGTGATATTTATCTTAATAATAATCAAGATTATTACATAATAAATCATTGAATTAAACAATGAATAACATTCCTAATAGCAGTGATTTAATTTTGAGAAACAATAAAGAATTAAAAGAAAGAAGTTTTTTTATATAATTTAGAAAGATTTTATTTTATTTTTCATAAGTCACATACAACATGATTTATCTTTCAAAAGCTTTTTAAAATTTCAATAAATACATATTTACACAGAACATGGAAATAAATAAATCGAAAAAGATTTATATCAACTGAAAAAGAATTTGATCAGAAAGTTGTTAAAAAACCTGATTGTGATAAATAGTACCGAACTAGACAGGTATAAAAAAATGCAGTCACAGGGCCCAGGAAGAAGGGAGCCTAGAAATGGAACTGAAAAAAATTGCTTAATACAAAAATATTTTCTAATTTTAAACTTCGGCACCATGCTCTACGGTGCAATACAAGTGTCAGTGAAGCAAATGGGCCCAATTATTTAACGGTTTGGAGATTGGTCATTATATTGCTGTCCCTTGATAAATTCTTCTTATCAACGTCTGAATCAATGGGCTAATTGACTATTTGATGAATGAATGTTTATGTTTAATGATGGTCAATGAGCATTGCTGATTTACACATATCGGCTGTAGATCCCGATATTAAGTATTGTAAAGATAAATATGTAAAAGCTCACATGTGAAATTGAAAGCTTTATGTTTGAAGCCTTAACACAAACACATTAAACCTGCAACTTGCTTGATAGCCTACAGGCTCTTCTTCATAACTTTGGTTTAATTGAGTCATATCCAAATACTAATGTTACTCTCCAAATATTTAAATAAATATAGATTTATTGATAGCAACATAGTATGTACATAATACATTTAAATATACTTCAAGAACACATAAATTGCAGAGAATACATTAAAGATAGAAGCTATCAAAAGGTCTGGGCTCACCTAATTACATCCCCCGGCCAAGATAACCCCACCAATATAGGGGGAGCCCAGCCACGGGGATACCAGATGTTTTTCAGCCCACACCCTTGACTCCTCCCGTTTCTACTGCGTCATCCAAGAGAGAAATTATTTAAAATTGACCAGACAAGAATGATCATCCAATCTTTCCACAATTTCCATTAAATATAATATCATTCAAATTTTTAATTAAGATATAATTAATCAATTTACTGAAATGAAAGCCAGAAAAGTGCAATTAAAATAAGTATGTTTTTATGTACATGTGAATTATTTATAAAAAATTGTTTTATCATATTTGTTGTATTATTTTTCCCAAAATTTAAACCTTGCATAGTGCACATGAAAAGCTAATTACGGGACAGTTGATAAAACTAAATGAAGAACCAAATCCTATACACAAAGGTAGTTTTGTCACTGGCCATTTGGATTATTATGCAATAATATTGAGCACCATTTTTTTTTAAACATGGAATTTGAAGTCATCTTTTCTATTTAAAAATCAGCTATGCATCACAATGCTACGAAAAATGACTAGTTACTTCCACATTTATCGATAGTAATTTGATTTACAAGATATAATCTTTTCATAGATGTATAAAAATGAACAAAGTTATCTGTAATTCATTTCTATTTTTACGCATAATGATATTGTCATTATTGTGGAAAACCTCCCCAATATCAGCAAAATAGAATCAGACTTAACACATACCATAGTGGAAGACCCCTTATTTAAAATTATATTCATCCCATTTTAGATAATATCCCATCAGAAAGAATATTTGTACTCACTTCGGTGGAAGTTCAGTAACTTATTTTTACGATTGGAAGTCTTACATCATCAAAGGTTCACTGATATCTATGAATGCCACGACAGTGTATTCTTTTTTGAAAAGGGTAGTTCTTATATCAGGCCAAAATAACTAAATTATTCATACACAATTTTGATTTCCAAAATCCAAACTGGAAGACAGGTTAAAATGAAATATGTTCAACATATCATTCAATATGATTTTTGATCCGACTTTCTAAAACTTTTAAATAGCACGATGAAAGCGATTTTTGAGGGTAAGATTCTGCACAAATTGGATCCTTTCCACGTTTTAAAATAAGAATCACCTTTTTAATCTTCCACATATCAGGAATGGAACGCGGCTCTAAAATTGTAATATAAACTTCCAATAAAATATTGAAACCATTTCCTGGAAAATTATTAAACTTGATCGATACCAGAGGAAGATTTTTTTAAATACTTTAGTGTCAATCTAGCTGTAGTTTGAGATATAAAATACTTTAGTGTCAATCTAGCTGTAGTTTGAGATATAAAATTGATACGAGGGAAAATTCAATATATGAGGAACAGTTGAAGAAGCCAAATTAGCAAATTTTTGAACATATAGAGGATTTGATATAAACTGATGGACTGGTATTTTTTTGTATTCCATGAATAAGATAAAAGAGATATGGATAAAGAAGTACTTTTACCAGCTAGATCTTTTTTTCTTTAAAAACATTATTTTTGTTTTTGCCTGCACAGCTTTAACTTCGAGATAGTTATTCAAATAAATATTTCTCCTCCACCTTTTCATGATGTACCATATTCTAACAATCCTTATCTCACCATGAAAATTTTTTAGGGTTGAACTTGTTTAATAAGACTTCATGAATGAAAATATGAGCATGATTCAAAAAGCCGGGAGTGATAATTGATGAAAAACATTTGAAAGAGAAGTCAAGGTACTTTGAAATTAGATCAATACATTTTGCAGCATCATGCCTGTTTTTATATGCTTTTCATTTATTTTTATCGATCCTGAGGAAATTTCCAAAACAATTGGGAAATGATCACGTAAGTGTGCATCTCTTAAGATATTCCATTTTAGATATAAAAGCACAAGTGCTTAAGCAAATGAATAAAACGACCGCATTGTTCAGCAGATGAATAGTTAACTTGTCCAGTGCTGAGAACACGCCTGGCGTGTCCATGTGAACATCTGCTTCATGCTCAGAACATGCGCAATATTTAGGCATGCCGTGTCCATGCCTAAATATTGTTAGTATATTACATCAGCATATGATATTCGTCATTACTTCGAAAGATTCCGTAGCATTCGGGCGTTTTCGCGTGTGCAACGCATTGTAAAGTTGAGTTTACACCCGCAGTTGTAAATAATATTTTTTCTAGTTCTTATTCCGTTTGTTTTCATTGTGAGACTTGATAATAAAAATAATTGGACTATTTCTCTAGCGCCGTTTTGTGAAAAGGTCACTGCAAGGGATATTTTGTTTATGTTTTCTAGTTATGTTCAATTTTGAATGAGTGACATAGTGAATTGTGAGCAAAAATAAGTGCCTTTTGAAAAATATATTATACTAATTGGTGTATACATAGTGATATTTAGTATCATATAAGTTTCCTTTTTGATTTTACGAAAAAAAATGTTTACCTTGAAAAATGGATCGCCCATCGAGCACTAAAAGACAAAAGATTGAGGATGATATGGATGATTCATTTAGTGACGTTAGTGATGAGGAATTCGCCATCATCGAGGACGATTCTGAATTTGAGTCAGATATTGAAAATGATGACAATATTCAAATTCAAACTGTTTCACAAACATCTAGAACACCAGATGTTAGCTCTACGCAATGGTCGAATATAAAAAAACAACCAGCCTCAATACCATTTTCAAAAATACCCGGGTTGAAAATTGAGATGTCAAGTAAAGAACCAATAGATTATTTTGATTTGATTTTCAATGAAGATTTGTACAATCTTGTGACAACCCAAACTAATTTGTATGCTGTTGAAGTATTGTCGAAATCAGAAGGTGATACAAGCAGAATCACGCGATGGAAAAATGTCACTAAAGACGAAATGAGAGTGTGGCTGGGTTTACTACTACACACCGTAACAATACGTTTGAACCGGTTGAGTGACTACTGGAATACGGACTACCTATTCAATTTACCGGCATTTTCACAATTCATGTCAAGAGATAGATTTTTACTCATCTTACGGGCACTTCATTTTAACAATGATGAAGAAGATCTGTCGAGCTTGGCAGTGGCAAAGTCAGGGCATTGATTGATTTTTTCAATGGAAGGACGGAAGTAATTTATGATCCACACAGACAACTATCGATAGATGAATCATTGGTTCTTTGGAGAGGCCGATTGATTTTTCGCCAATATATAAAAGGCCAAGTATGGTATAAAACTTTACATGTAAGGGGAATCAAGTGGATTGGCCGTAAAAATAATTGTATATGGTGGATCATCAGATGAAGAGTTAGGTGGCAAAGGCCACACTAATTAAGTCGTTCAGAAACTGCTAGAGGGGAAGACGGGAGCCGGATATTCAGTTTACATGGATAATTTCTATAATAGCGTTCCTCTTACAAAAAATTTATTGAACCAAAACACATATGTCACAGGAACACTACGAGCAAATAGAAAAGAAAACCCGATCGATGTTATAAATAAAAAACTTAAGAAAGGAGAAAGTGTGAGTCAGTACACAGAAAATGGTATGTGTGTTACCAAATGGAAAGACCGCCGAGAAGTCTTTATGATTTCTTCTGAATTTGATGGGGAGCTGTCTGATAGTAAAAACCGACATGGTCAAGTGGTCACCAAACCAAATATGGTAATAAATTACAACAATCATATGGGTGGTATAGACTATCATGACCAGATGTTAGCTTACTACCCATGCAAAAGGAAAACATTACGTTGGTACAAAAAGTTGGCCATTCATCTATTCCAGACAATGTTATTGAATTCTTGGCATTTATACAATGCAGACAATTCACAGAAAATGCCGTTGTATGATTTCAGACTATTTATAATCAAAAAATTACTAGGTCCACCTCCATCATCAATTCCGAGACAAACAGTACAATCAAAAACCAAGATACATCTGCTGAAGTTTTGTGAAAAAGATACTGATAATAAAATCAAAAGACGCAGATGTAGGCAAAGCTGGGATACAGCTAAGAAAAGAAATGCTTCATTATTATTTTGTCCAGATTGCCCCACTCAACCTGGCCTTATTTGTTGCTAGGAGGAGCCTTGCTTCCAACTTTACCACAAATATTGAATTATTTTTTATTTTATTATTGTACATACCTGACTTAATATGTATATTTTTTTGTTCTAAAAATGTCATAAAAACCTCCATTCAATACCATTATGGTATACGTCAAAATAGCAACATCTCTCTTATCACACCAAAAAGTCACTCAAGTACATTTGATAAAAAAAAAAAGTGTGGGTATCTCATTTTGCGCCGAATTCCCAATGGACAAAATAAAAATAACATGAAAATAAACACATTTGAAAAAGGACAAAAAAATATTTGTTTGAAAAATAAAAATTTATTTAAGAATATTTTTTACATGTGTAAGCCCACCTTTACAGCATGGCCTTAGCTCTAATTCGTCAAACAGATTAAAGCTATACTGAATGAATTTTAAATACCTCGCTAACAATTTTTGAACCAGTGTAAAAGGGGACGATGTATAAATGATATATATAAACAAATTCTATATTTATGAATATATATTTTCATAAATGTAAAATTTGTTTTACTTCCGTGAAAATTTCACGGGCTGCAACTAGATTTTATTATTCAAATATATTGAGCACTGATCGGCTGTCACGCATTTTGTATCAGCATTGAAAGAGTTAAGTTAACCCGCCTACCTACGACCTCCATGGCCTAGTTGGTAAGATGCTAGTCTCCCAGCCCGGAGGTTGTGGGTTCAAATCCCACTCGAAGACAGATTTTTTGTAAAAAGGATTCCAGTCTGGTTTTCACTTAAGGCCTCTGATTGGTTGGAAGAGATTGCCACATAGCAATAAGCTCGCAAAATTGTACTGTATACATCGAAAGTGTAATACAATACTGTTAATAGTAATATTGAAATATTACAATAAGTTATCCTCAGGGAAAAAGCAGCAAGCATTTTTAAGACATTTTTTTTCAACCATGATGTTGAACTTGTTAAAGTTGGAACTTGAAACTTTAATTGGAAAAATAAAAAAATCAAAACAATATGATAAAATCTCTTTTATTTTTAAATGCTTACAAGTTTACAAATACAAGCGTTAGAACCTAGAATACAAATTATCAATGAAATATGGAAAACAAGTAAGAAAAAATATTCCTTTCAAATAATATATTCTTATATACCTATAGAATATTTGGAGGGTCTCGGACTTGTTAATTGGTACGGATATGGCATTCATATACATTTCAAGAGTCTACTGATTTTTAATCTATCTTAAAACACATATAATTAAGGTGATTTGGAAATATTTTTATGATTTATTGTTTCAATTGGCTTGTCTTCAATATTTTTAATAGAGTTTTAACAAAAATTAACTATAGTGTCAAAAAATTGTTAACAAAAGAAAAAAAAATAGAAATCATTTCAATTTTATTTCAATAACATGGTAAAAAGAGATAAAGCACTTAAGCATATTCTATGGACATTTTTATAGATTGAGAGGGAAAATAAACCAAAACCGAAAAAGAAAAAATCAATTTCTACTACACCTCTACATGTTACTGACAATGTGTATCAGATGTATATATATATAGATATTTTTTAATTTTTAAGGAGTAAAACTTTGTTTATAGTTGGATTCCCATTTAACTGCAATTTACCGTGACCATAGTTTACAACAATCGAGCAATAATAAAAAAATATTCAGACAGGTAACCCACAATCTGACTTGACACACCATTAGATAAATTTACATACATGCCCTGTTACACTGTGGACATGGTACAATCAGCTCGTTGGCACAAATGCATTTCATGAGCAGCTCGCAGCATAATTATTGTCAAGTCGGAATCCAAGTGTTCAATTTTTTTTTTGAGAAAAAGCCAAATCCATAATTAATACAGCTACGTCAACATGTTCATAATAATTTATGTTTTAAATAGTATCATTCAAAATCATTTCCAATGCACCTGTGCTTACGTTTCTCTAAAAACACCTAATAATAAATAAAAATTATCCCAAATTAAAAAATGGCAAATTATTGCAATTTGGACAAAAAAAAAATTTTTAGAACTTGAATTCTATAGGGTGCCTGTAGTCTAATGGAAAATATGATTCCTAAGCGTTCTGGCATCCTGGATTTGACTTACGACTGGTTGTAAGGTGTTTTCATTTTCAGATATTTTTTATATAAAATAATGCTAATCCACCTGAAAGGCAGCAGCAAATTCCACCTGTCCGAATGTTTTGGAATCTGAGACTTCTTACCGTTGAAACCTCAGGTTTGATCTATCCAGACATGTTTGATCTATCAAAGCACAGCATGAATGTGCATAATCAACCAGTGCACACCATAGGTGTCATCTATTCACAGAATGGACTGAAAATCTTATTTGATAACAAAATATGGACTAAAAATAAATAATTTTAAGTTGTTGGTATTACAAAATAGTGCTCCATAAATCATCCTCAACATGATGAAGTATAATACCATTGAATTAAAAAATATGTTTTCAGTATCAAAATACATTTCTTACTTTATATAAAATATTCCGATCAGTTAAAAGACCACATAGATTACAATTTGCTCAAATTGCCATTTGCCAAATTCATCAAATTACTTAAAATTGTTACGTATTTTAAATATTTTGGGACAATTCACATTTAATTATCTGCAATGTATTTTGGATTCTCACGAGTCATAAAAATGAAGCTCTTCTTTGTTGATATTTATTTTTCAGCACCAGCACATTCAAAAGCACCAAAGCACCTTATACTCACAATAATCCAATAAATCATTCCCAAAATAAATCATTTTTAGTATTTACATATTTTACCTGCATTGGTTTTTTTATTTCTCAAGCTCATTTTTAGACATACAAAATAATAAGTGACACACATCTCAGAGAAAAAAAATGTTCAAAAGATATGATGTTACAGAGAAAAGACAAATATTCGATTTCCATACTTATATGTTAAAATAAAAAAAATTTAAAACCACATCACACTTATAGATATTCGGATGAATCTTCACCTATGAACATATTGTATGTTTATAAAATAACAAAAATAAATAGTTTTCTTACACAATAATGTGAAAATAAATCCAAATGTTTATAAAAAAATAAAAATAGTACAAAGATTTGCAGAAAATAAAAATCTATATTAAGGAGGTAGTTTAAATACTATTATAATCATATAAAATGACAGTCTAATTTACGTCCTTTTATTCAAATATTATTGTGTATTGAGGGGTGAATCGATTTATTAATTTTATAATTAAAGGATAAAAAAAAAACTTTTAATAAAGTTTCAATTATTTTTTTTCAATAAAATTATGATGACTGCTTCTTAGTCTATGTATAACTTAATATTTATAAAGAGAGTAACTAAAGATTTGAACTTTTCTACACTGTTCTCAGAATTGTTAGTTATTCGATTGTAATATTTAAAATTCTGAAGTGTGCTTGAATGCTCCCGAGTTGCTTGATGAAATAAATTTATAATTTGTGCTAGAACCACTAGACGGAAAGTGTATTTTAATGTTAATGTAAATTTTGACAAACAGATATTAAATTTATATATTTGTGATGTACACGAAAGAAGGAGAAATGAAGACATCAGAACTGTATGTATGACTAAAGATAATGTTAGTAAAAAGAAGAAAAGTGCTAAGATGGCTCTGTCATGTTGAGATAATGAATGACGAAAGAATGGCTAAACAAATATATGTCAGAAGGGCATGGTGCGTATGGAAAAGGCAGACAATAGGGCAATGAGTTTGTTGATTTTATAGTTTTTTTTATTATGTATATTTGCATTTCAGAGAAAAACTTAGTTCTAAAATTATTATGAACTTGCTTTGCCCGCAGCTTTGTTAGAGGGGATGTTACTTAGTTTTCTAACAATATGCCCATTACTAAAAAATTGTAGGTTTTTGTTCATTTTACTTCATGATTATCTGTTTTCAATATTTATTTAAAGGTTTTGGAAATATTCATCATAAGTCACTTAGACTACAAAATTTGATAAAAACAAAAATCTGCTGATTGCGAATTATTTACATATGCTACCACTGACTTCATAGTAGAACTAATAAAATGCTACAATTCTCTCTAGCATTATTTTTAAATATCTCTGACAGATATTACCAAATCAAAGTGCTGCTCTTTCTCTGATTTGCACCACATTTTATTTATCTGCTTAGCCCTCAATAATGTAATGTTACATGGCCTATGAAACTAGAAAGAAAGACACCAGTGAAAGTAGAATCAAAATTATTTTGAAGGTTCTTGAGTTGTGAGAATACAAACAAACTCTACCTCTCTACAGTATTAGTATGATAAGTAATTCATTGTGTACTAGTAAGTTAAGTGTGTTTGAAATACTTTTGTTATTAAAAACTTTGTATTGTATAAATATAAAATAAAAATATAGTTAAACAAAATTATAAATGTGAATGATTGTGGTTACCACTTCCAGTATCTGGGATTTTCTTGCACTTCTTCAGAATTTTAATAAAACTTGTCACAAAAAGTACTGTATAAGTCAAGCTTTTATTGGAGGATGGCTATATTGAACCTTTTTTTAACATACATGAACATTTGAATACATTTATGAAGAATAATTATTTTTTTATGTATAAATTATTCAACTAAAATGTTTATGTGGATATTTAAATAAAATATTAAAATAAAATATTAAAATATTAATTATATAAAAGCCTTCTGCTACAAAACATACATTTTATTTTCTTACAAATCTTTTATCAAACAAACTTTAAGTATTTCATATTAAAATGTATTTATTTGACTTCTTACGAATCAAAATTTTTGGCATTTTATTCTTGAGAAAGAGTATATCAAGTCACAAGAAGGAAAAAGTTAGTTATATTTAATTATTATAGGTACCTACAAAAATAAGTTTATTATTTAAGGATACATTTCTGTAAAAATTCAGTTCAGATAAATTGACAGTTATTTTATATAACAGTAAACTCTCAATTATCAAGGATCTAATTAATCATATTAAAAAAAGATATAAGAAAATTTACCCCTTACCACTGCAATTTTACACCTGTATGTGTATACAGCAGGAATAATTTAATTTTATAATGTTTATAATAGTAATGTTCTAAAATATTAAATAAATGTATGAACTCAAAGAATGTGTATGTGTTGTGTGCTAAATTAGACATTTAAAGCAAGAGTAAACATGTCATCGGTCAGCCGACAACTGAGTACTAAAGGCGAACAACGGTAAAATTAGTATGATTTAATAAATTATACTTAAATTTTAGCCAGAATATAATTGCCTAAATTTTTAACCAACAATTAAGAAATATACAATACAGGAAGGAAGCATAAAAATTGTACAATTAAAAAAAAATTGTCAAACAGCAATTAATTTTTCCCAGTTAATAAAGAGTCTCCTGCGTATTAGAAACAATTGGCAATAGTTCATTTTTTTGGATATAATAGTTACTACAATTTTGTTTCAGTACAATTAGAAGGAAGACACAAAAATGTGGAAAATGTCAGTCAGTAAAACACATTTAACACAACCAATAGTGCAAACACACTATACATAAAATTGAAATATCTATAATATGTATATACATAAAAACACAAGAACATTTATAAAAATGTTACAATATTTTCCATTTTCTTATAAAAATTCTATTATTAAAATCTAAATATGGCATCTATTCTGTTATTTAAAGTATTAAATGTTACATTTAACTTTACTAGATGCAAACCCTAAAATCACGTGGCTTTAATTATTCCAAGATTAAATGACCTAAGGTAAAAACTTGTAATATTTTCATAGCTATTGTACATACCATAACATCAAAAAGCTTTATTGACTTAAATTTATCCTTGTTTTACTAGCGTAATTGTATGTATGTTTAAGCATTCCACATTTTATTTTTTTCTTCATTTAAATTGTTGTTTTGAACCTTTTGCAGTTCAAAGACTCTATCTACACTGCTACTGTCCATTGCTGAAGAGCAGACTTTTAGTTAAGTATGGTGCCGAAAAGCAGATATTACTCACTTATACCGAGGTATTTACAATTTGCACAGTAAAACAGAGACCGGTAATTTTTTTTAAATCAAGGGCATTATTGAAAACCATTAACCATATATTTTAGTACTATTTAATGACACCTGTCACCCCAAAAGTGGTCTAAGATATTATCGAAAGTAGCTACTACCTTTTGTATATTTTATTTGAAATTTTTTGCATCAGATCAACAATGTCTTCAACTCTTCCAACTACAGCTATATAAATTGTCCTATTTTAATTATTATTACTATTATAGTTTTTCAGATAACTAACATAATATTAAAAACATTTGAACTGTTTTGAAGTGTCATCTTACAATGTACGGTCAATTTTGGTCATTAAAATATTTTGTTATGAAAAAGGTATTCTGAACCTTGGTAAAGTAAGGGCACACTACAAATTATCAGTGTTAAGTTTCCGACCTCTGCAGTACAGTAATAAAATAATTTATTGATTTTTGATAATGAAAGTATTAAAATTATTATTTATGATAAAAAAAAGCTTTTTAAACCTTAGTAGAAAAAAAGACCACAATAACTATCAGAAATTACTTCTAATAAAACAATAAAATTGTATAGATCAGTTTGAAATGCAAGCATTAAAAATGCCACCTACACAGATACATCAATATTAAACATTTCTCATAAAATGATTGATTTTAAATAAACTTACTCGTATAATCATTCACGAAATCTAATTAACTCTAATAAAAAGAATGCCTGTAATTTAAATGCAGGGAGTATAAAACAAAAATGAAAAATGGACAGTACAATTATATTCTTGTAATAAATCTTTTTATTTGGGGAACTTGATATATTATAAAAATTTGTTAATTGCCATTTTTCACAACCACAGAAGAATTAAAAAAAATGCAAAATATAATCTTATTATTCCAATGACTAGATTTTATATTTTATAATACAAAAATATTTACTCTTAGGTGATAACCAATATATTATACATAGTATTTGTATAAATGGACTTAACACATTAAGCTGTTTGAATTAAAATATTTGTTAAATTATTAAATGTGCTATAGAGTTAAAAGTAATTACTTGCTTATCTACTTTTCTAGCAATCTAAATGAAAAAATATATACATATGTACAAACTGAAATAAAAATGTTTTTTTATTAAACCTTATTAGTATAGGACTAATGCACCAAAGGAACCATTTGATACATGAATGTTTGATGATTGAGAAATATCAAATATGCATGTATCAAATGGTTTATTTGTATGTACAATAGTTTCATATATCAATGTAGTTTTAGATAACTGAATTATTTAATGCAATGGTAATATAAAATACCTCAAAATGTTAGCATTTGGCTATTAAAATATTCCCATTATTCTTTATCTTGCATAAAAATAGATACCTTTTATCATATATTAATGTTGTTACTTGTAGTTCTTATAAAAAATATATTTTCCTCATTTTATAAAATATTACATTTTTCTGGTAAAGTTAGTTTGAAGAAAAAAATTCAATGTAAGAAAATAAGGCATCGTAATTTATATTTACGACTATTGATATATTTTTTCATTGAATTTATACAAAATAAATAATATTTTTTAAATATTATAATTATGGAAATGTTATAAGATAATATAAACATTCATTAAAAATTTAATCCTTAAGTTAAAGTATTTTGATAATGTATATTTGTAAAATTATTTGTCAACACTGCATACAATAATTTAATAATGTATGGTTAGAGTTATGTTAAATTGGTCCCTAACTTCTTTGACTTTAAAAAAATCTGGTATTGGTAACAAATTAAAATATATATTTTTAAAGGTAAAATTGGAAGGCACACAACCTAAAAATATATTGAAAAGAAGCTACCTCTTTAAAAGTAACAATTACTAATTTCAAAGATGTATAACTATTATTAAATATTAATTATTATATCAACACAGACAGAAATAGCTTAAAAAACATCATTTGAAGTAAAGAATAAAAAAGATATTAATTTTAAAAGATGCAATTTTATTAACACAAATGAAAATCAATCAGCTGTTAAATATCTGATTATTAATTCAGCCTGAATAAAAAAATTACAAAAAACAGAAATGAAAAATTACCAAACAAATAAGTTCTTCAGTTATAATGGTATAATACAACTTTTCCTACAAACATTTATACAAGAGCTGCCTCACATAAAAATACACTCATCTATTTGATAATGTTTATCCTATACCTAAAACATAATTGATCTGTAACAATATTAAATTCACAAAATACGAGTACTTATTTAAAAGATAAAAGACATTTATCTTACAGAGATTGAAAAACACAATATACAACAAAAGAAAATTATACAAAAGCTAAAATTAAGAAGAATAGTGCAGGTATCCCTCGTTATACATGATCCTGCTTTACATGAATTCACATAAATGCAATTTAAATAAAATTAAGAAAAATTATACATTGTCAGCATAGAAGATTCACGTGCAGACTGAATTTTTTTAAAAGGATACTGAAAATCTATGATCCAGTGCCTTTAAACAGCAGGAGAATGATGAGTCAGGTCTATCACACTCAATTAATTTGTTACTCGATTGTAATGAATAGTTAAATATGTATTCTAATTGAAAAAAAATAATTGTTTTACCATTTTAGTTGATTTTTTTCATTTGGAATCAATCATTAATCTCACCTAGATGAAAATCAATTTACTTGACACATTTTCCTAATCATGCAATGTTTTCTAGAACAAATGAATTTCATAAAGTGAATGATACCTGTAATAATAAAAAAAAACCCTTTGATTGAAACTAAACAAAAATAATTATTTAACACTTGATGGTACTGATTTGTTACACAAATTATTGAGATTTTTATTAATTACAATTATATGTAATACATTCTGAGGGAATTAAGATTATGTAGTCGATATTTTTCAACAATTTTTAAATAATTTTTTGTTCAGTTATATTTGGTCAGAAAAATATTATTTATTTTGTGTTTGACTCTTCTTTTTTTTTTTTTAATAATACATCTCAATAAGCAAACCCATTTGAATTGAATATGAAGCAAGTCCTACAAAATGTGGAATTAAAATGTTTATCGAGATTTTACATTTTTCTAACTAGCAATAATCAAAATACATTTATTTTTTGCACAGTATGCACACAGGTATGGCATATCGAAATATTCTCGGACATAATAATATACATAAAGTTGTCAAATTTGTTAGGTTCTATTTATAGCTCGGTATAAAGCTCTACCCTTTTGCACAGTATGCACACAGGTATGGCATATCGAAATTTTCTCGGACATAATAATATACATAAAGTTGTCGAATTTGTTAGGTTCTATTTATAGCTCGGTATAAAGCTCTACCCTTTTGCACATTATGCACACAGGTATGGCATATCGAAATTTTCTCGGACATAATAATATACATAAAGTTGTCGAATTTGTTAGGTTCTATTTATAGCTCGGTATAAAGCTCTACCCTTTTGCACATTATGCACACAGGTATTGCATATCGAAATATTCTCGGACATAATAATATACATAAAGTTGTCGAATTTGTTAGGTACTATTTATAGCTCGGTATGAAGCTCTACCCTTTTATTCAAAATCCATTTGGAATCACCAATACTAATTTTTCATTTAGTTGAAAAGATCGTGTCATTTGAGGAAAACTGTTGTACTTGTAGGAATATCATTTTTTTTGTGTAGTGTATATATTTTACCATATGCTTTTGACACTGTTTCTCAGAAAAAATATGATACAGAACTAATGATATACAGAAGTAACAAATTCTTTATTAGAATCAAATTCTGTAGAAATGCGTGCATTGAAAAGAATACATGGAGTGACAATGTATGACAGAATACGGAATGAATGTGAACTTAAAGTTGACGTGTTAAGATGATGAAGAGCACGTTGAAATGGTCTGGGCATGTGGAATGAATGAATGATGAAAGACTAACTAAACAGATATATAGTGCAAATGTGAGTGGAAGACGTTTGAGAGGATGATCAAGAAAAGGATGGTTGGATCAAGTGAATGATATTCTAAAAAAAGGAAACGTAGATAGTCAGAGAAATCGTAGAAGTTGTATGAGATGTATGAATGTGGAAGAGAAGGATGTGTGTAGAGATAGGAAAATCTGGTGCTCTGTCCTCTCTGCCTACCCAGACGGGGAAATTTCGTAATGTTATGTATGTACTAATGATAAAATTATGCGAATTTTATACATGTATTTATACTTTATTTTATATATCTGATGTATTTTAATAACCTATAAAAGAAAATTTATTTTTTATTTCATATTTGACAAATGTCCTACAAATGGCGATCATTTTTTCTCTCCTTCAATAAAAACTCCATACTCTTATCATGCTATATCAAAAAGTGTGAGTATTCACTCAACTATTGTTAGTCACAGTTTGGTTGTAACTACTATCTTTAAAAAGTGTGAGTATTCACTCAACTATTGTTAGTCACAGTTTGGTTGTAACTACTATCTTTAAAAAGTGTGAGTATTCACTCAACTATTGTTAGTCACAGTTTGGTTGTAACTACTATCTTTAAAATGTGATGAAAGATGTTAAAAATAATAATAGTAATATTACTTGCATACAAAATAACATGTCAATAAAATGCTTTTTTTTGTTTTATTAGACATTAAGACGTTTGTTGGACAAGTTTATTGGAATATAATTAATTTCACAAATATACTATTGTATTTAGCTGTAGGGCTAGATGCAAAATTATTAACTGTTTTTCTATCACCAGTTGGCTTTTTTAATATGAACAGAGATTCATATTACTCCAATTTATCAAGTATAAAAAATATATTATAGTTAGCAACGATAAAAATGTAATAAAATAGTGAAATGTAATATAACTAGATATAGATACAGTTATTCAAAATTATATTTGCAAATTTCAATTTGCTTGTTTATTATAAAAACAAGTTATGTATATTACAAAAAATACAAGATTTATGATGTTTCATGAACCCTGTCATCATTGAAAAATTTATGGTCAAGTATGGTCAGGGATATCAAGTCATGTTACTGTTTTCTCAAAATATGTTTCTGTTATAGTAAATATAATATATTCTTTGATATTTTGATTTAAGTGTAATAAGTTTTATTTATAAAGTTAATATAGTTGCCTCACTCCAAAGAATACAATTATTTTTTTGAGAAGAGTTGAAAGGTTGGCAATACATATGGAAATAATAACGAATGTAAGGTTGAAAAAAATAGAACGAGGAAGAACAGGGAAAGATAGCCATTAATGATAATGGAAGAAGTCCAATAAAAAATACTCTAAATTAAAACAAATTTTAAAAAATTCCAATTTATTATGTAGTAACAAATTCCACTTGAAAAACGATTAGAATTTGTATTACGCAGCTTCTAATAACCAGAACAACAATATATTCAAATGATATAATGGTCTAAATTTAAAGTTTGTTCAGTAAATCCCAATAAATAAATGAAAAATTTGTCCAGTAAATGCTGAGTGTTCTGCCTACCACAAAGGGTGAATAAATGTGAAATAAAAAAATGAGGTAGAAAAATCAAATACTGAAAAGAATAAAAAAGATCCATCTCTTTCAACTTTGGTGTCGAAATAAACTTTTGAAACAATATTTTTAGACCATGTATGTTGAAAAAGAATTCATTTTAATATATCCCTATCTTTGATTTTTTTCATCAAGAACTTAAATTTTTATTTTAAATTGAGTATTAGTATATATATAAAACTAAGTTGAGGTGGGGTATTCTACTAAATGACCTCATATTCATCATCCTTTATTGTTGAAAGAATAGCTTCTAGTTCACATATTTATTAAATGTATTTTTCTCTATGACTTAGAACCCTGATTTTTAGTATTAGTTGTCATTGAATAAAGAATCTTTTGTTTTTTTGTCTTTCAACAGTTATCCTTCACTGTGAACATGCATCTTTATTCCTATCTCGCCATTGATTTTTTTAACAATTATTATTACAATAAACTGAACCTGAATAATGTACAAAAATGTTTCATATTAAGCCTTGTTTCTCCAGAGAAAATCAATACATACAAACATACATATGTATTGATATTCCCTGGAGAAACCAGGCTTAAAATCAAACATAGTCTGTCCAGTGAGAAAGGCGACTGATTTTATTTTCACATAACCACCAGCGCCATCTGTGGATGAATAAATGAGTTAACTAGCGACACATTTCGACTGTCTTCTGTAAAAGTTTCAAATCGCTGGTTCATTCGTAACGACCTATCAATTTATCAATTGACAGTACCTTCCGAGTCTCGGTCGGTAAAGCAAAAATGGAGCAACGTTCCAATACTAAATTTTGTTTTAAATTGGGTAAAAGTGTCACAGAAACTTTTGAAATTATTCAAACGTTTATGGTAGTGAAGTAATGAGTCGTAAGAATGTTTTTAAGTGGTATGCAAGATTTCGTGATGGTAGAGAGAGCATTGGAGATGATCAACTACCTGGACCCTCATTGACAGTTCGAATTGAAGGAAATGTTCCATAACTGGCTGGAATTCTTCTAAATGATCATTGTGTATCTACTAGGTTCATCAAGGAGCTCACTGGAATTCCTAATCCTACTGTTCATCTCATTGTAACGGAACATTTGGGTAAATGGTGGTTTGGATAAAAAGTGGAGCACTGCAGAGACATGAAAAGAGCGGCTGATATGGATCCAAACTTCATGTCAAGCATTGTAACAGATGATGAACATGGTGCTTTCAATATGAGCCACTTACAATGCGTCACAGCTCGGAATGGAAGGGTTCACAATCTCAGAAACCGAAAAAAGTGCACATGCAGAAGAGATGAATCTAGACTCTGCACACCGTTTTCTTTGATTCCAAAGGAATTGTCCATAAGGAATTCACACCAGAAGGTCAAATAGTGAACACCAATGTGGACGTGGGTATTTAGAATCGTTTATGGTCAGTATTCTTAGAGTTCGACCTGAATACCAATTTAAAACTTCTGTTGTCGTTAGTTAACTCATTTATTCATCCACCAGTGGCGCTGGTGATTACGCGAAAATAAAATCAATCACCTTTCCCACTGGACAGACCATGTGTATTAATTTTCAAAATATCCACTTGTCAAACAATTTGAGTATATCACACAAGAAATAATATTGTATATACACAACCTATAAATACAGTCTTAAATGCTTTGAAAAACAGTAAACAATAATTTATGACAAAACCCTAAATTTACATTTTTCATTTTTTGAATGTGGTTTTTTTAATTTAAATATTGGCAATATTGAGGTTTTTGCTAGGTTACTATTAGGTCCCCACATACGAAACCGGCGTTTTGCCGTACTGGCAACTTTGATCTCAAATATCTTCTCATTGGTTAGGAATTTCAAATTCAAATTTATACAGCTATTTACTCAAGTATTTGTGTTTCGAAAATTATAATTCATTTGTTTTTTCCTCAATTGTTTTTTTTCTTTGCGTCACTCAGTTTACAAAATGGAAAACTTGAAATATCGCGTTATTTACGAGTACGAGTTCCACCGTGGCACCAGTGCTGCAGAAACGGCTCGAAGGATTAATGATGTGTATGGCGACGGTGCCGCAAAAGAAAACACAGTGCGTTTTTGGTTCCAACGTTTTCGTTCTGGAAATTTCGACCTGCAGAAGAAGCCCCGTGGACGGCCGGAGACCAAAGTTGATAATGAAGAATTGAAGGCTATTGTGGAAGCGGATCCATCGCAAACCACGTCCGAGTTAGCTGCAGGCTGCGGTGTTAGTGATAAAACTGTTTTAATCCACTTGAAGCAAATTGGGAAGGTGAAAAAGCTTGAAAGGTGGGTACCTCACGAATTGAGTGAAGCAAATCAACAAACGCGCGTTGACTGCTGCGTTGCATTACTCAACCGGCACAATAATGAAGGGATTTTGAATCGAATCATTACCTGTGATGAAAAGTGGATCCTGTATGATAATCGGAAGCGCTCATCGCAATGGCTGAACCCTGCCAAACCAGCCAAACCATGCCCCAAGCGAAAATTGACTCCAAAAAAGTTACTTGTGAGCGTTTGGTAGACTAGTGCTGGTGTCGTTCACTACAGCTTTCTTAAATCTGGCCAGACGATTACGGCAGATGTCTATTGTCAGCAACTGCAAACCATGATGGAAAAGCTAGCTGCTATACAACCGAGGCTGGTTAATCGCTCTAGGCCACTGCTGCTTCATGATAACGCTAGACCACACACTGGACAACAGACGCCTACCAAATTAGAAGAGCTTCAATTGGAATGTCTAAGACATCCACCGTACTCTCCGGAC
Organism: Odontocerum albicorne; assembly: GCA_949825065.1. Classification (NCBI taxonomy): domain Eukaryota; kingdom Metazoa; phylum Arthropoda; class Insecta; order Trichoptera; family Odontoceridae; genus Odontocerum; species Odontocerum albicorne. The sequence goes on along the minus strand of OX463847.1, from coordinate 30,499,977 downwards.
CTTGCCCCAACAGATTACTATTTTTTTCAAAATTTGGATAACTTCTTGCAAGGGAAAAAATTCAACTCCGATGGGGCAGTCCAAACCGACTTCAAAGATTTTATTGATTCCCGTCCGAATGGTTTTTTTAGTAAAGGGATCGATGAACTACCTATGAGATGGCAAAAGTACATAGATAGCAATGGTACATACTTTGATTAAATAAATATATTATATTAAAAAAAAATCAACTTTATGTTCCTCCCAAACAAAACGCCAATTTCACATGTAAGGACCCAATATACAAAAAACTTAAATTTCCGCAAATATATTAAAGAAGTTTAGAACGTTGTCTGGGATGTAATTACGTATTTTTTGGTCAAGTTCAAACAAAAAAATTTAATAAGATGTTCCTTTATTCTATAAATCTCTTTTCAATATTTTCAGTATCTCAGCAATCGCACATGTCATACATAGATCACAAGTTATTCTATGATTTGGTCATCATTGGTAATCGGCCATCCAGAGCGGGCACCATCTTTGAGTGTCATAATACCACTATGAATATTTTTAAAGCACATTTAACACACATTATTGCTTACTACATTATTACCATAGTCGATCGCTTACTGCATTTTTTGGTTTGTGTCACATTTTTTCCTTAAAAAGCATCAAGTGCCGAAAAAAACTACTTTTTTGCTATCTTCAAAATTATGCCCAAATCTCTCTTACCGATTTGAGTAAACAATGACCAAAAATGGTGCTTAATTATAAACTTTCATACTAATGTGCATTGAACATGTTTGGAATGAAGTTAGCAATGAAAATTTGGTCCTAACAACATCTATCCGAGAAATACAAACTGCTTTCTGGACAACCCAAATGCTTTGACAACCAATAAACAATAATTTATGACAAAACCCTGAATTTACAGTTCTGCATCTTTATTTTTTTAATATACTTGTTTTTTTTTTTGTTTAAATTGAAAGACTGATGCAGTAATGAAAGGTATTTTGTTAAATTACTAAACAAAATAACTTAAATTCCTGAAGACATATTAAGGGTGTTTACATGAAAACATTTTTTATCTATGTATATAACATCAACAATACATTATTACTTGACATATTTGCATTTGATATTCAATGTGACGTTTATAAATTCAATCTAGTCCTCAGAATTTCAAAAGATATTACAAATCATAAATGTAAATAGAAAACGTGAATTCTAAAAATAATCTTAAATAAAATCATGAATATTTAACGTGAATACTTAATTATATAAATTAAAAATAATTTAAATTAATAAGATGATAAAAATATAATACATTAATAAAACATGACCATTGGAACTTTGGAAGCATTAGTCACAATATTCTTGACATGTCTAATTATCATTTTTTCTTTTTTTATGTGTATAATTAAGTATATTTATTTATTTCTCTTTTCACTACAATTTATTTATTATTATTAATTAAAATGAATACTAATGAAAACTCTTCTTAATGATTAATTAAGTGCATAAAAGATTATTTCTTGTTTTTATAAGCTATTTATCATTAAAGTTACAAATAAATTTGTTCTTTTTATTATATAGAATATGCCTATTCCTATATGGCCTTATTATTTCAATGGCAGATCTGATGTCTATAATCAAAGAAGATATTATTTGACTGATCACATGCTAAGGATTAAGTTTGTATTGCAGTATCAAATAGTTTTGTTTTTCAAATATGTAGTTATTTATTTTTCAATAAATATTGTATCCAAATCTGCTAAGATAATGGTTAACAATAGTATATTAGTGCCGATTTTGATGAATGAAACATGGATGTGAAAAAGTAATGGAAGTAAAATAAATGCTTGCACTGAAGAGAATGTGTGGCACGACTATGTATGGTAGAATTAGTGGCATGACAAATGTATTCTCATAACTAAAAAAGAATACTCGAAAGTGGGCATATAGAAAAAATGAGTGATGAAAGACTGAGTGGAAATGTTGGACCAAATGAATAAATTCTTGAAAAAACGAAAAGTTAAAAGTAATAAAAACTGAAGGAGCTGTATGAGATGTGGAAGAAACTAAAAATGTAAATTGTATTAAGAAATTTTGGCACTCAGTCCTCTTTGCCTACCTTAACAGGGAAATAGCATGATGGTATGTATGTATGTTGTATTTTTTGTCAATTATTTGAAATAAAAACTAAGTATAAAATATATTTGAAATAATTTACTTAAAAGTGAAACTTATTATCAGGTCTGTAAATATGAAACTAGAATTTTTTTATAGAAAATACACATTTATTGTGTGAAAATGGTAAAAAATATTTTATTCAAAGTATAGCCCATCGCTAGCTACACATTTTCCCCATCTCTCTGGCAATTTGTGGATGCCACGCCAAAAAAACTGTTGCTCTTTTGAGGCAAACCAATCATCGAGCCACTTTCCTAAGAAGTGAAGCGCTGCTCAGCAAGTGCGTGTCCCATCGATGCAAATAAGTAGTAATCGGATGGAGCCAAATCTGGTGAGTAAGCCGCATGCGAAAGTATTTGCTGACTTAACGCGTCAATCGTTTCCTTGACCGGTTTTGCTGTGTGCGATGGTGCATTATCATGAAGCAAAATCACTTTGTGTTGCCTCTTTTGATATTCTGGTCATTTTTCACGCAATGCTTGGTTCAAATCCATCATTTGTTGTCGGTAGCATTCAGTATTAACGGTTTCGCCAGGTTTTAGCAGCTCACAATATATAACACCCTTCTGATCCCACCAAACACAGAACATTGTCTTCCATCCATAGCGATTTGGCCTTGCAGTCAATGTCGCTGGTTTGCTTGGAGTTACCCATGATCTTTTACCCTTAGGATTCTCGAAATATATCCATTTTTCACAATTCGAAGGAGAAATGATTTTCTTTTGTACCTGGCGAGCAGCATTTCGCAAGTGGTTTTTCGGTTTTCCTGCTGTCTTTCATTAAGTTCATGTGGAACCCATTTTCCCACCTTCTGGATCTTTCCCGTGGCTTTCAAACATATGGAGACGGCTTCTCGTGTCACATTTAATTAATCCGCGAGTTGTTGTTGCGTTTGAGCGTCATCCTCATCCATCAATCCTTCAATTCGGCGTCTTCAAACTTTTCGGCGGTCTTCCACGTTCTTCGTTTTTCACGTCAAAATCACTTTTGAATTTTTTAAACCACTCAAAGCACTGTGATTTACCAAGAGCATGCTCACCGTAAACTTCGACAAGCATTCGATGCGATTCTGCAGCAGTTTTCTTCAAATGATAACAGAAAATCAATGCTGTCGGCGAATCGTAGTTTCCAAGCACAAAACAGACATGTTCAACGCTATGAAAACATATGTAGTTGTATTAAACTTGGATTGTTGTGAGTTAAAAGTCTTTGACAAATGTAAACATAAGAAAAAGGCGCCAATGACGCGGCTTGACAGTCACTACATTGACAACTAGTACCATCTATGAGCAAATTCCGATTTCATATTTACAGACCTGGTACATAAATATAAAATAACAAAAGCTTTATAACAAGAGGCTGAGAAGATAAAAAAATGATCAGAATTGACAAGGTCCAAAGGATAAAAGTTACAAAATACGTCATCTAATCAACAAATACTGAAAAAAGTAGATATCCTAGAAACTCAAATAACATAAGAAAGAATTTTAAAAGCTGCCAAAAGGAAAAAAAATATGTAGTGAATGCATAACCAAAATTCTGAGCAAGTTACTCATTGACTTCTTTGAGCAAAAGTTAATCACTTTCAGTGTTTGATAAATCTTGATGGTGTAATGGAACAAAAATGCTTAGTAATAGTGGCAATATGTTATCACTTTCAGGTCTTGCTAGTCATCTGGACATGAAAACACAATCACCATAAAGACTATTTAAACTAGTTTTTTTTGGCTGAACTAATGGAAGGTTTCCAGTCGGAAGACAGAACACAAATGGGCAATCTATGTAAGGAAAGGAAAGAGCTAGAGTGGGGAAAGTTTAGCGATAGAAAAACACTCCCACATAGGACAAGAGGGGAAAAATAAATGGAAAAGCATGTTACCTATCTCAACCTTCTTCAATTTGTAAACTAGGACAAAGCATTTCTCTTGGAAAACTGACACCAAGATAGTAAGGGTAAATAAATGCTTGAAAAATGGTTACATAGTAGAGAACTTATTCACATTCCAGTATTAAGTAATAAACCTGTCGAAAACCAAGGAAAAATTATTAATTGAGCTGGTTGAGAAATTTACTATAACTTCGAAGTGAGTGTATAAGTAACAAAGAACAGAAAATAATAGAATAATGGACTTCACTGGTTGAATGATACAATGAATAAAGAAGAAAACTAATTGACATGGAAAGAAAATAAATAGGACTGGACTGAAAAGGGTTTGGTAAAAAATATATATCCCATGACCATACAATAGGTGTAGTGGGTGATACCAGAATTAATTCAAAATATGGACCAGATCCATTTGATAGCTTTTCTTATTACATTATTGTATTTCATATAATGTAACAAATTGTGTGGTGGTACCACCTGACACTCATACTCCTAAGGTATTGTTCTCAAAATTGAAAAGTCCTCTCTTGAGCCTTGATAACATAGAGAGGATGCTGACATCATACATCCGACACTTTGTCTTCAGACTAAATGCTGAGGATTCCTATATGGCCTTCATATTGTTAAAGGCACCACTGGCAGTACCTATCCTGATAGGCATTACCAGCAAATATGGTACATCTAATTTGTCAAGTGGTGATATAACCATGTGACGAATGAAATTGTTCGTCTTTGGTCACAGCAACAGCCTATTATCATCACAATAAAAGTGAGGTGCTGGAGGTGGTTGGGTCATATACTGTGATGCAAGCTGATATCTGATCAAGAACCGTGCTGTATAATATAACAAATTGTGTAAATTATCGCCCACAAGGATCTCAATGAATTGGATATATATCCTGCACCATACACCAGTGCTATGATAGATTTGATTCAGAATAATGTGAGACGATGTAGATGAAAGTGTTTTATGTCATCTCAGGGTTCCCAGGGTTCCTAATAAAACATATAGGGTGATAATAAATAATAATTACTAAATCATGAAAAATTGTTATTTGATAAAAAGTAAAAATACAAAGCTGTTAATTTTTTTTGATTATTTATCAAATGTCAAATAATGGTTTAATGCATGCACAAAAATAGAACAGCGAGAAAGAAAAATATTCACCGCAAACTAATACATATTAATATTTTTGGATCTGTTCCAAAAATTTCTTGAATACAATGGAAAATAGCACAACATTTTGCTACAGTTATTGTTACAGCATGCATATTTCATTTCATATTTTTAGGATAATTAATACATATGCAAACTGGATCCAATATCCTATATGCAGAAATTATTGTTAGAAAAATCTGTATTTTTAAAAGCGACAAGTTGCTGCAGCTGACAAAAAGCTGCAGAAAATATCAGGATTAAGCATATTGACACGTACAAAATTAAGCATATTGACGCACACCTTCAAATAATAAAATTTGTAGGGAGAGACAAAAAACTGTATTATATAATGAACCTGGAATCAAATCATATTTTTTACACAAAACTATTGATTCATCATCATTCGAAAAATGATAGATTTTTTTCTTTCCTTATATACAATTAAGTATTTCAATTATTTTGTTCCTACTATCCAATTTGCAATTTGAAATTTACATTTTGAAAAATGAGAAAATATTAAAATATTCCGTATTACGATATATGTGTATGAAATGTAAATAGGATCCATAAACACCAATGAATGTCAAAACTTCCTCCAAATTACCAATATAATTTTTAAAGAATCGAATAAAAAATACCCCAAAGATAGAATTAAGAATTCTTAAGTAAGAGAGGAAGTGCAACTTTAGATTTATGATGGTGAGAAAACTATGATGGGTATACCATAAAAAACAAATGAAAAACATAATGGATCATATATTTTGCCAGATGGACAATTTAGTTGGCAGAGACTTAGATTATAAGACTGTTAACAGAAATCTAATGAGACCTAGAATCGATAAGAAATAATTGTATGATACAAATGCAGAATTGGAGAGACTTCAAAGAAGATGGAAACTCATATAATCCAACAAATGCTAATAGTAAAAAAAAAGATTGACTGTTTTATATTAGCACAAAAATCTTTTTAAAAAAATAAAATATAAATTTTAAGTCGTAAAATTTCTAAAACTGCACACAGTATTTTGTCTGAGGTCCCAATTTGTTCTTAACTGGCTACACAATGCACTCGGTCTCCAATTAACAAAACTTCATACAATTATTTACCAGGTTTATATTATTATCCCATTAGTTCTACAAAAAAGTTTCATTATATTTTAGCTAAATATCATATATATCTACATTACCGAGAATGATTTCCGAATCCAGTGAATTATAGATATAAAAATATCAGTATTTGTTAAAAAAAAAATACAATATTAAGATGAATATAAAATAACATAAAAATAAATTAAAAAATATTATGCATCAATCACATTGCAGTTATTACACTAACATTACATAGATTTCAACATTTTTCAATGATATCAAATTGAAATACTTCAAAATATATCATTTTTATGCTTTCTTGAACCCTTCTTACCCTTTTTTGATAAATCTATAAATTATTTTAGATTTTGTTTACTTTCTAAATAACTTGATAACATTATTTATGTGTTCATATTAAAACAAATATGGAAAATTTTGATAAAATATCATTAAACTCCAAAAAAAGTATTTGAAAGTAAATAAATTATTATATATTAAGTAAATTTGTTCGATCGTGTGTGTATTTTATTATCAGGTAATATATACCTGTAATATATACCTGAGAACTTTTTTTTGTCTAATTTTGTATTAATTAATTGGACTTTTATATGCAAAAAAGACCTAATGCACATTAATTCTGTTTATTTATATATTTATTATAATGGCTAGATTTTTTTAAATATATTTTATAAACAATGCTTAAAACGTGAAACAAATATTTAACACCGGCATCTTGCCAGTTTTTTCTATGTAAATCAGAAATACCCTTCGATTACTAAACATATATAAATCAATTTATTGATATTATTAATAAGATATTTGAAATAATAAAATACATATTTTACGCATAGGATCTTTTTCGTATAAATTGTCAAATTATTTAATAGGATGTTTTTTACATATACCTAATAAATGAGCTGCTGCTAAATCACAAATGAAAAATTTCACAATCACAATGTTGATTAACTGTTGGGATTAAAAAATTGAGCTTGTTTGGAAAATGTAGCAGCTATATGGTATGGAGGAGGATTTGCTGGTGGTATGGGCATATGAGGAGAATGAGTATATCTTTGATCAGGGCTAATAGAATTGGCATTGGGCATGGCCTCGTAAATATTATAATTATTATATGGAGACACAACATTACTAGTTTGTCCGTAAATTCCTTGTTTAGAAGATACACTAGAAGTCTCGTATAAAGTATCAACATTGCAATTAATGTGATTATGCTGAGTGTATAGGGCACCTGTATGGTTTGCATTATAAACAGATTCATTCAGTTCACGATTGTTACTAACATTCAGATCACAATTATTGAAATAAACCCTTTCTGTATTCAAATGATTGTAAGGATAATGGTCTGGATGAACTTGTTGACTTAAATTGTCTTTTATTTCAGCATTAAGTGTCTGTTGGTAGTTTGTATAACTTCCATAGGGATCCTCACGACGTTTTCCGTAGATTTTTTCTTTGGCTTGAGCATATGTTTCTGTGGGAGGTAAACCTAGATTATTGAATTCACTTTTAACAGTCATATTTACATTTTGTTGCGGACTGACAATTCCATATATTTTTTCTGAAGAGTTACGATTGTAAATTTCTCTACCTCTAGGATAAATATTACTGTTTGGTCCAGCATTACTAGCCAAACTACTTCGATTTCCACTTGAAAGTGTCTCAATAGAAGGAACACCCGTAGGACTGTTTCTGTTTTCTTCGACACTGTTCATAGGTGGATACAGATCATGAGAAGTTTGTTTGATAATACCGTCAACTCTGTCCTCTATGGTGGCATTATTCTCAAAGGCTGATATTAAGGTATCCCCATATGAATCTACAGTTGTTTTGATGTTAGGATTATCTGTGAATCCTCCGTATGCACTGTCAGCACTCTCAGAATATAATGTCTGATCAAGATTTTGATATGATTGATTTTGCTCCAAATTTATTGGTTTGTCATAAGAATTTTCTGAAACTGGACTTCCAAGAGATGTCTCCAAATTTTTCCATTGAGATTCTTCAGTTGCCGTGTCAAACCAATCTTTGGTAGCTCCTATACTATGATTGCTTGCGAATCTCTGTTGAAGGGTAGGTGTTATTTTGGCAGCCTTGATGTGAACAGCATTTTGCATAGACAGCAATGCTTCATCAGATGAGTCTTTCTGAATATTACGAGCATGTTTAGCAAGTGCACGCAACTCTTTGGGATAAGGAGTTGGGGCTCTTCTCAATTGCCCTGGTTTCTCAGGAATTCCTTTAGCAGCAGCTTTCATATCCACGAAGCTGATATGTCTTGGAGTAACGGGTGTATCAGATGAATGAGACTTTCTATCTCCTGTTGCAGACTCTTTAGGCGAATCAGACAGTTGAGGAAACAAAAAGCAAGTCAAAACTTGTTGCCGTGTTCTTGGATCAATTTCGGATTGCATTGGAACAAGAGGTTTGCTTTGGTTTTCAGAGAGCCATAACGCTACTAAGTGTTCACAATTGAGCAGTGTCTGAGGCAGATTTTGTAGGGAGTTTCTCACTAAATTGAGAACTTTAAGAGATGAAAGGTGGCCAATTTCACTTGGTACATAAGATAATCTATTAGATCTTACAGATAAAACTGCGAGTGAAGTACAACTCCCTATTTCAGGAGGTATCATCCTCAACATATTCTCATCTACATTCAAAATTTGAAGTTTTCTCAATCGACCAATAGAACTTGGTAATTCTTCAAGATAATTTGTATATAACATTAATTCTTCAAGATTTATCAAATCACCAATGCTGTCTGGGAGCATGAGAAGTTTGTTGTTATCCAACTTGAGTGAAACTAAATTAGTGAGTTGTCCTATTGTATCAGGCAATTGATCAATTTGATTATTAGATAAACTCAGGTCTATGAGGCTTTTGCAACATGAAATTTCAGCAGGAATCTCAGATATAATATTATTACTAGCCTCGAAATGAATAAGTTTCACAAGACTTTCAATAACAGGTGGGATTGCTGTAAGACTATTACAATCAACCCATAATTCTTGGAGCTTACCAAATTTCCCAATGACCTCTGGAAATTCATTGAACTCATTCTGTCCGATGTCCAATCTCATTATTTCCGAGAATCTTCCCAATGACTTTGGCAAAATCATCAAATAATTGTCTCTCAACTCTAATATCCTCAAATTGGTAAGTCTCCCAAAATTACCCGGTAAATACTCCAAGTAAACATCATTGAGGAAAAGTTCTTGTAGGAAAATGAGATTGGTGATGGCTTCTGGAAGTTTTTCCAGGGGATTGACGCTCATGTCCAACACATAGAGCTGTTTAAGGCACTTCATTGTTTCTGGGAGAGATGATACACTATTCTTGCTACAATCGAAGTATTGAAGATTAACGAGTGAGGATACGGCGGAAGGAATCTCCTGTATTTCATTATCACTAATGTTTAAGACTTTGAGTTCGTGGCAAATGAATAATTGTCTGGGTAGATCTGCGATACGATTACTTTGACAATAGAGCCTTTCAAGAGTTCTCTCAAAGACGAACACATCGTTAGGTATGTCCGACAAAGAGCAGTGAGAATAGTCGAGCTCTCGTACATCTTCCACGCCTGGCCGTACGCAGCAAAGCAGGCTACAAGGCATGATGCAAGGCACACCTTAGCACTAATCAGACCTCATTTCACAAAATTTTGCCATTATTCGTGTCTTATCTTGAATATTTTTCACTTATACACATTGCAGTAAAGACCACTTAAGCAATTTTTTTGAAAATGCTTTTTAGGATAGTCGCACTAAACAAACACTATAGGAAACAATAACAATCGGAAACAATTTAAGTCAAATAAGCGAGAATTGAATGATAAAATATAAAGCAAAAGTAATTCGACAGATCAACCAAACGTCATGATAATATGTTTGTCTATGATTAGAAGAGATTAATCAAAGACAAAATGAATCAATAAAATATCAATGGAATATTTAAGCCCGAATCAGATAAATATAAATTTCGACATTATTAGCATAGCTACCCCAAAAATATTTTTTAAACAATGTCTTAAAATAAAGGTAAAATATTCATAATGAGCAAACCGTTTAATTTTTTTTAATTCAATGGGAAAACTTTATACAAAAATACATATAGTTATCATAAAAGAAAAGAAATTCCCAAAAATTACATTTTTCAGTGAAACCTAAATTGATTTGAAAAAATATTTATTAAACTGAATATTTTCATCACCTATGTTAAGTTTATCAAGAATATATTTTGTTTTGTATTTTGCCATTGTCTCATCTTAACTTAGCTGAAATAATAAATAAACTTGTATTTTTACTATTAAGTTATAATTCCAGTTTCACTATTAACATTACAATTCAAGTACTATTTTGCCACACGTTATACATTTTTATAACTAAATGTCACATGATGCGATTATTACGCTAAATTATTTTATGATAAGATCCTGGAATGAACTACGACTAAACTGCTTTAGGTAAATTAAGGGACCTGTTTATTTATATTCGCTGATGAAATAATAAAAAATCAAATACAGATATTTTGTGAAATCTTTAGGAAAACGTTCTGGATGCAATTACAAAAGCGGCAATTCGTAATATTGTGGGAGTATCTTCAAAATGGGGGAGCGTATTTGAAAAACTTATAAACAAAAAAATGCACGCTTGCAATAAATATTTTGGTATTTCTCAAAATTATGTTAATGTTGAATTATTTTTATTAAGATTCTTCTGGCTTAATTATAGAATATTTGGTTTACCAAAGAATTTTATATCTTAGTTCAGTTGGTGATAAAATGAGTATTTCAATCTGTCTTCGAATAAAGTTTTTACAACATCTTTTAACTTACCGGATTGTAATATATAATATAATATACAATGATGAATCGAGTAAATTTTAATTTACATTAAAAATAATCAGAACCATTCTTTATCGACGACCACAATCACATTGTTCGTTTCATCTTTGAATAAACTTGCACAAACTTGAATTGGCGCGAATCCTTCGTGGTCGCGAAATTGCGTTGTTATTTCAATTAACTTAATGTTTTTATTTTACATCAACAATTTTGTGGTATTTCGACATTCATTTTATTTAAAAAAAATCCATAATGTCCATTAAATTATCTGAAGGGGCCCTGGAGGTTTGTTCATAATTTTATACACATTGTCGATTTTTGACAGCTAGCCAGCGATAATGATTAAAATACGAATATTTTTCGGAATAGTTCATAGTTTAATAACTTTTCCGAAGCGTTAGGTCTTTTTGGCCAATCTACAGAGTAAAAATAACTAATATATCTGTAAGCTAGTTTTATACATTATTGTATTAGTTTTCTAAGCGGGAAGTCTGAGTCGCTTATTTAGTATTGCTCAAGTGAGTGGTACATATTCCAGTTATTGAAGCCACAACTCCAAAAAGTAATGATTGGCAAAAAGTTAACTCTTGGCTTAGGTACTCGTCGTCATTGCTGGGCCTCGTAGTCGAGGATCTCCTCGCTATTCCAACGTCAATTGAATTGGAGAGCGAAGCTGTGCAGTGGAGTTTTTTTTTAAGTGAGTGAGCCTGCACAACAACAAACTCACCGGCCACGTCGCTGTACTGGATCCGATGGTACACCGAAGTGAGATGATCACAGCACACTGGCATTTTTTTTACTCTGAAAAAATATACATGGCGGAAGTCATAGGTATCTTTATACCCCCGAATAATAGAAAATGACTGTCATTCAAGGGGAGTAGCACAGCGCGGAGTGCGAACCAGTGACATTCCTCACGGAAATCCAGTGCATTACTACGCAGCCATGCACCATAAGGCTTAGATACTAACGTATATCTCAAATCGTTATGAAATTTGAGCTTTGAGTATATGTTTTTGAAGTACAGATGCATATATTTCTTTAGATCAATATTTAGTTATAATTGTCGCTCTTCAGCAAGCTCAAATTCAAGTCAAACTTAAAGTATAAATGAGAAAGAACCAGATGATTTGACAGGCTGAAGTTCATAGGACAAATTTTCACTGCGTTATTTTCTGTCCCTTCATAATACATATTAGAATACGAAAAATGCAGATAATTGCAAAGTCCTTTGCCATGCTGAATTTCTTTGTGGAAATAGGCTTGTTCGAAATTAGCGCAGCGTCAGCTCCATTTATATATTTTTAGGGGTATTATGACTAGTAATTTATTAAATTAAACTAACTTGTCATTACTTGACACTGGCATATATTCCTTCATATATAGGAGCTCACGGCCATTATTCAAGAAGAAGAAACTAACTGGAGAAAAATATTTCCCCAGATTGAAAGTGAAATTAGCCTACGTGTATAATCTGCTGTGAATATAACTTAGGTCGTTGGATTACTTACCAAGTATGCTATTCATTAGATCAATGATCCTGATTTTACTATAAATACAATTTTACAACAAAAGTGTTATAAGACTAAAATATTTTCAAACAGGGAAAGGAACAGGGATGATTTCCATGGCATAACTGGTGAGACGACTGTCTCACAACCCTTATTGTGCGGGTTCAAATCTCGCTAAAACCTAGATTTAAAAAAAAATCCAGTTTGGTTTTCACTTAAGGCCTCTTTAACAACTTTCTTGTTGGTTGGAAGAGATTGCCACACGGCAATAAATCCACCAGATTATTTTGTATACAGCAAACGTGTAATGCAATACAACAGGGAGAAAAGAAGAGACTATGCAGGAAGTGGAACTTAAGAGGTCAAGCCAAACAATGATTACACCTTCATATTTGAAATGATAGAATAAGTCTTGGTGTGATGAGGTCGAAATTACTTAAGAGGGGACATTTAACTTAAATTTAAAACATAAAAGTTACTCTTGAGAGCAATGTATTGACCACTTCAACGATTTTTTAAATCTACTCTTCAACTATCAATATTTTTATAGTTTTTACTAGACTTGGACTTTTTTTCATTTAGAAAGAAGCTAGAAGTCAAATGTCTTTGCAACTAGGCCCCCGAGGTCATCAAATACCCTGAATGTCAGTTATAATTTTACCTAGAACAACTTTTTTCTCTTCCCAACTTTCAATATTAAATACTCATATGATCACATAGCCGAATATAGTATATTCGGCTATATGATCATACGAGTATTTAATACATTTAAACTATGCGAATAAATTCCATATTCTGTCAACCCTCTTTGGAGTGTTGAACATTCCATGCTGTCATCAGTATCTGTGTGAAAAATTCAGGTTTCTTTCAGAGCATGGACTGACCCTCCGATCAGCAGAATCATTTGTATACGAATGCATCACTACACATAATTTTTTGTGGCTCACTCCGTTCTTCATAATGTTTCTTGCTCAATCAGATGTGCTACATCTTTATCAATATTTAAGAATAAACTAAATAATAATTATTTAACTCAAAATATTCCTTGTCCTTAACTCCCATACTCTCATCCAACTCTCATCCTGATCTCTATTGAGATTTTGATTTTATTTTAATTTTTTGTTAGTTTTTCCCAAATATTATTCAAGTTAAAAAAGATACAGCCATAGATACCAATAATAATTATGAAACAAAAGCTGGTTAATAAAAACAATCAGCCAGATGTATTAGCAAGAAAGTGTTAAATAATTACTAATTGTCTTTCAAAGGAGATTGAAAATTCTTTTTTTCAGACTATCATGTCTGGAGGGGAAGTTACAGATCCTGTAATGCAGATTCTAAGCAGTAAGAAGATTCAAGGGAGTGGAGCTAATGAAAGATTTCGATTGCTGGTCTCAGATGGAAGACATACACATAGCTTTGCCATGTTAGCTACACAGCTGAATGAAATGTTGCATAATGGTGAATTGAGCGATTTCACTGTTGTTAAAGTAGATCGTTACATTACTTCAGTGTTGAATAACACTGGAGCTGGCGAGAAGTAAGTAGTTTATTTTTATTAATGTTTCATTTATCTCAAAACTTACTCGTGATCATAGACACTAAGGGCGCCCGCGCACTAGGCAAGCCTGGCTGCAGCAGTCGAAATTTTGAGCAGCCAGTTATAAAAAGCCAGCCGACGGTCAACCGTTGAGTCGAGCGAGATGGATGTGGAAGATGTTATAATTGTTTACCTTTTGTCTCGTAAGAAACACAAAGCAAAAACAAGGCATTAGATTCATCCTTTACTTCTGGAGTGGCACACAAAGGGCTTATTTCAAAATTATTTTAAGTATCTTCGAAACTACTTGGATAATATTTTTAACTATATAAGAATGTCATTTTAATATTTTTTCTGAAATGTCTCATATTTCTTGAATAAATTTCTTTGGATTAAAATTTTTGTTGCTAATTTCTTTCTAAACAATCTGAATGTGTATTATTATAAAAGATAATAGTTTATCACATTTTTTCGCCCACTGGTTACCCAAATTGATTTAGCGTTTTTTTTTTTACCTCGTTTTGAAACAAAATAAGTGGTTTTTTCGATGCTTAATGCTTTTTTACTTTGGCAATGGAAAAAATGCAACACAGACAAAAAAAAACAATATATGGCGACAATACAGTAAGCGATTGTATGTCTTAAATGTAATTTGAAAATTTCCATAATGGTTGTACGACACTCAAAGATGGTGTCCGCTCTGGAAGGTCGATTATCACTGATGATGACCACATCAAGACTTTGATCGAGAATAATCTGCATTCTAAAACATAAAAGATTACTGTGATACTGAAAATATTGAAAATCACTATTAATAAGCATTTGGTGCAATTTTATGCTTGAATTTGATCGAAAATTATGAAATTACTTTCTGGACAACCCAATATAATGTCCCCAAAATACTGAAAGGTAAAATAAATATAATTTGACTTGTCAGAACAAACTGCGACCCAAGTAGCTCAAGTGATTATTATTTCTAGGATAAATAAAAAACAATATATTTTTATTTTTCAGACGTGTAATGATAATTTTGGGCCTGACTGTAATTGCCCCAGGCACCTCATTAGGTATGAAGATTGGCAACCCATCCACATGGCAGGAGGGTGGGAGTTCGACGAGTTCCGCTCAGCAGCCAGCTCGGCCTCAACCTGCCCCTCCACAGCCACGTCCAGCCCCCTCGGTCATGGCAAAAAATTCAGTGGCCAATAGTTCTATGGGGAATGGACAGTTCTCTTCTCATATGACACACCCCATTGCTGGATTGAGCCCTTATCAGAATAAGTATGTTGTTATTTTAATTAAATAGAAAATGTTACAGTAAAAATCTGTTCATTTGACATTCAAGGGAACATATTTCACAAAAAATTCGAATTACGAATTACACAATCACTAAAAAAACAATTTGAAGTTGTGTGGCATTTTTCAATGACTGGAAATATTCCGGAGCCATCTTTTCTTACTAAAAATAATGTGTAAATTTTTTTTTTTGACATATTTCTGCAAGTGGCATAGTAGCATATTCAATGGTAAAATAAATGAAAAAAATACATACTATTTTTCATGGGCAGCCAACGCATACGAATAAAAAAAAAACAATTGTCACTTATTAGATTTTGACATGATTACTTTTTACACAGATTAAATTGTCTATTTTAGCAAATATATAAATATGATGATGTCACTGTTTAAATTTGGTCGCTCATTTGATTTAGATATTTTAACTACATTTCAAAATTTTTGACAAATTAATGTTCACAATTATGAAATCTCTGAGATCACAATGCATAACAAAATTTGAGTCATGTGGATGGAATGAGTTCAATTGCAATATTGCGAGGCCTTTCAGTACCTGGGAGTTTTGCTAGATTGTATCAAACCACTACCCTTCGAAGAACACTGCATTAGTTCAAAAAGAAAGTCAGCGCTTGAAATAATATCCTTTAACTAGGTTTTTATGGTAAGCATAAAACCTCTTAAATTAAGAGTATTAACTCTTGCTCTTGGTCAGCAGTGGTATAACAGTGGCAACTCCAGTCTCGAGTGGCTCCTCACATGCTAGGCAGTTTGACATCATCATGAACGAAACCGAGTGGATAATAGAAGAATGCTTAAAAGCAATACCAATGGAGAAAATCTACCAATTAATCGGTATCGCCTCACCACCTGTAAAAGTATTGCAGCTTACCTAGAAAGAATAAATGCTCAGTGCCCAAGACACCCCCTTAAATGGCCACCAGCTAGCAATATTGAAATCCAGAAATAATTTTATGAAGAGAATACTATAACTGACAGTGAAGCGCATTCTCTAAAATGTAAAGAAAAAACAATATTTTCGATATGTTCTTTCGCCCATACGTGCCACAAAAATGGACCAAGATGAATTATATAGTCACAATCTAGCAATATTGAAATACAGGAATAATTTTATGAAGAGTGCTAGAACTGACTGATAAAGCGCATTCTCTGAAGTGTAAAGAAAAAACTGTATTTTCGATATGTTCTTTCGCCTATACGTACCACAATTAATGAACCTCGAGCTGTAGTTTGACCATGCCTGGTCTAGATGAACTATATGATTGTTCACTTATAACAATTTCAAAAAAATGTTTTTCCATTGTATTGAATAACCCCGAATACTACTTATTTACATTTTTTTCATCTCATAGATGGGTTATCAAAGCTAGAGTGATGAACAGGAGTAGCATCAGAACTTGGAGCAACTCCCGAGGTGAAGGCAAACTTTTCAGCATGGATTTGTGTGATGAAAGCGGAGAGATCAGGGCCACAGCATTTAATGATCAGTGTACCAAATATTTCGATATGGTCCAAGTATGTATTTTCCAAATATGTTTGCTCTGTTATTGTTTATTGACTGATGACTTCTAAAAGTAGAGAATATGTGTATAGCATATAAACTTATTTAGCATCAGTATTGTATGTGTATAAAACGTCTTAATGTACCCAAATTTACCTGAATATTCTAAATCAAAACACGAGCTCAACAATAATGTTCAATGTGTTGTTCATCCATATTTCTCCAATCTGAAAGTACAAATATTCTTTTCTAATGTTGCATTTCCTTCATTTTCGCACTGTTAATGTAATGTGTCCGAGAAAATCATTAATTTTGGCCACATGAATTGAACCTTGGGATTTATTAGGAAAAAAATTGATTAAAAAAAAACAAATGAGAATACCCCCTTAAATTTTAAAAATTTCAAATCAGACAATTTTCATTTAAATCAGGAGGAAAAAACATTATAAAAATGAGTTTTAATAACACTTAATATGAACACATTGACTGCTGAATGAGTTTTAATAACACTTAATATGAACACATTGACTGCTGAATGAGTTTTAATAACACTTAATATGAACACGTTGACTGCTGAATGAGTTTTAATAACACTTAATATGAACACATTGACTGCTGAATAATTTATTTTAATATTAGTGGTACTAAAAAATTGGCCCATATTTAAAATTCTTAAAAAGTAGTAAAAAAGTGAGAGCAGGTATAATTTATTGTTATATACTCTTACGAACCATATCAGTATCCTGAGACTATTCCGGGTTTTTTAATTCATCTAAAGAAACACAGGATAGAAGGGTGATGGGTATTTTGAGCACCCAACAAAGCTTACATGAACACTTATAGACATTTTTAGCACTGAAAGTTGTAAATAATGTAATGGAACTTCAGAAGAATCACTAAATAGTAAAAAAAAAAACACTTAACAATGTGACGTAATTTCATAGTTAGTCTATATTATTCATTGTTTAATAAAAAATCCCATTAGATTAGTTCATTTTCTAGTGATTCCAATCTAGTCATCTATTACTGTGAAGATTGCATAACAATTCTTTTTAAAACTTGTTTCAATATCTATTTTTCAGCTTTACATAATAATTCATGAATATTGTTTCAATTTAGGTTGATAAGGTGTACTACATAAGTCGGTGCACCTTGAAAACAGCAAATAAGCAGTACAGTACCCTGAAGAATGACTATGAAATGACCTTCACCAACGACACTGTCATGGAAGAATGCACGGATGATTCCACTTCAGTGCCTGGAGTCCAGTACAGCTTCATTCCCATCAGCAATATTTCTGCCAAGGATCAAGATGCTCCAGTTGGTAAGCATATTATGAGTATAATTCCAAAATCCAATGTAAGACTCAAGGACTTAATGGATAGATACAGTTTACCTGCAAATTATTGTAATATTTATTTTTCACATACATTATCTCATAGTTTTGTCTCTGACATTTAACTTGGATTTACTTATAATTGCCAGAAACATCTGATACAGAATAACAACATACTACAGCAGAAGTCCATTAATTAGAATAACGATAATTCATATTTTTCACAATTTTTTAGGTCCCGAAATCGACTTTTCTTAATAAATTTTACTGTTAATTATTTTACTGTTTTTTCGCCAAAAAGTATTTATGAATTCTAATTCATTAGAAATTTTTCATGCATTTCACAGATCCATACGCTGGCTCTGACCGCGGGACAACCTGTGTAATACATGCTAGTAAGCGGTTATAATTCCATCCTGTGATGGTCAGTGTTCTTTAATGAGTTTGTCACATTTGATGATAGACTCGTTACATCTGACCTCAATCCCAATGAAACGGATGATGGCGATGAAGAGAAAGAAGATAATTCGGAAGTGACGGAAGACTTACCGGTCAGAAATGATGTTTTAGATTATCTGAAAGGGGTGCAAAAATACATGTGTAATAAATCCAACACACTGTTTAACGTTTGGCAAAACTTTAATTTTGTGGTAGATCAGATTGCAGTCAATTGTGATTTTTTTTACCCAAATAAGTGACATTAATAGGTATACGTGGGTTGTTTGAAAAGTTTGGCAAAAAGCATATTATAAAACACTTTGAAAGAAAAAAAAACATTTTATTTTTCAAATCTCCTTACTACACACTTCTACAGTAGAGCTTCAGTTCCAATTTTTTTATCCCGTCTGTAAAATAAATTTTGTCAAACTCGGCAAAATATTAATTTAGAAACCAATTCGAAGCCCAATTCATGCAATTTTGCCATTGCGATGGTTGATTTGTGGGACGGTGTATTGTCCTGGTGGAAGAGCACTGTTTTGTGCTCCAATCTTTGCTGTTTTTCCTTCAATTCGTCTTTCGAATGATCCAATAATGTCACATAATAGGCTCCCATTATTGTCTTCAATCATGATGATTCCTTGGGTATCCCCAAAAAAAAGTGGTCATCATCTTCCTAGCCGACAAAATGAACTTCACCTTCTTCAGCGTACTTTCACCAGTTGTCCATTATATTGACTGCTGTTTAGACTCTGGTGTGTAGTGGTGGGTCCAAATTTCGCACACAGTCACGAATTGAAGCAAAAAAATCCTTCCGATTGCAATTAAACATCGCCAAACACTGTATTAAAATGCCCTTTCGACTGCATTTTTGGTCAACAATTGCAGCACACATCGTGAAGACATCTTTTTCATATTCAATTTTTCATGTAGGATATTATGCACCTGTTCACTTGAGATGGTCATAGCCTTAGCAATCTCGCGCACATGTATTCGGTGGTCTTCCATTACGATACCAACTATTTTTTATTTAAATAATTTCCTCCGTGGTAGATGCAATTGGACGTCGATTCATCTTCGGTGCATGTACAATCACGGTTAAACTCATTTATAAAAAAATAAAGTCTTCAACGCAGAGTCCCCGTGAACTTCATCTAATTTGGGTATTATTTGCACGGCTGTTAACTTCAAATAAAATTGCATTATGGCACGGAACTCGTTTTTTTTTTATTGTTGTGGCAAAAGTCAAAGTTAATTGAGATGGCTGGCAAACGTTAACTATGAGTCACTTTTGGCTGAAATTTTGACAGAGATCGCTCGAGGAATAATACTTGTGAGAAGTGATGTCACTTTATAAAGTGGCAGAAATTATCGAGGATGCTAAGTCGAAATCAGAAGACAAACCGCAATGACCAAAAGTGCAATGTCCCAACTTTCTCACAAAAATAAATGGAAAGACAGAGCCATCACAACTTCAATTAAAATTCATCTTATATAGTTTTCCATATTCCTTGATGTTAAAAAAATACACTATTATAAATTGCAAATTTTATTTTTTTATCTCAAATTACAGATATCATTGGTGTATGCAAAGAAAGTTCAGATATAGCAGAGCTTGTAGCCCGCAGCACTGGAAGACAACTCAAGAAAAGGGAAGTCACACTAGTAGACCAATCAGGAAGTGCTGTAAGCTATCTCTTTTGTATACAATTTAATAAATGGCAAAAATTCAAAAATGTGAAACACCATATTGTCGTGCAAATTAGTTAATCTCAGTTAACATAATTTTACCAGAGAACCTTTTTAATTAACTGTTAATTTAAATAACTAGCATCAAAATATATACAGTGGTGCCTCACACAACGAACTTAATTCGTTCCAGGAGCAAGTTCGTTATGCGAAAAGTTCGTTATGTGAAACGCGTTTTCCCATAACAATACATGTTAAAAAAAATAATTCGTTCTGTAGCATAAAATATGGTAAGATGACATAAAAAAAAGATAAATTTTTTGTTATTATTTTTATTTAGATACATCTAAAAACATAATGAAAAAAACACACATTTTTTAATTTTAAGAAATAATCGAATCTTGCACATCTTCATCCAATTTCCGCTTTTTGGCCGATGGTGCAGTGAAAAACCTGTCCAAAGTCGTTTGTTTCTCTCTTTTCTTCAACATCTGCCGGAAATAACGGACAAGAGTATCGGAGTACAGGTCGTTGATCCTGTTTGCTTCAGCGGAATCCGGATAGTGGGCATTGGTAAACTCCTGAACTGCTTTCCATTTGACCAGGATGTTCTTGATGTCAGCAGTTGGAATTGGTTGATTGTTGCTCCTCGTTATCAGATGACGCTTCCCTTTGAGCATTGTCCTGTTGTTGGGCCAGAAGTGTTTGGAGCTCTTCAGTTGTCAGCTCTTCTTTGTGTTCCTCAATAAGCTCCTCTACATCCTCTACCTCTACCTCTAATTCCAACCTTTGGCTACTTTGGCTGATTTTATTGCATCCTTGTTTGTCAAAATGGTGAAAATGGTGGTCTTGTTGAGGCCAAACTCTTTGACGAGGTCACACTGTTTTACCCCACATTCACTCCTTCTAATTATTTCCTGTTTCATTTCAAGAGAAATCACCTTCCTGCTTTTTTTAGAACCCATCATATAAAAAAAATGTTGAGTTTATCTTAAAAGGACGACTGCCGTGATACGTGTGCGATTTAATTCGTAATGAAGAACGATTGCTGCGATACGTGCGTAAGTTAAGCGTACTACGCAGTGACTAACGAGTCTAACGACTGCCTGCGCGAGAGGATGCAATTAATCGGCAGTGATCGTAGAAGATCGGGCGACTTCGTTGTAATGATGAACGATTGCTGCGACACGTGCGTAAGTTAAGCGTACTGCTCAGTGACTAACGACTGCCTGCGCGGAAGGATGCAATAAATCGGCAGTGATCGTGTGAAGTGGGCGACTTCGTTGTGTGAAGCGAAGTTCGTTGTGTGAAGCGAAGTTCGTTGTATGAATCGTGAAATGAACGAAAAGGAAGTTCGTTGTGTGCAGCGTTCGCTGTGCGAGGCGTTCGTTATGCGAGGCACCACTGTACCACCTATTTCCTGTATTTAGGAGTTGATTTGTTACTAACTTTCGCTCATAAAGTGAGTTAAAATAGGCATTGCCAGTGGAAATTACATCATCAAAAATCTAATTTGACATAGACAGACGTTAAAAAAATGTAATAAAATGCTTTTTATGTAAACAGTAGCATGATCGCGCGGCAATCCACTGCATTTCCATGCAAAAGGTCGCCGGTTCGAACCCCGCACTGTACTTCTCCCCTCGAATATCATAGACCTTTCTTCAGCCTAGTATTCAAGGTATACTATAAAGGATACCTATAACTTTGGTCTTATTCTGATTCTCCGATCGTCTTACTTTGGTGTGCCATTGGATCCAGTACATTGTGTGACTGGTGAATTTGCTGGTGTGCAACAGCTTTAAAAAAACTCCACAACACAGCTTCACTTTCCAACTGAACAGACGTTGAAATGGCGAGTGGATCTTCAACTGGGAGGCCCAGCAACGACGATGATGTAAACAATGTGTGAAAATAAATTGAAGGAATACTAAAAATAAAGTCACAAGTAAATAAAATGCTTATCGCCCAAGCATAATTAGCCATTTAAAATATTTCTTGCACAATAACTAAACTTCATAAATTAAAGCTTAAAGAAATATTTATTTTGTGTCTAACTTTCCAGGTGACATTGACTCTTTGGGGTGGAGATGCAGAAACATTTGATGGATCTCAGAACCCCGTGGTGGCGGTAAAAGGAGCATCCGTTTCGGAGTATGGTGGAGGGAAATCTCTGTCTATCAAGAGCAGTACAGTATTGCGAGTCAACCCTGACATACCCGAGGCGCACAAGCTGAGAGGCTGGTATGACAATGGTGGCTGTCAGCAGGATATCACCAACATGTCTGCAAGGTATTTTTCTAAAAATTGACAAAAACCAATATATAATTTTATGCACCTCACTCACTTAACGTCATATCAATTTACAGTTTTTTTATTTGTTTTATCAAACACTGTTTATTCCACTTTTTGTAACGGTATAATCCTACCGGTTTCAAGGCTTTTACATCATCATCAGGGAGCACAAACAAGTCTTGTTAAATACATTCTCATTACAATTACATATATTCTTTCAATCCCTAATTTTATTTTGCTGAATTATTCAATAATTACGAAACAAAAAAACCACCATTACAAGAAATCCTCAATCTAATAAAAGGTTTCATTCTAGATTAAGTGTCATAACTCGAAACACCAACTGTTTTTCACTTATTCGCTAGAGAGTTCAGGTGCAGAAGATATAATTCTTTGCCTTAGTCTTGCTAGAGTGATCGTTGCTATGATGAATGGCAATCATATTAGTTCAGCGCTACTCTAATTATCCAGACCTCAACGTCTCTGGATAATTCTTATAGTGAGTGATTTATCACTGATCCGTCTCATGCGTCAGAGGTCAACCCCGTGTGCCGTTTTTTCATCCTTGTAAAACAAATTGCAGAGCTAAAACTAGAATATATTATTTCTTTAAGGACTGGTGGTGGTGGAGCTGGCTCTGGAGACTGGCTCACCTTCTCCGAAGTCGAAGAACGCCAGCTGGGCTCTAGTGAGAAAGGAGACTATTATAACTTGCTGGGTCTCTTGAGTTATGTGAACTCAGAGAATGCCCTTTACAAAGCATGCCCACAGGAGCAATGTAACAAGAAGTTGGTTGATCAAGAAAATGGACTTTATCGCTGCGAAAAGTGTAATAGGGAATATCCTAATTACAAGTACAGGATCATCATGTCGGTAAGTTTAATTTTTTTATAATCTGATGATGTAGTTTATCATTATGATTGTCTGTGAATGAATCCAAATGCTGACGCTTGGCATCTCTGTGTTCCTGACGGAAAGAAGAGCATACCAACTAAATATAAATGTTCCTTATAAAAAGACTAAAGTAGGTACTAGGTTGAACTGACACTCAGTAGCTACTTAAAATAAATTGTTAGATTATTGTATTACACTTAAACTATTTACAGTGAAACCTGGCAGGCTTATTGCTATGTGGCAACATCTTCAAACTAACGGAAAGATGTTAATCCTTCCCATACTGTGCTAAAAAATCTACAAGATTCGGCTATGTTCACTAATTGAAAATTTAAAAAAATATGTTTTAAAATAAAATAAATGTAAAATTTGCTGGCTTCAAATATTTAATTAGTTATGATAACCATTAAAATAGATTAAATGTTGAATTATAACAAAATAAGTGCTGAAAATGAGATGGCGTATAGAGAAAAAATCCGTTAATTTGAAATTTAAGTGACCAAATATCACAAGAAAAAATTGAATTACGAATTACACTATCACTAAAACAACAATTTGAATTTGTGCTACACTTCCCAATGGCTGAGAACATCGCCGCCATTTTTTTTCTCTAAAAATAATCTGAGTCAAGTAAAGTTTTGTCATCATGTATTGAAATATGATAACATAATTAATGGTAAAATAATGAAAAAAATACGTCCAGTAGTACAGACAAAGCGCTAAACGAAAGAACGTTAAATGGGGTCATTTTAACACATTCTATAGGGATAAAGGAACACGCGACCAAGAATAAACAAGTTTTACTTTAATTTTAGTAACCAGTTCTTGAAGGTCGTCATTGGTAAGGCTCTTACCAGAAACTTGCAGTAACTCCTCAATACAGTCTTTTGTAGTTTTGAATCCTGTTTGTGTGGTCTCGGCAATGTTCATGCTAACCCGAGAGTCCTGCCTAGTGCGAGTTCAGCATAACACATGTTAGCTCGACGCATAGCATTGAGGAACTGCCATTGATTTATCAATAAAATAATTATTTTTGTTCATACCTTTGAATGTCTTTATTTCAAAATTATTTAATTTAAATATAAAAATGTGTTGTGGAGGAATATTTAAAAAAAAACTCGGCATCCAATACAGACACCTTAAAAATAATTCTATCAGGTGTACAAATAAGCCGCCGCCGTTTGACAAAAGTTGGCGCCACCAGTAAGTTAAAGGTTAAAATTGTCAGGTGTAAAACGTCATTCTCGTAAGGTTGGGCACCTGTCAACAACATAACCTTGAAATATTTGTGAATTTTTATCAGTATAATATATTCTTTTGTGTGCGAAAATGTCAAGCTTTGAGCCGAATAATTTGCGGGAACTTTTGATTTACTTCTTCAATTTGAAGAAATCTGCAGCTGAGGCGTATCGATTGCTTGTAGAAGCATATGGTGAGGCTGCCTTAAGTGAGAGAAGTTGTCGTGAGTGGTTTTAAAAGTTTAAGAACGGTGAATTTGACATCGAAGACAAAGAACGTAGTGGAAGGCCGAAAGTGTATGAAGACGCGGAATTGGAAGTATTATTGGATCAAGATTCGTGCCAAACGCAAAAAGAACTTGCACTTACATTAGGAGTGACTCAACAAGCAATTTCACATGGGTTGAAATCATTGGGAACGATTCAAAACCAAGGAAATTGGGTTCCATATGAACTGACACTGAGAAACGTTGAACGCCGATTTTCCACATGTGAAATGCTGCTTGCCAGGCATAAACGAAAGGGTTTTCTGCACCGTATAATCACTGGTGATGAAAATTGGATCCACTATGATAATTCAAAAAGGAAGAAATCATGGGGACCGCCTGGCCATGCTTCAACATCTACGGCTAAGCCAAATATTCATGGAAAAAACTCTTGTTGTGTATTTGGTGGGATCAGCTTGGTGTCGTGTATTATGAGTTGCTCAAACCAAACGAAACCATTGCTGGGGCTGTCTACCGAACACAAATGATGAGATTGAGTCGAGCACTCAAAGGAAAGCGCGCCAACTACTTCACCAGACACGACAAAATTATTCTCCTGCATGATAATGCTCATCCACATGTTGCGGCGCCGGTCAAAACCTATTTGGAAACACTCAATTGGGAAGTTTTACCCCACCCGCCGTATTCACCAGACATTGTTCCTTCTGATTTCCACTTGTTTCGATCGATGACGCATTGCCTGTCTGAGCAGTACTTCACATCATATGAAGATACCAAAAATTGGGTCGATTCGTGGATAGCCTCAAAGGATAAAGCATTCTTCCGACGCGGTATCCGTATGCTGCCAGAAAGATGGGAAAACGTAGTGGCAAGCGATGGGCAATACTTCGAATAAAACATGAGGTTCCGTTCATTCACAATAAATGCCCAAATTTTGATAAAAAACGGCGGAAACTTATTTGTACACCTAATACATTAATATGTAAGAAACTGTTTCAATGATTTTAAGGTTTCTCAATGTTACAGCATCACTCACCTGTTACAAACATTTCCAAATTTCTTCTTTGGGTTGATAAGACACTTGAGAACTTTTTTAAATACTTTTTAATGTGTTGAAAAAAGTTCTAAAACCATTCAACTATTTAAAGAAATATTCAATGACATTTGTTTATGAAAAAGAAGACAGCATATTTCTTAGCCAATATATTAGCCCTTTTTAATCTCTTACAACCCATTTAATAATCCGAATTAATGTTCTCATGGTTGGCATTATCACAGTGGTTTCACAATGTATGAGTATATCAATGGACAATTTTTCACATAAATTATGTTTTATGTATATTTATTTTAATTTACAATAAAATAATTTATGTTATAGGGTTACGCGTCCGATTATACAGGAGAGCAATGGGTGACCATCTTTAATGAGACTGCTGAAGCTATTATTGGCAGAAAAGTGGAAGAAATCGGGCAGGCTTTGGAAACTGATAAAAAAGCTTATACATCTATGTTTGAAGAACTAACGTTCAAATCATTTGTCTTCAGGATTCGCACGAAATTAGAGAACTTCGGTGTAAGTATATATTTAGATCATAATTAATTTAGACTTTTTTTAAATGCAAAGATAAATGTTGCCTTTTTAACACTTTGAACGAGGGTGCCACATATGCGGGGCGGTAGAATGTATGATTCCAAATCGCGGACGCCACATATACGGGGCAGTAAGGTTACGCTTGCTTTGCGCAGTATGTATTGCGCACTATATTGAAATATTTAGTTTAAAATAATCTTCAAATAATACTCTTATTGACATCTATTGGAATCAGACAGAAATTTTGTCTTTGTTTGTTAAAATGATTTTAGAATTCGTGTTGTTGAATCATGATATTTACCCAGTGATTTGGGATTTCCCGCTTCTTACAAATAACGTATAGTATTGCGCTTGCACAATACGTTATTTCTAAGATCATTCCAGTCTCGCGTTTACGGCTTGCGTCGATGTATGAATAAATCGATATCTTGTGAATATTTTAAAGTGTAGATACGAGTGTCATTAAATTATGTGCGTTTAAGTGGTGCATCCATTAACAATATAATATATATTTAACTCTCGGCTCAGTGGTTCTCGCGTCCACAAAACAAAATGGCGTTGTTACTTTGGTGAGTACAAGTTGTATGACCTATTTGTTTTCGATTGATATTTCCTTTTCTGTTCACATTTCAAACACATTAAAGATATGAAAAATAACTAGAACCATTTATGAATTAAGATGAGTTGTTTAAAATAAGATGACTTTTATCGTTATTGATATATCTCGAGATTGATTTAATGACAAAAACATGCCGCGGACACGTACCTTATAACTTTTATACAGAAACGCGTTCAAAGGGTTAAGACATGAATCATCCTTGCTGACTGTGAATCCTGATACCCCTCATAAACTGAGAGCAAATGGCTCTTTACCAAATAAGCAACGAGGGTGGTTGAGAAAACAACTGTATTTAAGCTTCTTTTATTCAATGATACATACATACCATCATGCTGTCTTCCTGTCGGGGTAGGCAGAAAAGAGAGTACCAAACTTTCCTATTGTAACACACATCCTTTGCCTTTTTTACAATCCATACACCTCATACAATTTCTGACATTTTCTTTCAAAATATTATTCACTTGATCCAACCATACTTTCTTTGGTCTTCCTCTATCACCCCTTTCACTCATATTTGGACTGTATTTGTTTGATAGAATTTCTTAATTCATTCATTCTACATGCCCAAACAATCTCAGAGTGCTCTTCTTCATCTTAATACATCAGCCTTAAGTTCACATTTATCCCTAATCGCTTAATTCCTTATTCTGTTATACATTGTCACACCATGTATTCTTCTTAATGCACTTATTTATATAGCACTCGTTCAGCTCCTTTAAGTCTTTCCATGTTTCACTACCATTTATCAAAATTAGAATACTGTTGTGGACTATCTTCTATTGATCTTACTGATAAATATTTAACATTTAGTCAGGATAATATATACTATAGGTCTTAAAATACACATTTTTATAGAGGCTTGATATTTTATTACGCATATACACATAAGAGATTAAAAAAACTACATATTTTATTATACCAATAAGATATAATTTAATAGTTGACTCATTTTAAAATCTAAGTTATAATACTAAATATACATCAAATTTGAGTCCAAAATAACAAACAGATATCAAATAGCCTTATAGTAAATTGAAATATCTTTCTTTATAATCGTAATTAATTATTTTGATTATCAATCAAAAAAATCCATTGTCAACACTCTGTTTCAGGATGAATCAAGACTGAAGTCAACAATACTGGCAGCTCAAGCCATTGATTACAAAGACGCCAACTCTCGATTAATCAAGCAAATAAAAAGCGCCACTGGAATAGAAATACACTAAAGTCATTTTCTTAATAATTTTTGCCTTCATTATATTTGTTTAAGCTACTATTTATATAAGAGATAAAATCACTTTCATTTATTTCCCTTCATTTATGTCTACCCCTAGTAGTGTCAATTCTTTTTTTTTTTTACTAATGTTTTAGGAAATACTGCATAGTATTCTATTAAAAATGGTGAACGATAAAAAGCATCAGGCAATGCTTAGTGACATTTACTGCTGACCTAGTGTCGATTCTTTTTTTTTTTATTAAAGATTTTGGGAATGCTGTATAATATTTATAAAAATGTCGCAAGGTAAAAAACATCAGTCAAGGCTTAGTGACATTTACTGCTGACCTAGTGTCGATTCTATTTTTTTTTTATTAAAGATTTTGGGAATACTGTATCAGGTCTGTAAATATGAAAATCTTTTGATATTCTGGTCGTTTTTCACGCAGTGCTTGGTTCAAATCCATCATTTGTTGTCAGTAGCGTCCAGTATTAACGGTTTTGCTAGGTTTTAGCAGCTCATAATAGATAACACCCTTCTGATACCACCAAACACAGAGCATTGTCTTCCGTCCATAGCGATTTGGCCTTGCAGTCGATGTCGCTGGTTTGCTTGGAGTTACCCATGATCTTTTACACTTAGGATTCTCGAAATATATCCATTTTTTATCGCCAGTCACAATTTGATGGAGAAATGATTTTCTTTTGTACCTGGCGACCAGCATTTCGCAAGTGGTTTTTCGGTTTTCCTGCTGTCTTTCATTCAATTCATGTGGAACCCATTTTCCCACATTCTGGATCTTTCCCATGGCTTTCAAACGTATGGAGACAGATTCTCGTGTCATATTTAATTGATCCGTGAGTTGTTGTTGTGTTTGAGCGTCATCCTCATCCAACAATGCTTGCAATTCGGCGTCTTCAAATTTTCTCGGTGGTCTTCCACGTTCTTCATTTCTCACGTCAAAATCGCCACTTTTGAATTTTTTAAACCATTCAAAGCACTGTGATTTACCAAGAGCATGCTCACCATAAGCTTCGACAAGCATTCGATGTGATTCTGCAGTAGTTCTCTTCAAATGGTAACAGAAAATCAATGCTGTTCCCAAATCTTAGTTTTCAGGCACATAAACAGACATGTTCAACGCTATGAAAACATATGTATAAACTTGTATTGTTGTGAGTTAAAAGTCTTTGACAAATGTCAACACAAGAAACAGGCGCCAATGACACGGTTTGATAGTCACTACATTGACAACTAGAGCCATCTATGAGCAAATTCCGGTTTCATATTTACAGACCTGGTATAATATTTATAATAATGTCGCAAGGTAAAAAAGCATCAGTCAAGGCTTAGAGAAGTTTGCTGCTGACCTAACCTAGTATTGACTCGTTTTTTACTCTAGTTTTTTGGGAATACTGTATATTTTTAAAAATTTCAAGGTTAAAAGCATCAGGCGAGGCTTAGTGACATTTTGTTTATAGTTAAGGCATTAATATTGTGGAGGTTTAAAGACATTGTAATTTATTTTATCAAACACTGTTTATTCCACTTTTTTGTAACGGTATAACCCTATCGGTTTCAAGGCTTTCACCTCATCTTCAGGGGAGCACAAACAAGACTGTTTGCACAGAAGTGGAATAAACAGTGTTTGATAAAATAAATTACAAATTAATGACATTTGCTGCTGACCTAACCTAAACTAGTGTCGACTCTTTTTTGGCTCAAATTTTTTGGGAATGCTGTATAATATCTATAAAAATGTCGCAAGGTAAAGCAATAAGCAAGGCTTAAGAATACCGTATATTTTTTTTAAATGTCGCAAGGTTAAAAGCATCGGGCAAGGCTTATTAACATTTGCTGCTGACCTAACCTTAACCTAGTGTCAACTTCTTTTTGTTTACTGTTTTTTTAGAAATACTGTATATCCATAAAAATATCATAAGGTAAAAAGCATCATCCTAGGCTTAGTAACATTTGCTGCTGACCTAACCTAACCCAGTGTCGACTTTTATAATAAAGGTTTTTGGGAATACTGTCTACTATCTATAAAATAGAGCATGAAACCATGTACATTCAAGATTTTCATAATTCAGAGCACAATTAATATAACTTTTTTTTTAATTACACAGCATCACGCCGTTTCCCTGTTGAGGTAAGCAGAGGACAGTAATTTTTGATCTTGTTTATTACAACTTGAATTTTCCTAAAATTAAAGAAGTCTTAAGATATTCAATAATTTGTTCTCGTTCCGTTCCTTGAGTTAGAATTTCAAAGCCTTTATTTTACAACCGTAATTCCATATACCTAATATCTGAGAATATTTAGCCTATCCTTGCACAAATTCTTCATTTCTAGTTTATCTCTGCTGCTCTATAATTGTAAAATTATTTACTTAATGTTTAGAGGATTACATAGGTTGAGTTTTTATTGCTTTACCTTGTTATATCTTATATCCCATATTTAAAAAAAAGGGGTTTATGTGTATGAGACTAATTATTTTTCCATATTAAAAGTGTAAGGCTTGAAAACAAAATCTGTCATAAAATATACTATTATTTAAATATAGTTGGTATTATTTCTACTGGATTTTTGAAAGTGAAATAAGGTTAAAGGACATTTATGTAAATTATTGTTTTTTTTTTAGATTTTTCTTTAGTCACTTATTTTGTTTCAATGTACACATTCCTTAATGAAATTTGATACATATTTAATTTTTCTGTAGTAACATTTATGAAATTTTGGAATAAAAAAAATAAATCATCTTTGAAAAACAAATTTATATTTATTTTTTTATACATACAATTTAGTCTAAAAGTAAAGTACATGTTAAAGTTGAGAAAACTCAGAATACTTAATAGTATTTTTGCAAGTACAATAGTCTCTCTATTTACATGGTCTTTCTTCACTTAAATGTGATTGATTCTGTTTGAAATTTGATATGCATAATAATGTATCATCTATTAAGTAATAATTTGACTTCTTAATCGATATTTTACTTTTTTGCTACTGGTAACATATTTTATTTCTTGACTATTTTGGCTGTCAAAATCACAAGACGCGAAGTTTATTCTTTAACCTATTTTATGTTGATACAGCATGTATTGTGCATTAAGTATATATTGTAGATACAAAATATGTTTTATTAATAATCAGTAACCACTTATAGACTTGTTAAAAAAAACTACAGCTTTTTTAACTAAGTAAAAATATATCAGGAAATATGTAAAAGATCACCTATGTTACATAGCATTCTGTGGCTCCATTTATGTGATTTTCATTTTCCTGGAATCGATTACTCATGTAAATGGAGAGATTACTTTAGTTTAATGTGTGCATTTGTTTATCATTCTCATGTGTTTCTGTGCGCTTGACTTGATCTTCATGTAAACAGGACTTCATATTTTATTTCCTAAAACTAAAAAGTTACTTACCCATATCACAGAAAATTACTTGTGGTCAATTAATTATATTAATGTACAAAAAAGGTTACATGCAAATTATGAGTTTTGATCAAATACATGTGAAAATAATTATACATAATTCCTTTGTGTTAATTAATAGGGCAATCCCCAACATAAACACAGCACTCTTTTTATTGTCAAACTGCTAACTATTAATGCAAAGAAATTTGTTTGACAAAACTGGTGTTAACTTCTGTGAATCGTATACATCCGAAATTTAATGGTATATTTTTAGGATCTTGAAAAATATGCTGAAATAGGAGTGGCAGACCTGTCCGATTTATTTCCCTGGGTCGCTCTTCCTGTTTGAAAACTTTTTCCTTGTTTTGTTCGATTTTCAGTCTTGCTTTTTACGCTGTCATCATCTCTTTTAAGTGAGCTGCTTTTGGATGAATCTGAAATTAATTTAT
Organism: Odontocerum albicorne; assembly: GCA_949825065.1. Lineage (NCBI taxonomy): Eukaryota > Metazoa > Arthropoda > Insecta > Trichoptera > Odontoceridae > Odontocerum > Odontocerum albicorne. Next base: position 30,467,533 of record OX463847.1, on the reverse strand, counting down.
GGAAAGTATTACTTGCATTTTCCTGACCTTACCTAATTTACTCGGGATCACCTTGAATACAGTAAAAGTCCATTAATCAGAATAACGATAATTCATGTAATTGACTTTTCACTATCAAGTTTTCATATTTAAGAATTTTTATTCGAAATTTTACATGCAAATCAGTAATAGTCTTACAGTACAAAAAACACATTGTTCCGCGTATGGCTGTTTTGAAGTGCCACGTGAATAAAAATTTTTTAATGATCGCGTAATTCCTAATTTGAAGTTTTTTGTGTAAAAATTGGTCCCTTGAATTTTGAATTAACGGACTTTTACTGTATATAGAAGTAAAGGTTATAAGGTTGATGTTAGTATTGATTTTACATAAAACAGTCACAAAAAGAGGTATTATGGTACAATATGGCTAGTGTGGAATATCTCGATATGTATATTAAGAAGATTACTATAAATCAGCATTATTTGTAAGAGTTCTGATTTTTTCTTATAAAGAACTTTGACTTATTATTTTATATGATGAAACCTTTTCTAGGTTGATAATTTTATCTATTGTTTTTCTTGACCAACAGTATGTTCCCTATGGTATTCAAACATCTTAATATGAGACAGATCATGTTGCTGATCCTGTGATGTGGAGTGTTCTACCTCTAGTATTATGTAGTGTGTACAGCTTTAGGAAGTACTTAAAAACAACCCTTTTTGAGAGATCTCATCAAAATTCATGAGTATATGAACACTAGGCTGCCCTCGTAAGCAAAAACGCAGCTAATGGCAAAAGTTAAGTTTTGAGAAAACTGCACTTTTATGTTTTCATTGCTGCTTAAAAATGTTGTGATTCAAACAAAAAAGCAGTAAAATGTGATTCATAAGCAAAAACGCAGCAAACGCATAGACACTTGCTGTCTTTTTGCTTATGAATCACATTTTATTGTTTTTTTGCTTAGAAAAACTTAGTATTTTGTAAAATTAAAAAAGACGAATGGTTTTCTGTATTTTTTTTATAGATCATGGTTAAGAATTTGATATGGAATATTGCCTCATACTTAGTTAAATTTCTGATTTTTTCCCGTTAGCTGCAATTTTGCTTATGACTGCATTATACTAAACCTAAAATCAAATGTGTTACTATCACATATCAGAATATCTACAAAGGTCACTTTGTAGTTTATCATCCCTTGGTAAGTTTTCTTACTAAATATGTTTATCTAAACATATGCAGATGCAAATATAATTAATAAAAAAAGTTCATAAATAAAATCCAACCTTGAGATTTACTTCTAATACTAGTTCTTGAAGAAAATTCTGTTGGTTTCAAATAAACTGGATCTAGACCATATTGGGTTTTGTTGATTCCATTTCCGATACTATTTGAAGTGCTATTATCAGAAGAGATGGGCTGCATGTTCATGTGTCCAATATTTTTTGCATTCAATCCAGCTGTATATGCATTTATGAGATCATTATTTTGACCTTCAATTTTTTCAGTAAAATTGTGAGAAGACAGAAATGGTGTAGAACTGCACACTCCCCTGGAAGTTGGGCCTGATGTTATATCATGAGTTGCATGAGCAGCATCCAATTTTTTATGCAACCACTGAATTACTGGAAAAAAAGTCAAACCAAAGTTATCCAAAAAATATGAAAAAATAAAACAGTGACACCTTAGCTTTATTTTAGTACATATATGTATACCATCATGCCATTTCTTTGTTGGGGTAGGTAGAGAGGACAGTGTGCCAAATTTTTCTATCATGAGATACTTCATTCATCTCCACATCCATACATCTAATATAGTTTTATTTATCTTACTCCTCACTCACCTTTCCTTTCAAAACATATTTTAGTAAACCTGCAAAAGACATCTTGCCATTCGGACTAAACATTCTCTTCTGGGAAAAGCAAGCAAAAAATGTAGAGAAAAAAGTTTATGAAATGCAACTCGACTATGAATAATCTTGGTTAGCAAAACTGCGTTGGTAACAACTATAGAGAACATCTCTGAAGATTCTGTCTTTATTTAAGATGTGAGAGAAGATGCGAGTTAAGAATTGGATTTTACAACACACTTACGTTGGAGTTGCAATTGCCTTTCCTACACAGAAGAAGGTGTCATCACTCATATTTTCCAGAACTACTGCTGCCACTTATACTCGCAGCTTAAAGTATGCTGAAGCCACAGATTATCTTTACACTAACTAATCAGCTGTGTTTGCATGTGCACTGTGGGGATTGGGTGGCTGTAGCCTTTTTTAAGAAGTTTTAAAAGTGACATAGATTATCAACTTGCATTTCAAGATGTTCATTCATCATTGGAGTTTGTCATCATACATATTGGCAAATATTAGAAGGAAAAGCAACACTTGCATTTGTCTAGTGTGTGTATTATTGCCAAGCAAAACTCTTAACATTTTTTACTAGAACGTTTTTTTAATGTTTTGGGTACTATCAAAATTAAACCCGAAACCCTTGGATAAATGACAAGCATCTTATAAATTAATATCAATTATTTTATTCAAAAATACCTGAATGATTATTCTTAATAATCTCTTCTTTATCACTTATGATACGTTTTTGAGTTTCTATTTCTAATTTTATCCTTTCAGCTTCAAGCTTTACTTTTTCAATTTCGTCAAGTAGATCTTTTTCTTTCTTTTTTAAATTACTCATTTCATCTAAATGTCTTTCAATAACCTTTTCTTGTTCTAGAGCAATAGCTGTCCGGCACATAAGCTGCAATTTAAAAATAAGCATGTAAAATTAGAAAAAGATGGATTTCATTTGCAGAAAAACCTACATAAAATATTAACAATAATGTCTTACATTTTCATCATATTTGTACAATTCAATCTGACAGGCTTATTTCCAATTGAAAATTTATCACAATCAATCGTACAGATGTAAAAAAACAATGACTTCTGTGTCTAAGTTGGTAAGACTCTATCCTATCTTCCGACCTGAGTGTTGCGGGTTCGATCCCCATTGATACCTAATTTATTTTTTTAAAAAGGCCTCTTGAACATCATTCCAAGAGATTGCCAAGTGGTAATAAACCTAGCAGGTATAATGAAATGTGAGAAACTGGTTGACTTAAATACAGGATTTCCTATTCAGTCGGCCAGCAGGTCTACAGTATCTGAGCAAAGAAATTAAGCATGATGAGGGAAGGGGAATATTTATTTTTATATGATTATTGAAGTGTATGTCTTAGAACTGTTGCTTTATTATTATATCTTTCCTTATGTAAAAATAATTAGTAAAAACAGATTGGGTTATAGTTTTGACTAGCATCTAAAATTGAATGTGAACCTTCATTGAAGACAAGCGTTAGATTAGATAATGAAAACCACTGGACTACAGAGATTTTCATTATCTAATCTAACGCCCTTTTCATTCCGTCAGGAATTTCGAGACAGGGACGGAACTAGGTGTTTAAGTGCCTTTGGAAGTAAAAAAATGTACCCCTTAATACAAAAACTCGATATTGTTTTTTTTTTCATTGAACATGTATTTAGGTAGATATTTATGTGCCTATAAATATTAAGTTCAATAGACTCAGTTATTATTAACAAATTTAGGATTAATCAGACAAAATATATGCCTTTGTGTATAATTATAAAAATTTACAACGAACAAGCTTTAAAGACATCCTCACTTCGAATAAATTGGTTAGAAACATGGGCACGGCAAAAAATTAAATCCTGTGTCATTGAGAACTCTAAAAAATATTGGGTGTACAAATAAGTCACCGCCGTTTGACAAAAGTTGGCGCCACCAGTAAGTTATGGTTAAAATTGTCAGATGTAAAATGTCATTATCGTAAGGTTGGACATCTGTCAACAACATGACCTTGAAATATTAGTGAATTTTGATCAGTATAATATATTTTTTTGTGTTCGAAAATGTCAAGTTTTGAGCCGAATAAGCGTCATTTGCGGGAACTTTTGATTTACTTCTTCAATTTGAAGAAATCTGCAGCTGAGGCGCATCGATTGCTTGTAGAAGCATATGGTGAGGCTGCCTTAAGTGAGAGAAGTTGTCGTGAGTGGTTTCAAAGGTTTAAGAACGGTGAATTTGACATCTAGGACAAAGAACGTAGCGGAAGGCCGAAAGTGTACGAAGACGCGGAATTGGAAGTATTATTGGATCAAGATTCGTGCCAAACGCAAGAAGAACTTGCACTTACATTAGGAGTGACTCAACAAGCAATTTCACATGGGTTGAAATCATTGGGAATGATTCAAAAACAAAGAAATTGGGATTCATATGAACTGACACGGAGAAACTTTGAATGCCAATTTTCCACATGTGAAATGCTGCTTGCCAGGCATAAACGAAAGGGTTTTCTGCACCATATAGTCACTGGTGATGAAAAATGCATCCATTATGATAATCCAAAAAGGAAGAAATCATGGGGATCCCCTGGTCATGCTTCAACATCTACGGCTAAGCCAAATATTCATGGAAAAAAACTCTTGTTGTGTATTTGGTGGGATCAGCTTGGTGTCGTGTATTATGAGTTGCTCAAACCGAATGAAACCATTGCTGGGGCTGTCTACCGAACATAATTGATGAGATTGAGTCGAGCACTCGAGGAAAAGCGCGCCCACTACTACGCCAGACACGACAAAATTATTCTCCTGCATGATAATGCTAGTCCACATGTTGCGGCACCGGTCAAAACCTATTTGGAAACACTCAATTGAGAAGTTTTACCCCACCCGCTGTATTCACCAGACATTGCTCCTTCTGATTACCACTTGTTTTGATCGATGACGCATGGCCTGTCTGAGCAGCACTTCACATCATATGAAGATACCAAAAATTGAGTCGATTCGTGGATAGCCTCAAAAGATGATGATGATGACTGACGCGGTATTCGTATGCTGACAGAAAGATGGGGAAAAGTAGTGGCAAGCGATGGGTACTACTTCGAATAAAACATGAGGTTCCGTTCTTTCACAATAAATGCCCATTTTTTTTATAAAAAACGGCGGAAACTTATTTGTACACCTAATATATAATATATTACTTTTTATGACTTAATTATGTGCAATGATACTTTTATTAACATCTTCCTTTATTTGATATTTTCGGAAATTAAAAAAATGAGTCCACCTTGGTTACTAGTATTTTTCTGAAAAACATTTTGTATGACGAAATTGTCACTAGTTCTCAATATATGAAAATTGTCAATTTTTTTGCACATTCAATGAAGCTTCAATTCTGTGCCCCAATTCGGGCTGCTGCCTCTCTCGCCCACCCATTATTCCGTTGTTTAGGGACGCCACAAAATGCCTTCTTCCATATCGGCTAGCAGTCCACTTCACGTTATCTTACATTAGACAAAGATTACAAATTCTTTATAACACTAAGATCGCTGTCAAATTTGTGGAGTTCTTAGGGAGCTATAAAACCGTACAGCTTTTGACAGCATTCTCGTTATTAGTTTGTTCATTCATTCATTCGTTAAAGGCTGATGCTGCTTCCAAAGATAAACTGTCTCATTTGTAATATGGTTGTACCACTCTGCATCCTTCATCCTCCAAAGGCATTTGTTCTCAAAACTAAGGAGTTTTTTTTCATGGGCCTTGGTGACATGGTAAGAGCTCATCTTTACATAATAATCATAGTAAAATTAAATAACACACCTTTTCCCTCATTTCAAGCAAATCTGTATTGAGTTTTGATATAATTTGATTGGCTTTTATAAGTTGTTCTCCAGAACTTTGTGCTTCTGTTTGATGTTTGGCAGCTAATATTTCTAATGAGGATAACTTTTCTTCCAGAGAAACCTAAAAATGTTTTCAAAATATTTAGTGGTACTTGAGAATAGGTAATGAAACTTCTTAAATCTCAAAATTTAAATAATAGAAGTGCAATACAGTCTGTTTGACAAGAATGTGACAAATGATATTGGGTTGTGTAATATTGCAATGCATAATTGTGAAATTGATTATTTAATTATAATTATATCCAGATTACCCGTAGATTCGTTAATACTTGACTCGTAATCATACAAGAAGCGATAGCGCATTCACCTTCATGCTGTAGATTTGTTTTGTTATGAATTATTTTTTAAGATCCTCGTGTCACGCGCATACATCAAAGTTGGTACTAAATACTGTTAAGCAAAATTTTGGTAGATTTTGACACTCGTAGTCACTTCGGTTTAAGTGACTGAGAACTATTTTAGAAAAATAATTAAAAATTATCTTCATTGAATCTGATATTGAATAAACACTCTGTTTGACAAGAACGTGTATAGCGAAACCTGAAAAAAAATTGGGTTAGGGCATTAAAAAAAATACACACATACTATATGATATAAACCGTGATGCTTTATTATTAATAAGTTGTCCAGTCGCCTCCACTAGTAATAATTGCCCGGCATCTCCAAGGCATACTTTCTACTAATTTTATAGCATAATCTAGGGGCAAAGACTTCCATATAAGTCGAATCTGTCGAAATAACTGCTTGACGTTCCAGATGTTTTTCCCTCGGAGCTTGAACTTCATGAGTGCTCAAACATTTTCTATGGTATTTGCATTTGGTGACTGCGAAGTCCAAACCATTAGGTCAACGTCATTTTCCTGTTTCCACACAGTACAAAGACAACTCCGATGTTTTGGGTCACTGTCCTCCTGCAGTAGCCAATTTTCATTTTTTCTTATAAACCACCTTTGGACAGATGGTAATAAAGCCCTCTGATATATTTTAACCATTTTGGCAGCGTTCAAATTATTTATGAAGATGTGCAAAATGCCAAATCCCTGCTTTGAGAAATAGCCCCAGATGTGGACTTTTACCGGGTGTTTAACGGTCTGCTGGATGAGTTTATTGGTGCAGGTACACCAGGTATGATTAATGAAAGAACGTGCCTAAAAAGAAGCTTCGTCCGAAAAAATTACACTGTCCCAATCGCAGTCCAAATTTTCTTTCGCCCAAGTGAGACTTTTTCAACTCGTTTTTCAGACAGTAGTGTTTTCTTCACCGTGCTTTGAAATTTTACTCCATGAGCTAGTAAATGTCTTCTTATAGTGTCACATGACACAATTAGACCCTTTTCACGCAAAACCGCCTTTCTATCCACTACGCAATGCTAGACGAGGATTCTTCTCAAACACCCATAAAATCACTCTGTCCTGCTTTTTGGGAATGACTTAGATTACAAACTGAAAGATTGTTTTGCATACAAAAACATTCAAGAAGAAACGAAACACAAAAAAAGTTTCATAATAAATAGGTCTGTTTTTTCGCAGATATAAATATTTACCTTTTCTCTTTTCATTGATTGTAAGGAATCAAGTGCATCTCTGAGCATATCAGACTTATCTTTTAGATTCTGAAATAAAAAAAATGCAATGAAATTTATATATTTTTTGTCATTAGTCAAAATAACATTAAATGTTTTTTTATATTTTTCAAACTACATGTTCAAGTAAAATAAGTTTTAAACTTAGGTGAAACTAAAGCTGCTAATACACGACTATAAAAAGGATTATAAATTGGGCAATTGGCCAAATCTACCATATGTTTTAATTTCTGAAAAATACTAGTATTTGATTTATTCTAACCTCAATAGTTAAGACAATCAAAACTAAGTTATTGTTTCACAAAAAAATCAAGACTCGACTCATTGTCTATAATTGTCCTATTTATAAGCTTTTCAAATTCGCAGACATTTAAAAACTAGAGTTTTGATAACAGTTCATTTTTTTCTGGTTTCTATGGAAAGTTACTATTATTTTGCAGCATCCCCCCATAGGCGAGATGTTAGTGTACTTTATAAAGTTCTCACTCTCTCTCGTGATGTATATAATCAATGAGAGAAAGAGAGATGTGACAGTGGCAGATGCATCCTGCGAGAGTGATTTTGAATGAATAGGTAGTCAATTTTTTTTTCTTAATAATGAACTACTTTTTTAAGTATGAAAGCTTAGAATATCTGGAAGTATGTAAAAGATCAAATTTTTTTTCATAGTATTCCATTTTACACACTGTTTTCCCGGAACCAATTACCCGTGTATTGAGGGATTACTGTATGATACAAAAAAGTGACAACTGGTAGACTAATACAATTTTAAGATGAAGGCAAAAATACCATAACCAAAGAATTTTGCCCTGCCAAAGCATTTTATTGTATATCAAAAATCAAAACAAAAAAGACATTTCAGAAAAACATGTTTAAAGCAATAAATAAATTATTTTTTTAACTGTAAATCTGATAAAATATTAAGTAAAAAACTTATTTTATTGTTACTTTTTCAACGTCCATTAGTCTTGTTCTGGTTTGCTGTAAGTTCAGCTCTTTGTCATGATACTCTCTGTCTAAGGCACCATTTTGGTTCCGCCATGTCTCAGCATCTGTTCTTGCAGTGTGAAGTTGTTTTTCTAAAGATAATATTCTCTGACCTTTGTCTCTGAAATATATATTTTATAAAATGTCACATCGCGATATAAAATAATTCATTACATGATGTGTGATTCTCTCTATATCTCATTATATGTCAAGCAGAGATACATCTTAACTTGCAGCATTTTCTCACAAACGGACATTGAACCACCGCTAATCCTGAAGTCACATTAGTTGCATAGGAGCTCCAGCTTTGTAGCGGCATGATGCTACCATATGGGAGGTTTGAAAAAAGAATCCTTATTGCTGATATGAAAAAAACTCTAACAGTCTGGATAGATAATGAAACTAGTTGTGTTCCTTTAAACCAGTCCATTATTCAAAATTAAGCCCAAAACCTTTCCACAAATATGAAAACTAAGAAAGCTGAGGAAGCGAAAGGTTCTAAATTTGAAGCAAGCCGTGGGTGATGTTATAAGCTCCAGAAAAGGTTAAACTTGTATAACATCCAAGTGTAAGGAGGGAGCTGCTGCAGAAAAAAAATTATGGAACTAACACATCGATCTATAAGTCCCGGGACTAACCAACAGACGGCGCCTCTAATAACAAATCCATACCATTCTCAGTAAGTACCAACCTTTAGAAGTTACGTGTCAAACTTTAATGACATTGTGTCATTGAGTTACAGTGGTTTTAATGATGCTACTTTTGCTATTTTCAAAACAATGGAAAAAACCGAATTTCATATGTTGAAAAAACTTTGCTTTTTAATGGGAAAAAATACCGTTCAAAATCAGCGATGGCTTGAAAAGTGTTATCCGGGCTCTGCTCCGTCGAAAACAACCATTTGTCGGTGGTATGCTGATTTCAAACGCGGTCATACAGACACAAACGATGCTGAATGCTCTGGTCGTCCAAATGAGGCTGTTACACCAGAAAACATAAGAAAAAAACCTCAAAATCGTGATGGAAAATCGCAAAGTAAAGTTGCGTGAGATATCTGACATCCTGAAGATATCATTTGGTAGTGTTTACGCTATTTTGCATGAAAATTTGTTCATGAAAATGCTTTTTTTGAAACGGGTGCTGTGTTTGCTCACAATGGAACAGAAACAACAATGCATCGATGATTCAGAGCGCTGTTTGGCACTGTTTACGCGAAATAAACAGGAGTTTTTGCATCGGTATGTGACAATGGATGAAACTTGGATACACCACTATACTCCGGAATCAAATCGGCAGTCAGCTGAGTGGAGAGCAGCCGGTGAAAGTTGTCTGAAGCGACCAAAAACTCAACAGTCGGCCGGGAAGGTTATGGCCTCCGTATTTTGGGATGCGCATGGTATAATATTCATTGATCACCTTGAAAAGGGAAAAACTATCAATAGCGAATATTACATAGCGTTATTGAAGCGTTTGAAGGCAAAAATTGCAAAAAAAACGGCCCCATATGAAGAAGAAAAAAGTTCTCTTTCATCAGGACAATGCACAGTGTCACAAGTTGATGATACCGATGGCCAAATTGCGTGAGTTGAACTCCGAATTGCTTCCGCACCCACCGTATTCTCCAGATTTGGCCCCCAGCGATTATTGGCTGTTCGCAGACCTCAAAAAGATGCTCAAGGGAGAGATTTGGCTCCAATGAAGAAGTGATTGACGAAACTAACGCCTATTTTGAAACCAAAGATAAATCGTTCTATATGGCTGGCATAGAATACTTAGGAAAGCGTTGGAACTAATGTATCGCTCTTGAAGGAGACTATGTTGATGAATAAAGAAGAATTTTGGCAAACAAATGTTGTTTTAGTAGTTAGTCCCGGGACTTGTTGATCGATGTGTTATACTAAAATCGTCAATGAAGTGGCTATACAAAAGATCATATTGTATGTAATGTAGATTAAATTAGTCTGAACTGAGAGAAGATACCATCAAAAACATTTATTTTAAAAGAGGAGTAAACTATGCCATGAATTGGAACTTCAACACGGTGATTCGACTTACTGATGTAGAGTTATAACACCCCTCAGAAATTAGTGACGCAACTTCGGGGTCTGCTTGTACTGTGTTTAAAACATCAGTTAGGGGTTGAATTTCTACAAAAGAAAGGAATAGTGCCTTGTACATTTGCACACAAAAAATTAAGTTTTTCCTATAACATTTAAGTTGGAATATATTTTTATAAATATTTTAGTTGTAATATAGAATGTAATATAAAATTCCTAAGCTTATTAATTGGGGTTCTAATGGGTAATAGGGCTACGATGGAGTATACTTTGCTGGAAAGTGTACCTCTACAAAATATCGTAATGCGCCATGTTGCAATACCACCAGCAACACTACTACCAAGTCCAATTCATTAGCGTCCTCGAGTGGTCTTTTGGCCCCGCGAACCCTGGGCAATGTGGCCACTGACATTAACATCAGTGTCATAGCAGATAATGAATGGGCGAATGGCAAGTCTCCGGCGCCACAAAACCGGATCCCCCCAGCTAAGGGAAGGTGACCCCTACAGAAAAACCCATCAGAGAAGGCAACGGGAAACCACTCTGATTATCTTTTCCCAGGAAATTCACTATGGCGAGGAACACAACAATGGCCCCTAGTCCCGGGCAGCCCTTCAGTGGGCAGGGGGTGCGAAGAATCTCCCGGCTCAAAATAGTGAAATCGCAATTGAGAATAGGAACGTGGAACGTGAGGAGTTTGTATGCTGGCAAACTGGACAACACGATACAGGAGATGGAGAGATTGAATGTTGGTATTCTCGGTGTCGGTGAGCTGAGATGGACGGGAAATGGCGTACACCAACACGAGAAGGGAAATTTATATTACTCACGAAGTGATCCACAGGATAGGAACCGCAGAAATGGAGTCGCTGTATTCGTCATGAAAGACTATGTGAAATTTGTCAAAAGCTTTGTTCCTATATCTGATAGAATAGTCTTGCTCCAGCTGCACTGCCAACCAGCCAACATTAACATCATAAAAGTATATGCGCCAACATCGGAGATAAGATACGACAGTGATGTGGAGGCTTTTTATGAATCACTGACCAATACACTGAAGAGTTTAAAGGGAGGTGAAAGCAACTTTGTCATTGGAGATTTTAATGCCAAGATTGGTAATGGCCGTCGCTCTTATATAGTTGGCGAACATGGATTGGGTGTATGTAATCAAAGGGGTGAAAGATTGTACGAGTTCTGCCAGGAGAGAAACCTTGTGTCAATGAATACCTGGTTTAAGCTTCCAAAAAGGAGGTTGTATACCTGGAAGTCACCTCAAGATGGAACTATCTATGATGTCGTGAGAAACCAAATTGATTATATCTTGGTGGACCAACGATACAGAAATTCTGTAAAAAGGGTTGTTACATACCCTGGTGCTGACATTGGATCTGACCATGTGCCATTGGTGGCCAACGTGGAACTGAGTTTAAAGAAAATAAAGAAGCCCAAACCGTCAACTCGAACGGACATGTCAAAGTTACAGGTTGATGTAGTCAGAGGTGAGGTCTCGCAGGCAATCAACAATGGGATAAGACAACTCCCTCGTGATCCATCTGTAGAAATACAAGCGCAGTGGGATGGATTCAAAGACATCCTTTGTAAAGCTTGTGAAACTCATTTGAAGGCTGATAGACAAATAAGAAAGAAGAATTGGATGACAGATCGCATCCTGAACTTGATGGACGAAAGGCGTAAATACAAAAATAAAGAGACACAATATAAAAGATTACAAAGGACAATAAGAGATGAAGTGAAGAAGGCTAAGGAGGAGTGGATGAGGTCACAGTGTGAGGAACTGGAAATGTATAACCGTACCCACAACGCATTTAAGCTACACAAGAAACTCAAAGAAATGACAGGTACTGCGAGAAAGAGCACTCCATCATGTTTGGTCGACGACTCCAACAAACTTATATTGGATGATAGAGAAATTTTGCAAACATGGGAAAAATACATCTATGATGCATTTAAAGATAATAGACCTGATACCGATATTTCCGCAGATTTATATGGACCACCAATAATAAAATCTGAAGTTCTTCATGCGATACAGACTTCGGACAACCGTAAAGCATGCGGCCCGGACAGCATCCCAGTCGAGGTGTTGAAGCTTATTGATGATGACAACATTGACTATCTATTGACACGGGGAATTTACCCCAAGACTGGTTGAAATCCACCTTTGTGACGTTACCTAAAAAGCAACACCCTAAAAAATGCAGAGATTACAGATTGATTAGTCTTATGAGCCATGTCTTGAAACTGTTTCTTAAGATAATTCATGCCAGAATACGTAGTAAATGTGAGCAGGACTTGGACCATACTCAATTTGGCTTCAGGAATGCGTTTGGAACACGTGAAGCACTATTGGCTGTAAACGTATTAATACAAAAGTGTCGAGATCAAAGAAGGGAAGTAGTTGCATGCTTTATTGACTACGAGAAGGCATTTGACAGGGTAAGACATACTGACTTAATGAGAATGCTTGCCGATTGCAACATTGATACTAAAGATCTGAATTTTATTAAGAACCTCTACTGGTTCCAGACAGCCGAAATAAGACAGAGATGCGAGAATTCGAATGCAATTGCTATCCAACGAGGCATAAGACAGGGTTGTATCCTGTCTCCATTGTTATTCAATTTATATTCTGACCATGTCTTTAAAATATCCCTCAGCAGCACCGATAAAGGTTTGAAGATTAATGGCGTTATGATAAACAATATCAGATATGCGGATGACACCGTTTTACTAGCCGAAAGCGTCAATGATCTCCAGGACCTTCTTAATCTTGTTGACGAGTCCGGTGAAAGAGTGGGTCTTACAATAAATGTCAGTAAAACCAAGTGGATGACATTCGGGCGGTTGGATTAGTGGGTCAGTGTTGCGTTTGAACGGCCGTAGCGTCGAAAGGGTGGAGAAATTCAGATACCTCGGCAACATTCTCACGCAGTCTCTCGACCCGGATGTGGAAATCAGGTGCAGAATTGAGGCAGCAAGAACTGCATTTAATAAAATGAAGTCGCTCTTCTGTGATGACAACTTAAATTTGAAACTCCGTCAGAGGATGATTAGATGCTATGTGTGGTCTGTTTTATTGTACGGTTGTGAAACATGGACCTTGAAAGTCCAGGCAATGAACAGACTGGAAGCATTTGAAATGTGGTTGCATCGTCGAATGCTCAAAATTCCCTGGACAGACATGGTGACAAATACCGAAGTCCTGAGGCGAGCTAGAGCTGACAGGGAGTTGTTGTCCACTATAAAAGTTAGAAAGATTTCATATCTGGGTCACGTGCTGCGTGGAGAGAAGTACCACTTGCTCCAGCTTATATTGAAGGGGAAAATCGAGGGACACCGGGGGCCCGGAAGAAGACAGATGTCCTGGCTGCGGAAAGTGAGGGAGTGGACCGGCATCCGGAGTGTAGAGGAGCTGTTCCGGGCGGCTCAGGACCGAGACGGATTCGCCGAAGTGATCGCCAACGTTGGGGGGACCCGACAGGGCACTTAGAAGAAGAAGAAGCTTATTAAAACTATTAATGTTCAAAATAATCTGGACAAAGCAATGTTGCTCAATTGAACGTAAATTTTTTCATTAATTTTTATCAAAATATTATCATCATCACCCATTCTATCACGAATGCCTGAATCCAGGTCGGTCCACAGTCCGGCACTGCATAACATATACCGGTTTATGAGACATGTGAATCTGAAAGTTTCAAGTTTTATTATTAGTTTCACTATCGATAAAAAAATAATATTAACATACGTAATTTGGGACTCCAGTGATTTAAGTGTTTCTTGCAACTGTCTACATCTTGCAGTGTTGTCTTCTAGTTGTTTGTCTTTTTTAGTAAGAGCTTCTTGCATGGAGTTTGTTTGTGTTTGTGAACATAATTCAGCGCACCTTTTCCATTCTAAACGTTCCTTAAATTATAAGGATTATTGATAATTTATGTAAATAAACAAATACATACTTTTGTGGTGCAAAATAAACAAAGGAAATTGTTCAATACCTGTTCTAGTTTGTCCTTTTCTTTTTTCAAAGTATCTTGAAATTCACTTTCATTCTGTATCCTTTCTTCTTTTATCCTGCTTAATGCAATGTTCAGATCTTTGACTTTAGTTTCAAAGATTTGTTCTTTCTCTTGAAATAAATTTTCCTTCTTTAAAATTTGTGCAGAAAGTTCTGATAAGTTTTTCTGAAATAAAATATAAATTATGAGTTTTATAAATAAGAAATTTGAGCAAGAACAGTATGTTATCCTATTGGTTCAATATTTCTATAAATACTCGTAGATACAAATTTTAAAGCTTAATCCTAGAAAATATTTCTGTCTTTGTCTCAAAAGGGATAATACAAGATTTGCTCTTGTTGATCCTTAGATATCTATAGGTAAAGAGGGTGTAGGTAAGTCAAAGTGTTCCTTTTAAATAATAAAAAAATCATTCATGAAGGCAAAAGCATCCCAAAGAGGAAGGTAATTAAAAGTTGTGTCCATTGCCTTAATATACCATGCCTTAATATAATATAAATATATACCATTGCCTTAATATAATATACATACATACCATCATGCCGTTTCCCTGTCGGGATAGGCAGAGAACAGAGCACCAGACATAAGTGAAGTATACAACAGTGTAAATGTTTATATTCAATAAAAATCTTTTATATCCTCAAAACAAATCCCAGCATCTTCATAGCCTTATCACAAATACTATTAATATGATCAACAAAGGACAATTGAGCGTCAAATACAATCCCCAGGTCACAAATTCTTGAAATCATGACTGTTTCTACCCAGATTGGTTCAGTCAGGCATTCTACGTCCTCTCACATTAGGCCAAGACTACAAATTTCCTTATCATAACACTTAATGTAATGGTGTAAGATGGGCATCTCATTCATCAAATCCCTAGTGGCCAATAAAACTTCTCTCTTAGGTTTTTAAAATGTGCCAAGATTCAAAGCCATAGAGCGAAATAGGCAAGATGAGATATCAAATTCCTGACTCATTGTCTTCAGACTAAAGACAAGAGTCTCATATGATCCTCAAATTATTGAAGGCTCTTCTGACAACATCTATTCAAATAAACAGCTCATCCCTTAGACCCCCTTCCTCAGCAATGTGGCACTCAAATACTTACAAATTTCCCAACTCTGTAGATAATACTCAGTTTTTCAATGCCACAGTATTATTCGCATATTTAAGATCATCAAGCTCTTCTATAACCACACCTGTTGCCAACCTTTATGGCATTTGTAAGCCATTCAGGACTTCAATGTATTTTCTGAGTAGAAAGTTTATAAGGATGATAAAAATAAAATGAGCCAAGGCACAGCCCTGCTGTACTCCAGTAGTGATCCTGAAGTATTCAGATGGATTAGCTATTTTCTCACAACATTTGAAGTCCTGGTCTAGGGTTTTGAGCATATCCACAACCTTAGAAGGTACTTTATAGGCAAGGAGTACCACCCATGCTAATATAAAAAAATGATCTGCGCCTGGAACAAAACTGCATTGTTGCTTCCTTAGGAGAGCTAGAGCAGGATTCTAGATGCGATTGAAGATCAACTGTGACAGGACCTTTCTAGGCAAGTTTAGATATTGTGACAATAACTCATATCATTGGATCAATCGAACCAGGTTTTTAATGGTCCCCCATGTGAATATGTCCTTCGCCAAAATAATGTACATACGAGTATATTATAGATGGTTACATTTTAATACAATATAAAAAGTGACAATGAATAATTTTAACATGTAACAGTGATCTCAAAAAAATGGGGAAAAATACCTTCAAAATCAAAATATTATCAGCCATATTTTTTTTGACATCAGAATCAGAAGCTGGCCCTGTCTTCAGAGATAAATGCACCAGACGCTTGAATTCATTATGTTCAATAATTTCCAGAAAAATATTCATATTGCCATGTTGTTGAAGTGATAGAAACCTGTAGACATGATATAATAACCGTTTATATTTTAGAACATAATTTAGTTCATCAAACTTATTGAAAAATATTTCATTGATATTTTAGAATATCTTCTCTATATTCATTTTCATAGCAGTCATCCATGTACGAGAGACAATGGAGATCAAGATAGCTAGAGCTCAGGTTGCTGAGTGAAGCGATATTTCTTCTTGACTATGCATACCAATTCTCATCTACACATTCGAGCACAGACATTGCGTTCTAAGATAGATGGTGAAGGGGTTTGTTTGAGATTGATCACTTGCGCTTATTGCTCACTAGCTCCTTTAACCAGTTGGTATCATGGAACATCTTTCCCATTCGGAGCATCACTCTCCACTTTAGGCAGTCTTAAGCAAGCAGACTTCCACTCGTCCTTCTTAAAAAATTCTGATGTAATTAAAAAATATTCACCATATTTTAAAATAAGGACAGGGGAGAGAAGATGAATGGGTGTAATAGGAAAGTTAAAAAAGACAAAATTCTTTAGTTACATTCAACCTTAATAACTTCATTCTGTATATAAAAATGATAGCCCACATATTCTCTTAAGTGCTCATTATTATTTTTCAACATTTATATATCACTCCCATAAATCAAAGTTTATATTTAGATATTATGAATCATAATTTTTAATTATAGATTTTGATATTGTTTGATTTGATTATATATATTTTATAAAGATAAAATTCTTACATGTTCCCTGAAATTGATTGTTGCAACAAGCGAACCAATTGAGCAGGAAAACTATCAAAATCAATAAGCAGTCCTTGTTGCTTCTTAAGTTCATCATAGTCATTTCTCGTGAGGACTAGCACACACAAGAAACAAGGGTCTCTTTCATCTGATATAATGATTTTCTGAAGAAGAAAAAAAGAAAGGTAAAGTCAAAAGCAAAATGTGTAATACAATATGTATACAAATTTGAGATTAGGAGTTCCAGTATTTTACCGGTGAAGAAATTTATTATCTTAAAATCATTGCTTTGAATTTAATTTGATTTACTGATCACTGTGCTCTTCTGATTGACCAGTTGTGTTTTTCATTTCCACAAATATCCTTCGTACTCTAAAACCCACTGTGTAAGTCTAGGTCTAGGTTTTGTCTCATTCTTAATTTTCAAATAATTCTCAATTTACCAAAAGCACTCTAACCCAACACGATTCAGCTTTTAATTTATTTTTCCATATTTTAAAAATAAATCAGCAGTCCTCGGTGTATGTTTCCTTTAACAATTTCATTATTTATATCAAGAGGTACCCTTGTCTAGACTTTTCTTTTATTGACGATCATAAATTTTGTCTTTAATATGTTCATTCCCTAACCTCTCATTACAAGCCATGTTAACCCTCTCCAGTCACACTGGAAATGTACTCTGGAAATGATTAACAAGAAGAACAGTGTCATCAGTATGTTGAATGTTATTAATTATTTTATTTGACCGTTAATGATTATTCCATCATTCACTTTTTTTAATGGCTCTTTATAAATGCATTCAGAATAAAAAAAATTAATTATAAGGGAAAGTATTCATCCTTTCCATATCAGGTGTCAACTCGTCATCAATCTTTACTGCAACTTTCTGATGCCAGTCAAGATTACTGATAATTCTTAACTTTTTCTTATCTAGACCTTTGTAAATCAAGATGTCTTATCGGATGTTTTTTTTTCAGAATAAAGGAAGGATACAAGTTCATAATCATGTTTCGACTCTTTTCTCTAAGCATTTGAATGCACCAAAAAATTTATTATGTGCCATATTCATTTATAAAAGTTTATACAAAGTCTTATCTTTTCCTTTTCAACTGATGACATGCATTTCTGGAGTTTTTTAATTTATTTGACAAGATCACAATGTCTATTAATTTAGACATCCTTGGCTTTTCAGTGAAGTTTACGAAATATATGTTCGAGTGCTGCAGTGAAGAGTTTTATGTGTTCTGCTTGGTGTTTTTTCATACCCATTGATAATCCCCCTGGAGTATCATATTTACAGACTTTTCTCATTAATTGTGATGTAGATAGTCCCGATTTCTCTAAATTTGTGCAGTTTCAAAAGTCTGGTCTGTTGCGAACACTATGTAAAAATTGTTTGTAAGTTTTTTGGTCATGCCTTATAAATTTTGTAACAATCAAACAGAGCACAATTCAACAAATACAAAATAACTCTCTTGATCCATTTTTTGCTCTCCGTATTACAAAATAACACGATAGATATTGCTCCACACGATTAGCTCCTTTCATATATTTGTTATACTCTGTGACACACTGTAGTTTGTTTCCAAATGTATTATTTTTTATTCCAATGAACGTTGACTTTTTATTACGGTCAACGAATGTATAGTTGAAATAATTTGAACATCTCTTTTAGATTTCCAATGTTGTAACAATACATTGTTTTGTCAATGGAAAATTATTTGACTTGGACTAAGACCTTTTAAAACATTCTGAGTTTCAGTTTATTCTCATTGTTGCACGCATTATTATTTTGTTTCAAGAGTATTTCACTAGTTTGTACACTATTATAGTAATTGTCCATGTACACATGATGCCACAAATTTAAATATGAAGCAAAAAGCAATGGACTGCATTTAATAATCGCCTTCCTTGCCGGCTGTGTATTTCCAAATTTCTAAATGTGGTAATGAATTCACTGGACATACACTCAAGAATACCATATTTAATTATTTTTATGCATTATACACTTAAAATGAGTCTTCCCTTTCGCAGTATTATGCTTTAATCTGGTAAAAGTTCCTTTTGAGACTTGTAAACAGAGAAAAACTTTGATGAGATATTTCAAAATTGGTCTAATTTTTTCAAGGTCATCGTTAGAATCCATGCCATTTTCATTGATTGAGAAATATTATGCTTACTAAATTTGTCTAAAACAATCCTGACTCATTGTTTTTGAAATTATGGGTGTTTTGATACTTAGATCTGTTGATCAATTATCATCTATTCAAACTTATCCCAATTGCAGAATCAATCCTGGATTTTTTTTCCACTCTACAAGATTTATGAGCTTCCACTTGATGAACTTTGTCATTTGTTTGAACCGTGACTCATTTTGTGTGTGATACCGATTGCTTTCTACTTCTATCATTTGTGTGTGATACCAATTGCTTTCTTCTTCTATCATTTTGTGTGTGATACTGATTGCTTTCTACTTCTATCATTTGTGTGTGATACCGATTGCTTTCTTCTTCTATCATTTTGTGTGTGATACCGATTGCTTTCTTCTTCTATCATTTTGTGTATGATATCGATTGCTTTCTTCTTCTATCATTTTGATTAGATCATTTACAGTAAATATTGTAGTTGTACTATGTCCATGTTATGTTTTTAGAATAATTTGGTGTTATACAAACACCAACGTGAATTTGTTTGGTTAACAGTTCGATATTTGGTTGATTATTTATTTCAGACCATTCAGTAACTCTTCCTCCTTCAGATCATTTTCATAAGAGTCACTGAATTGTAACGGCATCACTGGCACCCTTCCCCAACAAGAAAACTCTTCACCATTGCTTGTATCATCACCTTCACTGTCAAATTCAGACAAAGCATAGCTAAAATAGGCAGATAAATCAATTGCGAATATTTCATCACTACTTATGTAATTTTCTGAATCCATTTCTAAAAGTATATTATTTATAGTTAAAGCATGACATTGTAATTTGTTTTATCACACTGTTTATTCCACTTTTTGTAACGGTATAACCCTGCCGGTTTCAAGACTTTCAAGAAGTTGTTTCCTCCCTCCCTCCACCCACAGTTCCCAACCTGAATGTTTACCGTTAGAGGTGTGTATGTTGGAACTAGTTCGAACAGAATTTAGTCTTGTTTGTGCTCCCCTGATGATGAGGTGAAAGCCTTGAAACCTTGTAGGGTTATACCGCTACAAAAAGTGGAATAAACAGTGTTTGATAAAACAAATTACCACTTTTAAAAGGTTAAAACAAAGGAAATTAAATTTTTCCCGCTACATAATAACACAACCGTTTTACAATTCCGTATTTAAAAACAATAATTTTAAGCTATCAACGTAGATTTCTGTAATCCTAATATAGTTCTTGTCGCGATTTATTTCGGCCCGCATACCGGCAACACATTCATATTTGTAGCTGAATGATTTGATTTAGCAAGAATTAATTCTGATTATTTATGAAATTGCACATTCTCACTAATGTATGAAAAGATAATCAAGTACAAGACAGATGTTTTACCTATGTCTTAAAACAATAGTCATAAAAAATATCAAACCCATACCCCTTCATTTACTTTTAAGGGAATTAGTGCGCCCACTCATTGATTTAGCAAACGAATGGTACCTCTATCAAAAAAATATTTATCCCTGTCTTATTTTGTAAAACTTAAAAGTACATATCTACTTTTTTTTTTTACATAAATGTTAAATGAACTATACTTTCGTTGAATATCTTTATAACTATTTATTCTTTATAACTATCCCTGTAAACACAAGCTCTCATAAGACTTGTTTGAGTGTTTTTGTACGTAAATTACATGAAATAAAAGGGTGGGTTATACTTGTATCAAAATATATTGTTGATTTGAATGTTTTTTGGACTTTTACAAAGATATTTGTACACAATATTCATATAAAAATCGGGTAGATCTACCTTTTTTATTATCAAAGTGCAGAAAGCGGGAAAGTAGAACTACCCCTCCCTTTGAATTTAAGTAAGGCGTACCGGTAAAACTACTCATTCCGCATAAATGTGTTATATAAAGCATAGAATTCTTCCACTCTTCTAATTATAACTTCTATTTTCAACCAGCATTCCATCCTCAATTTGTAACAATTTTGTTTATTCAATAGTATTGATTGTTTTCTGATGGGTCTCTATAAACTTTTTTTATTCTCTTTTATATTCTGGATCCCGTTGGTGCTATATTTTCTTATGTCATCTAAAGCTTTCTTCCTTAAAGGCTTGCACAGATGTTTATATTAGTTAAGATCGAATATTCTATTTATTTTCCATATTTCTGTGCTATTCCATCATGTCTAATCTAATCTACGAGGGTAATCTAGAAAGTAAGCTTACAAGGGCTCCTGAGGTCGCTGGAATTTTTTTGTTTCGAAGTTGGCGCACCTGGCGTGTAGGGGGGATCCTAACGGTTAGTTTGTTTGGTCCCGCGTGTTTGTCGGCCATTTTGTTCAGTCACAGTAAATTCTTCCGATGGAGAGGTCGTCGCGCACTCCCGCCACAAAACGTCTGTGCGAGATCCGCACGGTCATACGTTTTTTGACTTTGCAGAACAATACCGCCACGAATATCCATCGGAAGCTCGTGGAAGTTTATTGTAGTGATGTGATGAGTCGACAACATATCACGAAGTGGGTTAGGTTGTTCAGAGAAGGCCGTACTGATACGACGAGGGAAGGCAGTGATTTCTGATGAGCTTGTGCAAAAAATTGAACTGCGAAATGACCGCCGTGTGACGCTTGACGACCTTCACGAAGAATTTTCTGACATTTCTCGAAGTCTCCTTGGTGATATTGTGTCGGAAAAACTTGGGTACAAGAAGTTATGTGCGAGATGGGTGTCCAGAATGCTTACACCGGAGCACCGTCAAAATCGCGTGACTGTCGCGTGTGAATTTTTGGATCGTTTTGCACAGGATGGAGAAGCTTTTCTGGACTCTATCGTGACGGGGGATGAGACGTGGGTGTGTGTCACTACACCCCAACAATTTTCCAACGATCAGGAGGTCGAGGAAGCTGTGAAGAAGTGGCTGAAAGAGCTGGCGACGGAGGTCTATGACACTGGCATACAAAAGCTGGTGCCCCAACTACAGAAATGTCTCGATCTCGACGGCGATTACATTGAAAAATAGTTTAATATATTTGTGAAGTATCCTGTGAATTTCAATTAAATACAAGCATTTTTCGATCCTATTGGGTGTACAAATTAGTTCGGTCCGTTTTTTTTTGTGTTCAAAAATGCATTTATTTCTAACAAAATGAATGAACAGATCAATTAAAGTATTGTCCATCGCTGGCTACTACTTTTTCCCATCTCTCAGGCAATTTTCGAATTCCATCTCGAAAAAATGACTCGCCTTTTGAGGCGATCCAAGTTTAGAGCCAATTTTCGGTTTCTACGAAAGAAGTGAACCGGTGACCTGCCAAATCGTGCTGCATCCTTTGGAACAACTAGTAATCAGAAGGAGCAATGTCCGGGGAATACGGCGGGTACGGTAAAACATCCCATTTGAGCGTTTCCAAATATTTTTTTACGACTTTTGCGACATGAGGCCGAGCGTTGTCATGAAGAAGAATAACTTTATCATGTCTTTGCTCGTATTCCGGCCGTTTTTCTCGCAATGCACGGCTCAAACAAATTAATTGTAGCCGATACCGATCGCCCGTAATGGAATCGCCAGGTTTCAGCACCTCATAGTAAACAACACCCCTTTGGTCCCACCAGATACAGAGCATTATCTTCGAACCATCTATGTTCGGTTTTGGTGTTGATGTTGAGGTCGATGGCAACGATTGACCGGGCTTAGCGTAGTATTTTTTCTTCTTTGGGTTGACGTAGAATATCCACTTCTCATCTCCAGTTACAATCCGATGCAAAAAACCTTTTCTTTGTTGCCTTTGAATCAGCTGCTCGCAAGTGAAAAATCGCCTTTCAACGTCTCTCGGTTTCAGTTCATAAGGCACCCAATTTCCTTGTTTTTGAATCATTCCCATGGCTCTCAATCGTACGGAAACGGCTTGTTGAGTCACTCCCAATGATTCTGCAAGCTCCTCTTGCGTTTGACTCTAATCTTCTTCGAGTAATGCCTCTAATTCTTTGTCCTCGAATTTTTTTGGCTGTCCAGAGCGAGGCTTGTCTTCGACGCTGAAATCTCCATCCTTGAAATGTCGAAATCATTCCCTACATGATTTATCAGTTGGAGCAGCGTCACCATAAACTTCGACAAGCATTCGATGGGCTTCAGCTGCACTTTTCTTCCAATTAAAGCAGAAAATTAAAACCTCCCGCAAATGCTGCTTGGTTAACACAAAATTCGACATTTTCAACACTGTACAAAACAAGATTTTTGCATGAAACTCAAAGCGATATAAACTGAATATTATTGGCAGATGTCTAACCTCTCTGAAACCGCCAAAATCGGCTGTCACTATGAACCATTCGTAACAGCCAGAGCCATCTTTTGGAAACGGACGTTGAAGTTTTTCATTATAATGTTAAAATGAGTATTTCCTTTATTTTACACGACGTTCAATTCTCTATAGTTCTCAATTCAATGTTGGTGCATTGACCTGAACAATTTGTACTTGATATCATTGTTTGACATTCATAACTAAACGGCATATTCTATTACATGAACAATAAAACTCACTTTTCATTATTTTTAAATTAAGAAACTTACCCCACTACCATTACTTAGATTTGAACATATAATATTCTGAAATTTGAAGGGTTTTTTTAATCTACAAAAAAATATAATGGTACTAAAGTGAAAAATCTTTTCAAATAATTACTTACGATACTACATTCAGAATACTTTTCAATAACGAAAGTTAATTCTTTTTTAATATCTTCCAAAGAAGTTTTACAAAGCACTTTATACGTCCCACGGTGGAACACATTGTGAAGATCATCAAATGCATTTCTATTCATTATTATTTATGTGCTGTGATATATCAAATATTCATTCAAGTCATTGCGACAAATTCAAACTATTTAAACTTTGTCGTAAATCATTTTTGACATGACAAAACAAACGTTCTCAAAGACAATAATTATTGTTTGTGGTATTTGATAGTTTATGTCAACTTTGATGATAGAAAGGAAATTTTCATTTTTATAATACAGGTAGAGTTGAATTAATATAATCATCATCATCTTTCAGTCTAATAGTGAAAATAATTGGGTTTCCGTTTATTTACTCCAGTGGTTCTTAATCGGTGCTCCGCGATGATGTTACAAGTGGTCCGTCAAATATGAAACATTTGATCGAAGTTTGGCGAATTATTGTTGAATGCGAATTGCTGTTGGCGACTCTCATACGGCAATCTCATACGTTCCCATTTTTGTAATCTGTAATTTTTATTCTTAAATAAAAGTAATCTTCACGCACGTTTTATTGTTAGTTTTACGACCTCGATGATTTTGGTACTCCGCAAATTTTTCTTATAATCAAAAGTGCTCCGTGACTTCGAAAATGTTAAGAACCACTGATCTACTCTATCCACCACTTCAAGTGCTCATCTTCAATCCCCAGTTGTAATATTGTCAGTAGGTCCGGATTTTTCTCGGTGTCTTTTGACAATTATCTATTGACATAATTTGAGTGCATTCTCATTTTTACACGTTTTTCGTGGTATTGCGTTTATTTATATTTCTATTGAAAAGATGTTTGCAGCCCATGGGTAAATAGTTTCTAATGCATACCAAATGTGAAATGATATGAGCTTGTGTCGAATAAAAAACTTTATTAATTAAATAAGTTTTGACTTAGTATGAAACAAGAAAAAATTTGAAACGAGCCATGATCGACCACTTTTATTCATCACTTGACACTCGCGTATACTCCTTCATGTACAGGAGTTCACGGCCATTATTCAAGAAGAAGATTCATTTTATCGTGATATCAAAACACCTCTAGTTCCGCATTCATGCGGCAAACTTTAATGCGGCCTTTAGACTCTTGCCAAGCCGCTTGTCCCAAGCGGTTTGGCAAGCGCCAGCAAGCCAAATGTAGGCATCCACATACTTGCCAAGCGTGCCAGTATATCCTTCTCATTCAAGCACGTCGGACGTAGGGGTTGCAGCTTTTGATTTGCGCCAATATACCGACACCAAGCCGAACGGCGGCAAAACTTGGCAAATCTCGACAAGTGGCCCCTCCACACTCTCGCGCTTGCGGTCGCTTGGCAAGAGTCTGGAGGCCGCATAAAATGTTAGCAGTGAGAACGTTTTCCTCACTTGACACTGGTGTATACTCCTTCATATATAGGAGTTCACAGCCATTATTCAAGAAGAAAAAGAGGACGTTTTGTGTATAATATATCCGATAAATTTATGTTTAATTATCAGTCGATAAATTTATCCATCATAAAAAATAGTATTTTTTACACGACTTGTTTTTTGCACATTTTTTCACTGCAATGCACATTTTTTTCTTCACAATTCTGTCATTTAATACGCAAATACGTATCTTGTTCGTGTAGCGAAGATTATATTTGTACGTTTGGACACTATAAAATACATTAAATAGAATCCTTTCAGCAAACACAAAAAAACGGATGATAACGTAAATATAACTAATGGTAACGTTACTTTTACGAGTGATAGCTTGTATATTCAAAATCGTAGGCGGTCGCATGATTCCGAAGTGCGCAAATTTATAGTATTTGAAATTTGACTCATATTGATTTCGCACATTTATTACTAATGAAAAATATATACTTTGTTTCTAATATTATCTAAAAACTATTCGTGAAAACTAAAAAGTGACACAAGAGGCAATACAATGCCAAATTGGTTCTGAAATGGCTTATTGTACGTAGGTGATATGATGATCGTAGCGACGAATTTATCTGAACCGCGTACCGCTCAACGAAATAAAAATAATCACAATATAATATAAATATAATAAGCCCAGTTATATGTTGTCATTAAATTACAAAAAATTGTAGGTGAAATTAATTAAAACAAAAGAAAAATATAAATTATATGAAAGCGAGTCAAAAGAAATTATTTACTGTATTTCTAGTTAAGGCATTAACACTGTTGAGGTTTCAAAACATTATAATTTGTTTAGTCAAACACTGTTTATTCCACTTTATATATGAAAATGGTATAATCCTATTGGTTTCAAGGTTTTCACCTCGTCATCAACACAGCATGGAGCACAAACAAGACTGAATTATGTTCGAACTGGTACTGACATACACGCTTCTAACGGTTAAACATCGGGTTGGGGATTGATCTGGGTGGAGGGAGGCAAGAGTTAATATCAACAAGCTGCAGTGAGATCTTGAGAATATGTGTTTGCCAGATATTTATCCCAATGCTTTGACTTCGATATTTCTAGAGCCTCTAATCTGTCCAATTGGCAAATACTCGTACATGCATTCCGTAAATTGAAATTCAGGATATCGAATGTGTGTATGATATGTTTCATAAAGAAAAAAAATTAAAATAATATTTGAGAAAAGTCTATCATATAGTGTATTCTGAAATATATAGAACGAAAGAAATATATACACGAGTTTAATACAAATATAAATAATTAAAGCATTTGTAATTATTATACAACTAAAATATTTCATACCAGCATTTATTGATTGGGAAGCAGAAATTTGCAGAAATGTATATTTGCTGTTTAACATATTTTTTATTTTCCTCTTTAAGTTACTTGTAACAAAATTTAATTTAATTATTTTTCAAGAATTTGTTTAGCCCTTCCTTCATTGAAATAATTTTGTTAGGATTGGGATACCCTTTTCAAAATAAAATAAAAAACATAATTTATTTCATAAGTTTTAATTATCGAGAAATCTTTTCTTTGTCTTCCATATTGCTTAAGAGGGATCTTGATTTATTTTGCGCAAATTTTTATTTGAAAATTTTATGAGTCTTATAATTGCACATCAAATTCTATTAATTCTCCCTAACCGTACTCATTTCCCATATTTATATTTTGATAAATAGTTTGAATTGATGATTATCTCATTGAAATCCTTGGCTAAATGTGTTCTGTTGGAGATTCATTATTTGTTGCTTGACAGTTTTCTTTCAATGATTCATCGATTTTATCCAATATATCCTTGATATTACATTTTCCCAAAATTATCAAATTAACGAGCCACTTGCTCGTTTAGTTTTGTCATAGTTGACGAACATTTCTTCATGAATAATATGCTTTAAATAAAAATATCACGTGTTAATCCATTGGCTGCATTGATGCAAAGTATTTTTATTGGACGATACTTGATTCGATTTTGAAAAATCTCGTAGATTAACCGAGCAACCAGGTACATTTTTTACAAAAACAAAGCCTTTTGTTAATGTTAATCACCAATTTAAAAATATTCAACACATCGATTTTTTCTGCAAAACGAATATATTTATTGTTTTTTTTTTCAATTCCGTTATTTATTTATTTAGTACAATATATAGGCGTTTTCAACCATAAAAATAGTTTTAGTAATTTAATTTAAATTATAGTAGAATTTAAAATGCCACAAAATCTACTTGTTACAACAATTATTAACATTAACATGACTTATACACAAAGAAGGTGCACATCCAGCTTACTACTTACAGAAGGCTTAAGGTAAAATTACGGACATTTTTTAATGAAATTTTGTTTAAAGAGGGTCCTTGAAGTAATGTACCCATACCTCGCTTTATGGATTGTAAACTTTATTTTAAAGATGTGAAGCAATTTAATGCGAGTTAAGGCGCAATTCCACTGAGGCAACATTTAGGCAGCATGTAGCATGCGGCATTGACGCATGCTACACACAGTCTTTCAATCAGAGGAATACGAAGCGACAAGAAGCAAGTATCTTTGTAGCATGCTACATATTGATTGTTGTTGCCGGGACGCATGCGTCACCTTTCGATATGTTTCAGCGTGTCGAACAATGTCGCCGCTATCCGAAAGTCAGCGGATCGGTGCGGCTTGTAGCGTGCGACATGGAGTGGAATATTGATAAAACTACCTTGTTTATTGAAGATTATCATAATTCACCGGAGTTATGGAATAATAAAATTAATGATTTTAAAGACAGCAGGATAAAAAATGATAAACTGAAGCAGTTAGCGAGTAAATACAATTGCACTGTAATCGATGTGAAAAAGAAAATCAACAATTTGCGTTCAGTTTTTCATCATTCTGAGCTTCTTGACAACCAACATATGTCTCTGCTCCAACACCGTGGCTTTCTTTTTTTTCTAAGATTCAAAATTATTACCAAATATGCAGCCGCCTCGTTTGTTTGTAAATACATAATGTACCAAACTGACGTTGCCTCCATGGAATTGTTTATGACGCATGCTACACGTATCAACGACAAAGCGCGTGCGACTCGTGCAGTCAAAATCCGCATGCGACATTGTAAAAATTTGTGGCACATAGTCGCACATCTAGGAACAGGCAACACTAGGAAACATGTCGCATGCCTCATGTCGTTCAGTGTTGCCTCAGTTGAATTGTGCCTTTAGGCATTACATTCACATTTTGTAGTTTATGGTAAATTTAATTTGCTTTATTTTCCCGCCTTGTGATGTTTTCCATCACCTGTCAAATGTCAATGCAAGTCTGTGCTTGCTCGCGCTTTTTCGAACGTATTGCACAAATACATTATTATTTCGTTACATATTTTATTTAAATAATCATTTTAACTATGTGGAACGGTGAGTTATACATTATTTGAGAATATTTTATGCGAGATCGTTTAAATGATTAATTAATGTGTAATATACTTTTTAGATCAAAGCGCTCAAGGAGGCGGCTACTTTAACTCGCCTAGCCAGTTTAATTCTGCAAATACACCTGGAAGTAAAGCGAAAAAGACTGTAAGTATAATATTAAAGCTAAAGTGATGCACACGTTTGTTGTGTCGAGTTTATTTTCATCGTTAACACGTTCACAGTTACAAGTATCCATTTGGCTTAGGGATTTTGTCCAGTGAGCTTCATGTATGTATCCACTTGGATACTAACGAAAGGATTTTTTAATGGGCTCTTGTATTCACATAGCTCATATTTTGCTTAGAACTAGTGTGTAAATATACTCACAGTGGCTCACTATAATGACCATATTTTTTGTTATCCAAGTAAGTTTATTACAATTTATGACGGAGGGAGCTTGTATAAGGGAGTTTTGAGTTAAATTATATTTCAATTGCAAAGAAAAACCGATAGTAATGTAAAGCAAATCACTAAATAATATATATTTTTAAAATAGAATATATATTCTTTCACATTTGTAAAGAAAGAATGCATTACAGGCTGGACATTTTGTTTGAGGACTTTTCTTCTGTGCCACTATCATGTAGCAGTTATAGCATAACCATTTTTATTTGTCGTGTACTTATTCATGAACCTGTAAATTATGCCTTGGCGGAGGTAAAAGAGAAGTTCTAGAAGTATTGTGTATTTCCAAAAGATATTCACTTATTATTATTATTTGGTTATTTGGAAAAAATTACATTTCTCGATTTGTCAACATTTGAATTGTACATTTCAACAATAAATTTAAATAAAAATCACTCCAACGAATGAATAAATCATACAAAATTCAAGTGGGTAGAGCAATGAGAATAAATAAGCGCAGGTATACATTTGTAGAAAGCTCCTGCATCTTGAAGAAGAAACACTAATTTTACACCATCTGATGACAAGACAAAAAGTGGGTGATTTATGATGTAAAAACAATGGTTGTCAAAGAAACAGGTGGCGAAACCGTAGGTAAAACATAAACTGACTGCAAGAAAGGTATTTTTGTGTATATGGTGGGATTGATAGGGATCGTACATTATGAAATGCTTCGACCTGGTCAAACATTAATGCCAATGTTTTTTATAAAAGGGGTATTAAAAATCATATTTAGCAAGGGTAATTATTTTATAGATTGAATTAGAATTAATAATGAAAAAAAAATAACCATAAGATTGTTTCAATGAAAAAAATTGCATTGTTTTCTGAATGACCTAATATGTATTTTAGTAATTGTCGTGATTGTAATTTTTGATTTTGTTATCTATTTATATATAAAAACGTATGCATTTACGCTTTCCTATGTATATAGTGTACCTCAAACAAGAAAAATTTTTGAGCAAACATTAAACTCGAAGGAAACTTGCTCATAAATTGTTTCCGATTCCAAATTAAAACTAATGGTAGAAAGGTATGATATGATATGGCCTCATAGAGATCTAAATACCTGCAAGTGTTTAAATAACACATAACCAAATCATAAACCTGTTGTTTATTTCGAAAAAAAGTAGTAACCAATCTACACCAAATTATGTAGAACAGTTGCTAGTCATTAAGGATCCAATAGAAAAAGACGACGCATACATAGTCATCTCCAGTGACACCAAAGACAAATACTCTAATCCCCTACTGTGCCTTGTACTTGTAGTATACTCGTCGCAGATAATGTGCATTCAATTAAATTTCAATATAACACATCGATCAATAAGTCCCGGGACTAACCAACAGATGGTGCCTCTAATAACAAATCCATACCATTCTCATTTAGTACCAACCTTTAGAAGTTATGTGTCAAACTTTCATGACATTCCGACATTGTGTCATTGAGTTACAGTGGTTTTAGTAACGCTACTTTTGCTATTTTCAAAACAATGGAAAAAACCGAATTTC
Organism: Odontocerum albicorne; assembly: GCA_949825065.1. Taxonomy (NCBI): domain Eukaryota; kingdom Metazoa; phylum Arthropoda; class Insecta; order Trichoptera; family Odontoceridae; genus Odontocerum; species Odontocerum albicorne. The sequence goes on along the minus strand of OX463847.1, from coordinate 30,436,815 downwards.
ATGTGTTGATAAAAAATTGCTTTTTAATGGGAAAAAATACCGTTCAAACTCAGCGATGGCTTGAAAAGTGTTATCCGGCCTCTGCTCCGTCGAAAACAACCATTTGTCGGTGGTATGCTGATTTCAAACGCGGTCCTACAGACACATGATGCTGAACGCTCTGGTCGTCCAAATGAGGCTGTTACACTAGAAAACATAAAAAGAACCCTCAAAATCGTGATGGAAAATCGCAAAGTAAAGTTGCACGAGATAGCTGACATCCTGAAGATATCATTTAGTAGTGTTTACGCTATTTTGCATGAAGATCATGAAAAAGCTTTTTTCGAAATGGGTTTTTTTCGAAATGGGCATTTGCTCACAATGGAACGGAAACAACAACGCATCGATGATTCAGAGCATTTTGGCACTGTTTACGCGAAACAAACAGGAGTTTTTGCGTCGGTATGTCACAATGGATGAAACTCGGATCCACCACTATACTCCATAATCAAATCGGCAGTCAGCTGAGTGGAGAGCAGCCGGTGAAAGTTGTCCGAAGCGACCAAAAACTCCGTATTTTGGGATGCACATGGTATAATATTCATCGATCACCTTGAAAAGGGAAAAACCATCAATAGCGAATATTACGTAGTGTTATTGGAGCGTTTGAAGGCAGAAATTGCAAAAAAACAGCCCCATATGAAGAAGAAAAATGTTCTTTTGCATCAGGACAATGCACCGTGTCACAAGTCGATGGTAACGATGGCCAAATTGTATGAGTTGAACTTCGAATTGCTTCCGCATCCACCGTATTCTCCAGATTTGGCCCCCAGCGACTATTGGCTGTTCGCAGACCTCAAAAAGATGTTCCAGAGAAAGAGATTTGGCTTCAATGAAGAAGGGATTGCCGAAACTAACGTCTATTTTGAAACCAAAGATAAATCGTTCTACACGGCTGTCATAGAAAAATTAGGAAAGCGTTGGAATGAAAGTATCGCTCTTGAAGGAGACTATGTTGATGAATAAAGAAGAATTTTGGAAAACAAATGTTGTTTTAGTACTTAATCCCAGGGCTTATTGATCGATGTGTTACAATATGTATAGATCTTATAAATGATAAAAAATTCAAACGGACGCTTAAATATTATGGATTTGGATTTGTTGTCTGTAATTGTTTATGATAAATCAGGCTTTTGCTGGGGACATGAACATGAAAAATGTCAACTTTTTTTGCCGATTGTTTATTATTATTTAATTCCTTTGACAAAAATTCTCATTAACACTTCCCTTACTGTGCTAAAAAATTACGCCAGTTACGGTGATGGCTACTGAGGGTACACTAAAAATGTATGTTTTAAATTAAAATTATGCAAAATCTATTAGTTTTTTTTTTTAATTAGCTATAAACATCATTTTATTGTGTAATAAAATGTCGAATAATATAAAATAAGTGTAAGAAATGATAAAATAATAGTTGAAACAGAGAAGTGATATTTCTATACGAATATAATTTTCCCACTGCGTCGTTCAGTCTGCGCAACGTTCAGAATGCGCATAACTGAAAAGAGGTCTCCAACCTTTTAACACTTCCCTTACTGTGCTAAAAAATTACGCCAGTAACGGCGTTGGACACTGAGGGTACACTAAACATGTATGTTTCAAATTAAAATTATGCAAAATCTGCTAGGTTATTTTTTGTTATTAGCTATAAACATCATTTTATTATGTAATAAAATGTCGAATAATATAAAATAAAGGTAAGAAATGATAAAATAAGAGCTAAAACAGAAAGGCATTTCTATAAGAATATTATTTTTACGCTGCGTCGTTCGGTCTGCGCAACATTCAGAATGCGCATGCGTGATAAGAGATTTCCAGCCTTTTAATTTTTTTTCATAAAATTATACAATAAAATGTAGCGTGTATTTTTTTGGCAATAAAACCATAATTCGAATAAAGACAATAAATAACATATAAACAAAATATAAAATGAATATATAAATTCAAAAATCAAGGTTTTAGGGCGAGAAATTTATATAGTATAAACAAACACGAAATTCAAAATTATATATAAACAAACACGAAATTCAAATCAATAAAATTTATGCAATTTGGAAAATATAAACACTACAGAAAATTTGAAAATAGGACAAACATATCATATAATCAAAGTTTAATCCTGTGGAGAAAGTTATCGCAATTGGGGCATGAAACCACTTTTTTTTTTACTCTATTCTACGTACTAAACACGCACGTGTTTGACAAATATTGCAGAATAGCCTGGTTTTTTTTCTCGAATGTTTTTAATAAAACCCACAACTTCCTCTTTTGAGGACCTCACGGGGTGCCAACAGGGTATTATTTACTAATGTTTCGGATATTGACTCGCCACAATATGTTAAAACTGTATTAAAAGCATCTTGTTGTTGCTATTTTTCCTTTTTAAGATATTGGGCATTGCCAATTCCAAACTTAACTCTCTTTTGAAATGTTTTCGGTGGTATTAATTATTTTGTTTCCACTCTGGATATTTGTCTATCCATAAGAGGTATGCATTCAATGCAGCCATATCTATAATTTCCATAAAAAGACGGAAAGGCCATCTTCTCGTTGACCTTGAGCAAGAGTACTCTCAAGTAATTTAGTCTCCCGTATCTACTCCAATTTTCGTATTATTATAATGATGTATAATTACTATAGTGGCTTTTGTTTTTCTGAATAATCAATTTCTGCATCATTGAATTGAGTGGATAATAATAATACTGCTTTATTTTTTGTGGTACACACGAAACAAGTATTTTATTTTCAGCTACTATGGATTGTTTTCTCTCTAGACGGTATAAATTCAAGTGAGATTACTCTTTTATTTTTTCGAAGCGTGCCAGTTAGAGTTAAACCTTTTAATAAAAGATTATCGGCTAATTTGATGGAGGTAATAAAAATACCTGTGGTTATCCTCCTGTTCGTGCCATACTGCAGTTGAACCATTTCTATAACTACTCAGTTACCTTGATTTATCTCTCTACGATTATTTATCATACCAGAATAAGCCTGTAAATTTGTTATGCGTCATATGCCGCCGCAGTCGGCAGCAACCCAGATTTTGATGCCATATTTACCAAGTTTAGACTTCATGTACACGCGAAATGAACAATTCTCTCTAAAGTTTGGCAAACGTTCATCTACAGTTATATTCGAAGATGGAGAATAATTGCTTTTGCACATATCCATAAACATTTTTGAAATCCACTTAATTGGTTCTAATTTATCTGAAAAAACCCTGATATCTCTCTTCTCGGGTTTCTTTATCATCAAAACGAATATGACTGTAAATATAGATGAATCTATCTCGAGACAGAGCTGTTGTGAAAAATGACTGGCAAAAGGGACTTTCACTTATCCACAATTCACTCAAAGATAGCTTTTGTGTTCGATTTCTGCCAGGTGCGAGCAATATTCCAATGAATTCATATAACTCGTCTTTTGATATTGGTTGGTTCTTTTCTGAATGAATTCGATTTAAATGACGATTTGTTTCTTAAACATCACTTTTACCACCTCTTCATTTACAAACAGACAACACATATCTTTTATGGAATGTACATTTATACTTGAATTTCTCAGTCCAGAATCTTCGATGAGAATATTTGATACCCGACCGATGCCTCGAAGATTGAGGTGGTACTCGTAATGAACTCCATTCGAATCCATGTTTTGATGTAAATAATATTTCTTCGTCTTCTTCACTCGTCTCCAAATCAGAATATACTTCATCCTGTACCTCGACAAAATCTTCTGATTCTGATATATTGCCTGTCGCCTTAAATTCCAAATCGCTATCATCGCCGTCGATATTTCCCGCCATCTCAATTATTATATTTTTGAAAATGAAATTATAAATAAAATGTACATTTATTATAAAAAGAGTAATGGTACAATATAACATACCAGATAAAAAATGATAATAGAAAAAACATACCAGATAAAAATTAAAAATAACAATCAGGATTATAAAACTGGTGACGAACCCCTGGAACGAACTGTCAAAAAAGAATGAGTGTTTGACATTTCGTCAATTCGCGATTTAAAATCATTAATTTCTGTTGAATTAACTATGAATGTTTTGTTTCCTAATGACATCATTCAAATCATAGAGGTTTCGATGAGGAATACATAAAGTATGAAGACCCTGCAAGCAGTATATTTCGAGAAATTAAATAAAATATAAGTCATGATCACTCGCTATCCATCACCGTACGGCAAGTGTTAACTTGATAAGTTGTAAGACATAGTTATGAGCATGTACCATGTGGGTCAATCGACTCGACTCCATACGTTCATCAAAAACACATTTAAGGGATTAGGAATGTCAAGAAAAAGCTTGAGTATATGTCTCTGGTGAAGGTTAATTACATCACTTTCTCTATCGATTTACGACTCATATTTTTTAATTGAATAATCTTATCCAATATTTTTTTGTCTTAACATTCTCATCAGTAAATGTTTTATCGTGTGCAACACTGTTTCTAGCGACACTAGCTCCGCCGTAAGTGACGTCACAATTGCATATTTAATTTGGTGAATCTTAACTCCCTGCTTGGATTGGACAAACTGACCTGGTTACCGCGATTAGTTTTCAGAATGTATTACAAAGAATAGTTCTAGAGTTTTGTAAGTCTGGGGATATAGAAGTCTTCAAGAGGCTTCTTAAGTTGACCACTTTTGAGAGATATCACAAGGTTACAGAATTGCTCTTGAAATGACTTCAGCACTAAAAGAAATAAGTTGTATGGATAAAATAATAGAGTTATGTTACAATATTTAGAATTTTATTTCCATATGTCTCGTTCTGAATATAAGACGCATATTTTTTGCGGTTTGTAAAATCATGGATTTTGTTTAGAATAAAAAGAGTTCCCGTACTGCACCTTTAGTAATCAGACAAGCATTGAGATGTCCAGAGGATGGAGTGAAGATTTGGGGATCAGAAGCCCAGATTGCTTGTATTGTTGCCCGAGTGCGAAATATTAAAGTGCAAAGCACAAAAATAGTGTACACCATTCAAGATATAACTGGGACAATGAAAGCCATGCTGTGGTATGATCAAGATGCGATGAATGAAGATGTGAGTAGAATATTTATATCTTTTATTCAATATTTGTATTATATTACACTTCAGTTGTATACTTCCAACTAACCAGAGGTCGTAAGTGACAAACCAGATTTATACCCTTTTATTCAATATTTCTATTATATAACACTTCAGTTGTATACTTCCAACTAACCAGAGGTCGTAAGTGACAAACCAGATTTATACCCTTTTATTCAATATTTCTATTATATTACACTTCAGTTGTATACTTCCAACTAACCAGAGGTCGTAAGTGACAAACCAGATTTATACCCTTTTATTCAATATTTGTATTATATTAAACTTCAGTTGTATACTTCCAACTAACCAGAGGTCGTAAGTGACAAACCAGATTTATACCATTTTTTTTGGCATCTAATAAGGCTACATCATTTTTAAAATTCAGGATATGTTTTTTGAATTTATAATGCCACTCTAATTGTCTTTTAATAATTTGTATCGAAAATGAAACGTGTTAACATTTTTACCTTATATGTACGAGTAATATGGATTTTACGAAAAGTATTTTCTTAAGGCACAAGTTGTTGGAGAACCATAAGTCTTAAAAAGTTTATTTGATCTTTAATAACTCTATAATAAATAGCAAGATGTTTGAAATATTTTTTTAAACCAAAGTTATATAAATTGTTTTTTAACTTAAAAATAATTAAAGTGCTTTGTGTATTTTTTTTCAGGAAAAATCTATACCAAATGTAATGGTCAACACATACGTACAAATATTTGGAAATATTAAGATGAATCAGGGCAAGAAAGTGCTGATTGTATTCAAAATATACAACATTACCAATATTAATGCCATCACATTCCACTACCTGCAATGTATTCACAATAAAGTCAGAATGGAAGCTCAATCTAAGGGTGTAAGTTAATATGTATTTAAATTTTTAAAAATATTTTGTTGACATTCAATAATATACCGTATTGTGTGACTATAGGGCGACTACTTTTTTTTAAATCCGTTTTTTTGGAAAAATAATTTACTTGTTGCAAAATCATTCTATCAGGAATGATTACTAAATCTCTTTTGAGATTTAGTAATCATTCCTGGTGGGATTAGTCACTTCTCCACTATCCCCCTTAGAAATCTCATCTCAACTGTCTGGATTCTCAACCTGGTCCTTTCATTTAGACTTGCCGTGAGTTTATTGAGTCTTTCGTATTCTGATCTTATAAAACAAAAATATTTCTTATTTCTCTTTACACATTCAGTGCAGAAAACGCCTATGATCATTTATATAAACCCTTTTAGGGTACTCAAAAAACTCCTCGGCATTCTATTCTGAATTTCTTTACATGAATTCTAAAACAAGTGAACCCGGAGTTACCTAACAGTACTACTAAGATTTGTAAGGGTATATAACAGACGTGGGCAAATGCGGCTCTTCGTTGGGTTAAGTGCGGCACCCAATGTCTTATAAAAATATAGATACTTTCTTTCCCCATTATACTTGTATTTTCAAAATTTTGAACTAATTATTTTGTGTTTTCTTTCTCATTTTTATATTTTCTTATATGTGTATTTTTTATACTTTATATAGCAATTAAGATTTGTGTAAAATATGTAATAAATTTGAATTGGTGTATTTAATACTACGTGAGAACGTGAATATGGTGTGGCTCTTCATATATACGAAAATCCAGAATGTGGCTCTCGTTGACCTCATGTGTGCCCACCCCTGGTATATAACAATGAATTGTACTTTCACCTTTTTAATATTTTTGAAGAATTGTATTCAATGGCCAATTTTTAAGAATCACCGTAATTTTAAAAGAAAATGATTTAACAGTCAATGTGTCAAAGTAGACCTGCGGTATGTCAGATCTGACCCTTTTAAAGTGTTGACTTTAGCTATTTATTCAGGTTTTCGGGTTTGACAATGTGTTTTCCATGCATCAAAGATGACTGCCAGCTTGTGTAGGAGACAATTGTTATCTATCCTCTGTGCATGATCTTGCCAAAGTTTTCTCCAATCAATTCCCTGTCCAACAATATTTTCAAATATGTATTAGCTGCAGAAATGTTCTACCTGGAACTTGAGGGTTTTTATCCTATTTCTTTTGATACTTAATTTAATTTGTCAAGAAGCATCATACATCTTTGTAAAATTAGAACATTTTTATTATTGCATATAAGATAATTATGTTTTTAGGTGAAAACAAATGCTGATGTATCAATTGCACCATCAATGCCTGCCAATTCTATGGTAATGGGAATGGACATGGGAGGGGCTGCGGCAGGTCTCAACCCCAGGCAGCTGATGGTGTTTGGACTCATCCGAGCTGCTAAAGTCGAGACTGGCATTAGTCGGAATGATATGGAGGGATCACTTAAAGAGAAAATGTCCAAGATGGAACTTGAGTAAGTATTTTTTTACAAAATTATCTATATAAAATATGCCTTTTCAAAGATAACTATAGTTGGGCTATTTTCTATTTGCCTCTTGTTTATAATACATCTTTGGATTTTAGAATTAAACAGTACATTACTACTACAAATTTGATTAATCAAAATATTCCAATTTGAATACAAGCATTATGTATATGCTAAGCTGTAATATATCAGCAACTCGGTTCCAATTTTTGTTCTGCATTTAAACTTTCATCATTATCAGAAGTGAGGTGCATGGCAGTGCAGTAATTCGCTGGATTTCTATTCGGAAGTTTGCCAGTTCGAATCCTGAGTTTTACTTTTCCCTGTAAATAACACTGGCATTTTTTCCATATGGTATTCTAAGGTATAAGGATACCTATGAATTTGTTATATGTAATATATTATTTAAAAATAACGAAACCTCTTAAATTTACTTTATATACTATAAAAAAATAGAGATCTTTATTAGTTGAGATTATTTTTTAAGTATTTATATTTTTTTTATTATAATAAACTTGTTTATTAAGAAGTCTTAGGGCCATAGTTTGTCAGGCTGTTTTAAGTCTCGCACTTTTTTTAAACTCCTTTACCTAGTATCACTGTATGCAGTATTTCAAGTTTTAAAACATTTGGAAACAAAATTTATAAGTCAACTCTGTGGATCTTATTATTTTAACCGTTTTACTGCAGGCCGTCGATATATCGACACTTTATTACTGCGCGAAAATTGCGTACCGTCGAGATATCAACTATTGCTCAGTTTGATTTTAGATATCGACCTGTGTAGACGTGTCGTGCACGCGCGCGAATCATTTTTAATTAGTCAATAATAATCATAAATAAACTTTTAAAAAGTATATCGCGGTGAAAATAACATAAATTTTTGTATTTTTTTATCAGTAAAAATAGTTTATTTCCCTCATACGATGTCGAATTCGTCAAGTAGCGATGATGAAAATACTTGTGGAACTTGGCGTGAAAATGTTTCTTTTAGTGACAGTGAGGATGAAATCAGAATGTGTACAAAGGTAAAGGAATAACACGATCTTCACTAATTTGTGCGCGGTGTAAGAAGGGAGTACGTGGAGTTTGTGTGAGAAAACATTTTTGCATATAATTTTTTTTATATTCTTCTTTGTTTTTTTTTATTTTTAAAAGATAAATAAATACAGTTATAGTTAAAATTATCTTTTATTTGAGTAGTTTGATGTGTTCCCTACACACAACCGAAAGAATTACGAAAAACGCTCTATATTTGATGAAAATGTACACAATTTTGTGCACACTTATTAGAAGATTATTTTTTCTCTAAAATTCTTCCGCAATTTTCGCATAATATGCAGTAAAACGGTTAATTGATATTGCTTCATTTTCTTATTTTTTTGCAGTAAAATATTAGAATGGATGTGCGGAGAAGGACACATATATTCAACTATTGATGAAGACCACTTCAGAGCCACAGATGCATCATGAGCAATTGTTATTTACTTTAAAAGATTATCATTAATTTTGTTCTCCATGAGACAAAAATTCTCACCAAAAAAATCATAAAAAAAGACATATTTTTTAAAATCAAATTTCAACAGTTGTAATATCCTTTTTTTCTGTGTCCAAATATGAAGCCCACAAAAGATTAAGCCGATAGTTGGGAATGGCTAATTTTTATTTTTTATTTTATAGTATGTCTCAGACGAGTATGTAACATTTCCATCTATCTATTTGAGATTTATTTTCATTCTCTTTATAATATTTGAATGTTAAAAAGAGAAAAAAATATTTGCTCATCTTTAACAAAAACATGGTTTTAGATCTTTTATCACAAGTATTTCAGTGAAACTAATTTATGTTATAATAATTTAATACAATACTGTTATAATATCAATAAACATATTTTTTGAAATGGTGTTTTTAATTTTTTATAAAATTTTAATATAGATAATAATTAAGTGTTATTGTACTGAGGGATAAGATTAGAATGCTATAATGAATATAATTTGTGAGTATCAACCATGAATAATATGTTACTTAGTGATAGTTGAAAAATTTAAGTTTTAAAAAATGGAAATTATTTGAACTTACAGCTCTACTGTAAAATCTGCTTTTCAGACGTATGACAGGCGTAGGAGGTATTGAAATAGGAAGTATCTATTTGTCCTTTTTGAACAGTTTAGTGCCCACCTACTGCCCCATTCCCTTCCAACTCGACCTTGACTCGGTACCCATTTGAGTTTTCTACTGTCTGCAAGGGGGCTGGAGGCTGTCTACAACAATATCGAACAGAAGAGGTAAGCAAGGTGAATCTACCTTTAACCACCCCAAAGACTGGTCATCATCTCAAAATGGTCATGTTGTGTATCTGGTGAGATTGGAAGGGAATCATCAAGATCATCTACTTTGTATCTGTTTTCACACAACTAGACGATCAATTTGGATAAATAATGCTTATAATTGGAGCAATCAAAGGCTGCAACCGACCAAAAAAATCCAGAATTAGTCAATAGGAAGATTGCCATCTTTCACCCGGACAGCGCCAGACCTCGTATCTATTTGCAGAACCAACAAAAATGTTAACAGCTAGGCTGGGATGTTCTACTTTACAGATGGAGGAATCTAGAGTTATCCAGAAAGATGTGAAGTACTGAGGAATTTAAAATTGCCTGAAAGATGGCGTGAGCTAGTGGAATAAAATGGTATATACGAGGCATATCCAGAAACTAAGTGTACTGAATTTTTGTAGGTTACAATTTTTTTATTTAAACAAAAAAATTACGTGGTTACCGTAGTACATATGTAAGGTATTTTTCGACATAGTCGCCATTCCTCTCAATGCAGGTGGTGAAGCGGGGTATCAACTTTTTGATGCCTTCCTCGAAGTAGTTTCCCGCCAACCCCTCCGTCCACTTCTCCACCGCCTCGTTTACCTCCTCGTCGGTTGAAAACCTTTTTCCACCCATGTAAAGCTTCAGGGAGGTAAAGAGATAGTAATCTGAAGGTGTTAGGTCAGGGGAATGCGCGGGATGGTTCAGGACATCCCATTTAAACGAGGCGAGCAGTTCCTTCGTGGCGTTGGCCGTGTGTGGTCTGGCATTGTCATGCAGCAGGCAGACTCCCTTTGTCAGCATGCCTCTCTTGTTCTGAATCGCCCTCCGCATTTTTTTTAGGGTCTCACAGTATCTTGCAGAGTTGATGGTCTCCCCTTGAGGCATATATTCAATTAAAATTATGCCTTGACAGTCCCAAAACACGGATGCCATAATTTTCTTGGCTGAAATTGTGGTTTTGAACTTTTTTGCGGAGGGTGAAGAGGTGTGACGCCACTGTTGAGACTGCCTTTTGATTTCAGGCGTGTAGTGTGCAACCCAAGTTTCATCTCCAGTAACGATGGAGCGGAGAAATTCATCTCCATGGAGTTTGCAGCGCCTTAAAAACTCTTGCCTTTTTACTTTGCACTTGGTGGGAGATTGGGCTGACATTTTTCACGAAACGTGTTGTCGCGTCGACACTTCTCAACGTACTGACCTCAAACCCGTCTCGTTGCGGAGGGGAAGGGTCAGGCTACACGGAAGTGTAGCCAACATGTCGAAAATAAAATCCATCCGGTCGTGAGAGCCTCATTACACTTACTTTCTGGATACGCCTCATACATTACGGAATAAAGTTACATTTAAATATAAAAAAAATGCATTTGAATTTGACCTAACAATACAAAATTATTTTCCAAACAACTCAACAAATTCCGTCCTCTCTTATTTTGCTGAAATAATTCAGCCTCTTTCCGATCATGGACTTGCACTATGCTCAAACAGAGATTGTTTATTGGCCTTCCCTGTTTACCATTCTTTTTTTCACACCGCCCTTTACTGTCCATGCAGTGAGACTGGAACCAATTACAAACCAATGTTAGACTTGCTCTCATAGGCATGCTTTAAGAAGCGACTGAAAAAAATCATAATTTCAAGTCATTATACATCAAAAAGTCTAGGATGAACCGTGCAATGCTTAAAACGTCATGTAACAAAGGAATGGGGTAAAATTGTTTTATTTTTACAAATCGAATAGTTTTTTTGTAAATCAAACAATTGTTTTTCTCTAAACTGACGTTTTAATTCCTAATTTTCATTATACTGACTTTCTAATGTATTGTATGATTTGTATGTATCTTTAAATAGGCCAAATATCTTTAAATAGTATTAATCCACTATGGATTAATACTAATTACGATTTATGTATAAAAAAAATCGAAAATCCAATTATTGAATACCCCATCCCTAGCCAATGCAGACTAACATGACTTTTGACAAACGTCATAAAATATAATTTGATTTTAACAAACTGCCACATTTTTGCTAATTTGTGACAAGATGTATTAATTTGTCATTATTGTTAGTTTTATGTAATGTATTTACCTAAATAACTTGCTATTTATTAGAATTGAGGCGTATATTAAAGTTGATAAAATAATTAAAATTACTGAACACCGTTACAAGGTTGTATTGGGGCAAATTTGTGAGCTGTCTTACGACTCATCCTAGATTTTCCGAACTATAATATAACTCATTTTGGATTTTTCTTTCCTCTCCACCATCCCTTTTCCTTTGATTGATAATCTCACTTTTATTATGTATATTGTTCATCAATTTTGTAAAGATGAATAACCATTTGAATATCTTTTTCGACCATGTAACTTATTTTATTTACTTTTGTCTGGTTGGTTGAAAGAGATTTCCACCTTACAATAAGCTCGTCAGATAGTTTTTTTTATAATGATTCGTTTAATAAATACTATATATCAAGAAGAAGAGTTTGGTGTAAACGTGCTGACATGATGGTCTTGACATATCAAATGACAGCATAAATCTTTCAATTTTATATTTAAAATATATATTTGGTGGAGTTGATAGTAGGTGACAGATATTCTTCATAACTACCACAATTTCCTTCATAATGATAGGATTTAGTATATTATTAAATAAGATATAAATTAATAAATCATTTTTATTCATGTTTTCAAAAATTATACTTACGAATATAAATAAATAATAATATATTTTATAAAGACATCACATAAATTTGCTATATAACATATCACGCCTATTACCATTTTACAAAATATATATTTTTTAATATGTCTCAATACAACTAAGTTTTCTTTGAGGTAAAATTTTTTCATAATAAAATTGTACTATGTAACAAATATTACACTATTAAAAAATTTAATAAACACTCAATATTTATTTACACAAAAAGGTTTGGTCATTTATAGTTAGTTTTTTTTAAATATATGGAAATTCAACTGGATCTTAGCCAGCCAAAATTATTAAAGAATAAAATTATTATTAGGAATTAATAAAATTAATATTAACACTTGAGCGCAAAAATCAGAAAACTAGAATACATATTCCATATGATTCGAAATGTGCTCAGTGAAAATATTCTTAAAAGTATATACGAGGCATATCCAGAAAGTAAGTGTGCTGAATTTTTGTAGGTTACAATTTTTTTTATTTAAACAAAAAAATTACGTGGTTACCGTAGTACATATGTAAGCTATTTTTCGACATAGTCACCATTCCTCTCAATGCAGGTGGTGAAGCGAGGTATCAACTTTTTGATGCCTTCCTCGAAGTAGTTTCCCGCCAACCCCTCCGTCCACTTCTCCACCTCCTCCTTTAGCTCCTCGTCGGTTGAAAACCTTTTTCCACCCATGTACAGCTTCAGGGAGGTAAAGAGATAGTAATCTGAAGGTGCTAGGTCAGGGGAATGCGCGGGATGGTTCAGGACATCCCATTTAAACGAGGCGAGCAGTTCCTTCGTGGCGTTGGCCGTGTGTGGTCTGGCATTGTCATGCAGCAGGCAGACTCCCTTTGTCAGCATGCCTCTCCTCTTGTTCTGAATCGCCCTCCGCAATTTTTTTAGGGTCTCACAGTATCTTGCAGAGTTGATGGTCTCCCCTTGAGGCATATATTCAATTAAAATTATGCCTTGACAGTCCCAAAACACGGATGCCGTGATTTTCTTGGCTGAAATTGTGGTTTTGAACATTTTGGCGGAGGGTGAAGAGGTGTGACGTCACTGTTGAGACTGCCTTTTGGTTTCAGGCGTGTAGTGTGCAACCCAAGTTTCACCTCCAGTAACGATGGAGCGAAGAAATTCATCTCCATGGAGTTTGCAGCGCCTCAAAAACTCTTGCCTTTTTACAAAATTTTGCACTTGGCGGGAGATTGGGTTGACATTTTTCACGAAACGTGTTGTCGCGTCGACACTTCTCAACGTACTGACCTCGAACCGGTCTCGTTGCGGAGGGGAAGGGTCAGGCTACACGGAAGTGTAGCCAACATGTCGAAAATAAAATCCATCCGGTCGTGAGAGCCTCAGTACACTTACTTTCTGGATACGCCTCGTACTTCTTCTTATGTCAGTCAGCACTTTCTTACGGTATATCAGTTTGGGGGGGATGCACCTTAACCCAAAAACACATATTGCAGGTTTCCCAAAAATTGATTGTGAAAATAATTAATAAACTTCCTGCTCAGTATCCCACGGTGGAGCTTTTCAGAGAGTATCAAGTCCTGAACATAGCCAATTTACATCTCAAATCCATTCTCTGGCACTACCATCGAGAGGAAGGGAAGATGCAGACTCAGCAGACACACATGACCCACATGGCAACTAATGAAATGTTCACCATCCCTAGAGCTAAAACCTCTTTTGCCCAAAGGCAATATGCTTATTTGGCTCCCATTACATACAATGGCGTGCCAACTTCAATAAAGGTAAAGGTAGGAAAACCATTTAGCCTGTCGATCAGAGTGTGGTTGTTATTGCGACAGGATTTTGAGTACTTGGGCTTTCAGGATGAATGACGAGTGGAAAAGATTTGTGTGAGCTCGTGAGTGTGGGTTTCTTCTTGTTGTTTAAATTTTGGTTGTTTTTGTATTTGTGTTTCTGTGTATTTTTTGTTTTAATTTTAATTTTTATTCTTATGATTGTGTGCGGTATATTGTGGGATGAATAGTTTTGGTATTTCTGGAGTGATGTTGTGTGAGGAGTTGAATTTCGCAAGATGTTTCCAGTTGTAGTTGAGTGTCACTGTTTGTCAGGTTGATGAGAGCGTGCAACGGGGTTTTGTTTTTGTGTAATCAAAAATCGGAAAGAAGTATCGATTTATTTTTTCATGCTAAATATCCTCAGTGAGATACAGGCAAAAGCCTAGTTTACTGGGGATACGACAAATGAAAGGCAACAAACCCAGAGCCATTAAAATTGTATGTCCAAATCAAATTACGTGTTGTTTTTTTGCAAATTGTGTATATTTCTTGTCATGTGTAATAATAAATAAATAAATAAATAAAATTTAAGATGTTGACAATTTCTTATCAGAACTTGCAATAAAACCTAAATTGTAAAATTAAATTAAGTAGAGATCAAGCATATGTATCATATAATCATGCATACTCTTATGTACAGATAATGTTTAGGCCTATAGTATTATAATACAGAGTATTATGATTTTTCATTTACATGTAGAATTGTACTTTACATATTTGAAAGAAAATCAATTATCTTATTATGATGTGATTTAGTTTTCCGTCATGATAATGCTAAAATGTGAAAGGTTTTTTTAGAAATAAAGCAATTTATTTTGTTGATAAAACTTCATAATTTAAATGTGTTTTAACACATCTTTAAAATCATACATAACGTGTACTTTTGATTTTTCTTATAATGTAATTTTAATTATAGGTTATCCGGAAAGTAGTTTCTTTCGGAAAAATGTTGTTAAGATAAAGATTTTCATTGCTAACTTCATTCCAAATGTGCTGAATTTATATTATAATGAAAGGGTATAATTTAGCGCATTATTTTGGTCACTGTTTACCCTAATTGTTTTAGTGTTTTTTTTGGGTGTCCTTTTTGAAGATGGAACAAAATAATTTGTTTTTTGGAACTTAATGCTTTTTCACAAGCCAAACAAAATATATTCAGTGTATGATAACAATGCAATAAGCATTTGTGTGTGTATGTCAAATGTAACTTAAAAAATTCCATAGTGGAGTTACGATACTCGAAGGTGGTGTTCACTCTGGAAGATCGATTACCACTGATAATAAACCAAATCAAGGTTTTGATCAAGAATAACCAGCGTTCTACAACATTAGAGATTGCTGAGATACTGAAAATCACCATTCAAGTAAGTTACATTTAATTATAAAAAAAATCCGTTTTTGATCTAAAATTATGAAATTATTTTCCGGACAACTCGATACATTTTATTCAATTTCATTATTTAACATATAAAACTCTTTTTTGGACAATATTTTATCGTGATAACATTCAAACACCATATGACTAGTTTCAATAATTAAAAAAATATAAATTTTATCTTAATTTCTGCAGTATTTAACATTTAAAAAAAAATTATACATATATATTGAATTATAACTACATCTATTCTAAGATTCAGGTATATGTTTAACTCATTATAGACTCCCTTTATTACAAGGGAATAAAATTTAGGATTTTTTGTTTTACAGTAAAAATCCATTCATAATTCATTATTTTCTAGGTCCCAAAATCGACTTTTGTAATAAATTATATTAATTTGGAAAACCCTGTATTTTGTAATTCACAATGTTTCTTCTCCAAAAAGCATTTATTAATTCTAATATAGTAATTGGAAAATTTTATTCGAAGTATTGTGTTATTTGGGCACAGTGCAAAAATTCTTGTGTAGTAAACCGGACACACCGTTGAATGTTTGCGAAAACTTTGATTTTGTGGTAGATCACATTGCAGTCAAGTGTGCTCTAAACAAAAACAATTTGAAATAAGTGACATTAATTATTATGTATTTTTAAGTTTTTTTTAAATTTCACAACTGAACATTTATTTGTTAAAGACTTTGAATTGTAGATTATCATGTATTATAATACAGTTATCAAGTGCACGATGAAATAAAATCGAGTAACATCATTATATTTTTTTATGCATGCAAACATAAATAAGTTAATCTGTGTAAAAAGTGACCATTGTTTTATTAGTGATTGTGAAATTCGCAATTCGATTTTTTTTGGAAATTTTGGTCCCCTGAATTTCGAATTAACGGACTTTTACTGTAATTGACAAAAAAAAAATGGTACGTAGATTGAACTGCCAGGATATTTCAGTAATCATCACAAGTCCATTACGATCTAAGTGTCAGTTGATTATTCTTAATTATAAGCTGTCAATTTGATACAAAATGCTCAACTGGTAATGATTGATGATACCTTAGTAAGTTTGTGTTTAATTTTATGGAATCATAATTGCACTGGGGAGAATAATCAAGTTAACCAACCGATTATATGAAAATTTACACCATGATAAAATCTTATGGACTAAACTTAAACTAAAAATATTTTTGGAAATCATTATTACAAACTTAACTTCTAAAACAATAATTCTTGTTCAAATACGCAGTCTTCAAGTGGAAAAGCTCTTGAAATATAATAGAATAAAGTTTCTAATTTGAACTAAAATATATATAATCGTATATATTATATATTAGGTTGTCTGGACAAAAATGCAATTTTTTAAATGAAAGTGGTAGATCGAAAAAACATTATTTATTTTCTTATTACACCAATACAATATATTCTCCTTTGGTAGACACAACCTTCTTCCATCCATTTAACAAATTTTAAATACTGTTAGAATAAAATTTAGTAGATTTGGATGCAAAATATTCCTCGATGCCTTTTTTCACTTCTTCTAAAGTGCGAAAAAAAATTCAGCTAAATAGTGCTGCATAGATCTAAATAAATGATAATCTGAAGGAGCCAAATCCGGATTATATGGTGGGTGAAGAATAGTTGTCCATCCAAGCTCTTTTATTTTATTTTCAGTCACCTTCGATGTATGCATCGGGCGTTGTCGTGTTGCAATAAAATTGAATGTCGATTGAAAAAACCAGGTCTCTTTAGCCTTATTGCTGCATGCTAATTTTCGAGTCGGGCACAGTATACTTCACTCGTAATTGTTTTACCACAAGGAAAGACTTTGTGATAAATTATGCATTTTGCATCCCATCATATACTCAAAAGCACTTTTTTTACAGTTAGATCCGGTTGAGGGGTCAGTTTTGCTATCTGCCCCTTTGTAAGTCATTGGCGTCTACGTCGTTGGTTCGAATATAGCACCCACTTTTTGTCTCCGGTCACTAAATGGTGTGAAAACGGAGCGTTTGTCTCTTTTTCGATTAAATCTTCACATATGCGCTTGCGTACCGCTTTGGTCTCATCTGTTAGATTGTGCGGTATCCATACGCCCTGCTTCGCAATCTTGCCAATTTTTTCAGATGTTCTTGCACACTAGATTTTGAGTATCAAAGCTTGTTAGCTAATTATATAGTATAGTCAGTGTTGGATTTGATTCGATTTCTGTACGCAATACGTCATCATCCACTTTCACTACTTTTTCACTTCGAGAATTGTTTTTTAGATTAAAATTACCACTTTTAAATTGTTTAAACCACCTTTGGCATTGCTAAACAGTTAAACATTCTCCAAATGTGTCGCAAATGTTTTTAGTTGCAGTTGTTGCGTTATTTTTTCAACAGTATTCGTATAACATGCAATTTCATATAAATTGTTTGTGAAGTACAATATATAACTCTCCATCTTAACCCACGTATGAAAAAAAAAAATCACTAAAATAACGTTCTCGAGATGTGAACTGATGAATAGAACACAAAATATGTCTTGTAAGACCAACGACTGGAACACAACTGATGGTCAAAAGGACAACCTAATATATAGTTGATTTTTCATCTTCTCATCTTTCTCTCTCAATTTG
Source organism: Odontocerum albicorne (assembly GCA_949825065.1). Classification (NCBI taxonomy): domain Eukaryota; kingdom Metazoa; phylum Arthropoda; class Insecta; order Trichoptera; family Odontoceridae; genus Odontocerum; species Odontocerum albicorne. Next base: position 30,418,480 of record OX463847.1, on the reverse strand, counting down.
TCCGAAATTTTTGAAAAATATTTGAAATTTTCGATATGCGTTTTTATGTGTATTGGAGCGTATGAATTATATGTACTCATATATATTTTTGTTTGTCTTTTTTCCAGATATTTATTTTTTTGTATGTCCTAACATTGCCCTTTTGCATGGTCAAAAATGACCATGCAAAATACGTCATTTTCATCTGGACAACCTATTATATATTTTTATTAAAATATTTGAGTTTCCAAAATTCATCTTATAAAATGAAAAAAAAAATACATTGCTCAATCAATCGAAGATGAAAATTAGATATAAATTTACTCAAAGGTGACATTCTGTTATATGATTTTTTTTATATATAGCAATGAATTAAAGTATTTTAAGTCCTCACGTCTATCTTCAGCATTAGCCACACATACTTTCACATGCCTTACAATATTTTTACACAGTTAAATTCTTAAATTTTGGCTATTTATTTTGTACAAGTCTATAGTATAATCCCTTCAGTGACATAAGCTGTTGATGTGTTCCAGATTCTGCTATCTTTCCTTTGTTGAAAACGCATATCAAATCAGCATCCTTTATTGTACTAAGCCGATGAGCTATTGTGAGGCATGTTCGTCCCATCTTTGCTCTATCTAAAGCTTCTTGGACCACCTGTTTGTTAATAAAGTAATTGTTTTAGTATAGATATAAATAACAAGCGTATACTATATATATCGTCAAATATATATTTTTTCAATATCTATTGATCAAAAATATTTTATAAAAGTATATATGCTATGCTAGTTTTCAACTTGTTAATATTCATCGTTAAATATTTTTATAAACATTCTTTCAACTAAAAATGATTTAGCAGTTATATGTTAATAAGTCATAGTTGTTGAAATGGGTGGTTCTATGAGTAATTGCGATGTATGGGTGAATAATTAAAGATTAGGACAAGTTAAGGAATTTTGTTATTTGAGAAGCATATTTTCGAGAGATAGTAAAATATTGAAAGGCATGTTGCTGTAAGTAACAAAGTCAATGGTATTCTTAGTACTATTTTTGACAATAAATGAATTGCAAAATCTCCAAAAATGATAGTGTGGTTTGCTGGTGCCATCCTTGATGTATGGAAGCGAACCCTGAACATTAAAAGGGTGTGATTAAGAAAGGAATCGGAAAGGAATAAGATTGTTTGGCTACATTGAGAGAATGAGCTGCAAAAGAGTTATGAAACAAATATATATCTGAAATGAATGGGGAGCAAAGAAGAGGTAGGCAGAAGAAAGAGTGGAAGAAAATTGTTGGAAAAATTAGAACTGAGGGAAAGGTAAGAAGTATGAGAAACAGGAGAGCATGTGTGATGAGATGTATGGATGTGGATACGGCAATAGCCTTGTGTATGGATAGAAATACATGGAGATCTGTCATCTCTGCCTATCCCATATGAGATATGGCCTGATGGTATGTATCTATATAATAGCATGAAATTTTCTTCCCAGTTGTATTGGGCATTACTGAGCAGCGTGACTTTCTTGATAGGCCTTATCAATTCATCTCCATCCATCTTTACACTCCGCAGTTTGCAGGTAGTTCTTTATTTAGATCATCATTCTACTTCCAGTTACCTCAAGCCTCTCCAAACCTTCATATGTCAAATGCTCAAATAATTTTAGGGCTTGTTCTAGACTTATAATTGACAATCTGTCAGGAACATTCAGCCCTTTCAGAATACTTGTAATAAAAAACAATGTAATTATTATTTTACATTGCGGTTTGCATAATACATTATTTTTGCATTTCTGTACTTAGGGATATAAAGCATTAAATGTTTAGATATACCCGTTTCCACATAATGTATGAAAGTATCTGAGATATGAGAAAGAATATGTACAATAGAAATATGTAAAATTAATTTATAGAGATTCTTTTTTTTATATGGTACTCTTCAACATATCCAAATTATTGATGTGGACATATTGAAAAATGTGGGCAAGAGACAATGTTGTCTTTGGATCAATAATCAAACCTTCAGGATTAGAACCATTGAAATAGGTATGCAACTCGCAGTTTGCCAACGTATATTTTGGTGAATCTACCTCACATCACACTACTTCCTACTATTGTTATTTGATGATGTCTCACGAGACTGGAACCCTTTTGTTTTGATGCCATTGGGAATAAAACCCAAAATCTCCGGGTGGAAGTCAAACGTCTTACCAACAACGCCACCGAGATCCGAGATCTTCTTCATCTTATTTTAGGCCTGTTGGCCTGTTATGGTCCTGCATCATTGTTTGTCTCTTGTGGTGTCGACTGCTAACTGTCTTTCCATCTTTTGGGAGGTCGTCCTGGAGGTCTGCTTGCTTAGGGGATACTGTCCCTTGTCATTCTTACGGCTCTTGGATACTGTCCCTGGCCATTCTTACGGCTCAGATCAGAGATCCCTCTTTTAAAAGTTTTGCAAACAAAGGTTTTTGTTGGACGATGGTCCTGAATTTAATGAGAATCTAAATTTCTATTTTATGAAATTGTATATTCCCTCTTTTTCTTATCTATCTGTTCTTCTCTAGAATCTAAATTTCTATTTTATGAAATTGTATATTCCCTCTTTTTCTTATCTATCTCTGTTCTTGAAATAAGCTTAAATGATTTGAATGAAACATTATTATTCAGAGTGATATATTACCTTTTCACTTTCCGTATCAAGAGCAGAAGTGGCTTCATCCAGCAGCAGAACTCGAGGGTTGCGTAGCAAAGCCCGAGCTATAGCCACTCTCTGCTTCTGTCCTCCTGATAGCTGTGCACCTTTAGTACCAAGACGTGTATTGTAACCCTTGAAAAAATAATAAATAATAAGTTTATAAAATTAACATGTTCAAAGAAAGTTTTTACAAAAAAACTAAGTGGGATATTATTCTTTCTTAGCACTGAATATCATATGAATGTTTAAATATATATTTATGTTACATAACTTAAGACCATCACACCATTTCCCCGTCGGAGTAGGCAGAGAGAGGACAGGGCACCAATCTTTCCTATCTTAACACACATCCTTAGCCTCCTCCACATCCATACACCTTTTCACACAACTTCTACTATTTCTTTAACTTTCTATGTTTTTTTTTAAAAAGAATAGATATGATCAAAGTCATAGGTATCCTTATACCCTCAAACACTAGGTGGAAAAAGTGCCTGTGTCGTTCGAGGGGAGTAGTGCACCGCAGGGTTCGAACCAACGACCTTCCGGACGGAAGTTCAGTGCCTTACCGTGCGGCTATGCACATCATGTTTCCTTCTTTCAAAATATCATTCACTTGATTCAACCATACTTTCCTTGGTCTTCCTCTATCACGCCTTCCATTCACATTTGCGCTATATATTTGTTTTTCTTTCTTCTTCCATTCATTCTAGATTAGATGACCATCTCAGTGTGCTCTTCTTCATCTTATTCAATACATCAGCCTTAAGTTCACATTCATCATTAATCACTTCATTCCATATTCTCTCATACATTGTCACTGCATTTATCCATCTTAGTTCATGTCATCCAGATGAATACTATTTCTACGGCATTTAATTGACTCTTTTCAGTATATTTCCACATCAATGTTTCTCCCCAATTCACTATACTGTTGTGGACTGTCATCTTAGTAGCATCTGATACTGTCCTGGGAAGATCCTTTTGGATATATAAACCAAAAAGTGGCGTCACTTTTGTGCAGGAAGAGAACATTACAAGACTTGAACAAAACGAGAAATCTTCTCAAAATGCTCTTCTTATTTAATACATCAGCCTTAAGTTCACATTCATCCCTAATCACTTTATTCCATATTCTGTCAAACATTGCCACCCTGTATATTTTTCTCAATGCACACACTTCTTTATATTACAAATATTTTTCTTTGCAAGTAGCTTTAGTTTTTTTTACTATCAATTTTTTTTTAATCCATAGAAGCATATACAAATATCTTACCAGCGGCAATGATACGACGAAATTGTGTATATTAGCTTGTTTAGCTGCTTCTATTATTTCTTGCTCAGATATATTTCTGGAATTATCTCCGTAAGCAATATTCTCTCCAATGGTTCTGTCAAACAATATGGGTTCTTGAGAGACAATACCGAGGTTTTTTCTGAGTTCACTCATCAACAGTTCATCAATGGGTTGATTATCTAGCATCTAGAAAAAAATATTTGTTATTATCTGAGCTATATTAAAATCTTTGGTAGGAGAGGATATAAGAAGAATCTCAGAATATTGATGTACATAATTTTCCATTTCAAACTGGTACATGATACTAACCTTTTGTGAATTTTTAATTTTTTAACAGTAAATTTGTTTCAAATAAAAATATTAATGTTTGATGAAATCTATGTACTAAAAGTGGGAAATAATATAATGAAAGTTATAGAACTTTCTTGTACCGGGTAGACAACCAACCAGACAAAAGTAAATGAAGCAAGTTACGTGGTCGCATAAATCATTCAAATGACTATCCATCCCCACGAAATCTATAAACATATAAGTTACGTAAGCACATGACCACGAACCCCACAAAGATGGACAGTCACCCGAACATTCTTTTTCATATAAAGTGAGATATCATCAATCAAAAGGAAAGGAAGGGATAGTGGAGAGGAAAGGAAAAGAAAAATCAGGAATGAAACACATTATTTTACTGACTAGAAATTAAGTGGTTTTTCAGTTGCTTCTTAAAGCATGCCAAGGACGGAGCGAGTCTTATATTGGTTTGTAACTGATTCCAGAGTCTCACTGCATGGACAGTAAAGGACGACGTAAAGAAAGTTATGCAAGGTTATGCGAAATCAGAGTGGCCAGATTTCAAATTAGGTCTCGAAACGCAGAGAAATTATTATTTCTGCATTATAATGTACCATTATTGAGATTTAATTTTCTGTATGTAATTTTTTTTTCTCAAAAGTAAAAAATAATGATATAAAAATAAATTTTGTGTAATTTATTTTCATTACCTAATAATCTTTTTAGTTTTCGCGGGACCCAATACCCAGCACCGGATCTGGGTAATTTGCGGATACTAAAAATATTCCCGGGCATGCCAGGTACCGGGTACATCACTATTTAGAGTATACTCGTACATTATGAGAACTCCTGTTAATAAATATTGATCAAGTTACCAAACCAACTGTAGTTTCTATAAATGTTGTTTAAAATACAAAGGTTCAAATATGGCTTAATTATATAAGAGATATGAATTATTCTTACCACTTTGCCTTCATGAGGATCATAAAACCTTTCAATTAACTGGATACAAGTAGATTTTCCACAACCACTTGAGCCGACTAGAGCTACCGTTTTTCCTTGGAGCACATCAAGATTAAGTCCCTTGAGAACTAGAGTGTTCTGCCTTGTTGGGTATGCGAATTGCACATCCTGGTATCTTACATTACCTTCTGCTCGCTGAAATTGTTTTGATTATATATGATACAGTTATATTAGGTTAGGGTTATCCATAAAGTAATAACATATTTTTAGGCCAAATTCAAAGTTGTACCAAATGCTAATGAAAGTTGGTTTTCAATATATTCAGTACCTTAGCAATATCTTGTATCTTAGAATACTGGTAATTCTCAATCAAAACCTTGATTTGGTCATCATTAGTGATAATCAGCTTTCCAGAACGAACACAATCTTCGAGTGTCATAACACCATTATGCAATTTTTTAAGCTATATTTGACACACATTATTGCTTACTGTATCATCACTGCATGTATATATTTTTTTGGTTTATGTCACATTTTTTCCTTTGTATGCTTCATTTTAATTACATAAACGTATCTACATAAGTAAAAACGTAAATTAATTAATTTGTCAATTTTTAACATGCACATTCAGAAAACCTACTTATTAAAATATATAATGGACCTTAACGGACACCCCCTATCGAGGTTTTACTGAAACGTGAAACATAGTATTACCAATAAGTTATTATATGTTCAAGATTTGACAAACTAGGCAATTGCCCGTGTCTTGTTAGACATCCTTATATGAGTATTTTCGTTAGAATATGTGGTTCCTGTCCAAATTACAATACATTTTTATCTCGTTTTAAACAAATTTTCACAAGATTCGATAAAAAAACAGTGAGATTTCTCAAAAATAAAACAAAACTTCAAAGTGTAAAATTCTGTCAACTTACGAATATTGTTGTTGTATTAGCTGGATCAGTTATTTGAGGTTCTCTGTTGAGCAAGCTCATAATTCTACTGGCCGATATGATACCCTTTTGAAGGTTTGGAGTGAATGCCAAGGCATTGGCTATTGAAGCTGTGCTCATCATAAGTACTTGCGTTACTCTGGAATACAAATTATTCATTGTTAAAATATTAAAAAAATATTTCACTGAAAATAAATGGTTTTTGAACCTATTTTTATATAATACATTTGAATCATCATTATTATTAAATATTCTGAAATATAAAGGAAATTTTGGCCAATTTGAAATACAGCATAGTTGGCATGCACTATTAGTAATACAGCATAGTTGGCATGCACTATTAGTAAGCATAGCTGTAAACACTTGCGGAATGCGCTGTTCAATTTTTTTGTTTTAAGACATAAATCAGGAATCAGAATTGAAATTTAAAAAAGGTTGTGAGAAAGAATTTAAAAAAAAATCAATAAATGTATTATGAAAACTACTTCTTAACACCAAAATTAATCTGGTGAGAACTCTGATTTCCCCCATATTACGCTATAGAGTGGGAACATGGACGCTGAAGAAAAGGAAATATATACGAGTATATATATATGCTAAATGTTGAGATGTGGTGTTGGTGTCGAAAACTTCTCATGGACTGCAAGATGTACCAATATGTTTATCCTCTAGGGTCTACAGATCAAGTAAAGGCTGTTAACGACATGCAGGAGGAAAATTCTGCCATATTTCAGACATGTCGCTAAAAGAGATGAAGACAGTTTGGAGAAGCAAGTAGTGACTGGAAGTAATGAAGGGCGGTGACCAAGAGGACGGTCTCCATGAAGGTGAAAATATGAAAACAAAGAGGTTAAGTGCCGCATTCATCATGGCTCAGGACAGTGATGAATGGAGTGCGAATCATTTGCTCAGTTCCAGATTCATCAGGGAACCACGATGCTCAGCCATAAGTAAAGAACTAAGAAGCCACAACTAAGAAGACATAAGTATTTTACTTACTTCAGTACTCTCTCATAACTGATATCTTCATTCACAATAAGATATCCACCATAGTACATTGATGCTGCCATGGCGAAGAACATAAGTCCTCTAGCTGATCCGTAAACTGCACCACGATAGTGAGTGTTCAGTTTTGCTTTTTTCATGGCTGGTGTTAGTTCTTTTGTAAAATCTTCAAGGAACATTTTTTCTCGACCCAATGAGACCACTGTACGAATGTTACTTAGCACATCAACAGCAAGCTGAAGTGTAAAAAAATCTGTTATGAAGAAATGTTTTAAAAAAAAATTCAATATCGATCTACGTGACTAAAATTGGCATGTCTGTCTGTTGTATTTTTAAATTGGCTAGTAAAACAGATTTGATGAAAGATTTATATGCGTAAATTGGAAATTGGTCCAATTGTATTAATCATTGACCACTTAACAATCGGATTTTTAACATGCGACGTAACACAATGACGAACTGTGAACGAATAAATTCTATACGAAAATATATTCCGTTCGGAGAAAACAAGTTGAAACAAGATCTGCCCAAACGACGCTCGGGAGAAACATTCCCGACAAGTCGAAACAAGATTTGCCTGAATGAGGCTTGGGCTCGTCAGTATAAAAATAAACTTCGTGCCCGAGTCCTGCTCGGGCAAAACTGTCAAGTGGTTAATAAAAAAAAATAATAGAACAGATTTCATTATTTTTATGTTGTCAACTGATTATTTATTGTATTATACTTTCGTTGTATACAGTATAACCTGGTAGGTTAATTGCTATTTGAGAAACCAGACTGTTTAAGAGGCCTAAAGTGAAAGTTAGTATAGAACCTTTTTTGGTGCCAACAGGATTTGAACCCACAACCCTCGAGTTGTAATAAAGGTGTCTTACCAACTAGGCCATGGAGGTTATCAATGATGTAGAAACGTTCATACAAATTTTATTAGATTTATGTATTTAATAGGTTGTCCAAAAATTCATTTAGTATGTTTAGGTCAAATTCAAATGCAATATTGCACCAAATGCAAGTATCTTTCGTGTTGTATAACACTGGTTATTCTTCATTAAAGCTTCGATTTGGTCTCCATTAGTGATAATCGGCCAATCAGATCAGAAAATATCTTTGAGTGTCGTATCACCATTACGCAATTTTTTAAACAATATTTGACGCACACAATCGTTTACTGCATCATCACTATACACTGTACTATATATGTATTTTTTTTAGTTTGTGTTGCATTTATTCCTTTGCTATTCCGTTGCATTTATTCCTTTGCATACTAAAAAAGCATCGAGCACCAAAAAAAACTACTTATTTTGTTCCATATTCAAAATGATGCTAAAAAACGGTCAAGGTTACGTAAACTATGACCGAAAAAAATGTGTTAAATAATTATCTTTCATAATAATATATTATACATTCAGAACATTTGAAATTAAGTTATATGGTAACAATTTTTTTGTTCTAATGACATCTATTGAGAAATACGAAACTACTACAATCCAATTTGTCAAATTTAAAAATTGACATGAAGAATTAACATAGTTTTTTTAAATTTGTTATATTTTACCTTTGTACTTCTTTCCATTGCTTTTGAGGAGCCAAAACTTTCTGACATGGCCACTGACCTGTCCAAGTATGTGGTGAATAGAGTAAATGGAGTGAAACACAGAGCTACTAAACCCAATCTCCATTCAAAGTAAATTGCAAGGGTCACAGAAATTACAAGTGTAGCTATGGACTGGACTATAGTTCCTATCCTTTGACCAGTTGCCTGAAAAATTATGTTTTTTTTAGATAAAAGTGTACACAAAACTGTGTAGATTAAAGTTATTCACTTATGAGATGAATAATAAAACTGCTGCGTATACTACTATTATTTTTTTGTTTTTCATAGATTTATCCAAATGTTAAAATGCTTTGAAATTAATTTTATCAAAAATCTGTTCTTCGGTTATAATGTAGGAAGGTGGAGTATTGAAATGACCAGTATTATATTATAACACATCATCACTATAAGTGAGGGCTACATTATTCTTTTATGTCATTAATTTTCTAACTAATTTCTCTGGGTACGACCAAGATCTCAGATATAACAGACATCATTATAACCAGCAAGCAATACATAATTTTAAAATATTGATTAAGAAGTTTGAGTTCGATGGTGATAGGAAAGTATGGTGAGAAATCTGATTCTGATACCAACTGTAATAGTATCTAGTAACTCTTACTTTAAAATTTTTGAAACAAGTAAATATCATAACATACCCCTTGTACGGCGCTAGCTTCTCCAGAAAGTCTTGCACAAAGGCTTCCTGTGGCATTAGATTTATCGTCAAACCACCCAATTTCCTGTTTCAACATTGCTTCAAATGTTTGAGCCCTCAATCTCATTGTCATTCGTTCTCCAGAAATTGCAAACAGGTAGATCTATACAGTTTTGCTTTTATTAATTTAAGAGTATTGTGAAATATGTTTCAATAATAATAGGGTAATTTTAGTCTGTTCTTCTTTTTTATGAAAAAATTAGATGGTGTTTTTGTTTTAATATTCTAATCAGTTTGTAAAATCAATATGTAAAATCAATATGAATAATCAAATAAATATATTTTCTTGAATCTTCGAATAGGCTTTAATTTCACTTTGTGGTGCCATGTTTTATGTAAAAAGAAATAAAATAAATAAATAAAACACTTATTTTACAGTTTTGTGTTCACCACTGGTTTATTTTGAGTTTACTACCGGTTTCGAAGACCTCCGTCTTCATTGTCAGTTCTTCACGTCTTCATTCTTCACTGTCATAAACTTTAGTTTATCTTCACCTGACGATGAAGACGGAGGTCTTCGAAACCAGCCTTAAGGATAAACTTTAGTTTATCTTCACCTGACGATGAACACGGAGGTTTTCGTAACCAGTAGTAAACTCAAAATAAACCAGTGGTGAACACAAAAATATACGATAAGTGCTGTATTTATTTATTTTATTTCTTTTTAAATAAATATCTATTGGCATGTGCCTTAGCTTTTGACGTAACAACTCCTTATAAAAAATGACAACTAACTACATATGATTTAGTACATACTTTTTCATACAACTAACTACATCATCATCATCATCATCATCATTGTCAACCAGGGTCGATCCACTGCTGGATGAAGGTCTCCCCAAGTTGACAACTAACTACATATGATTTAGTATATACAAGCTCGCATTCTCAGTAATAGATTTTATGTTTTTCGTCTTTTAATTTTTTTTATTGAAAGAATTGCATTACAAGTCTTGTTAAATGACCTAATGCACAATGGATAGATTAATTGATTTATAAATGCAGTGATCAGAAATATAAACAAAACATGCTTACAACGAACACTGCTGTTTGTTGTGAATTGAGTGACATAACAGATATTATGGCGCCTCAACACCGTAAGTCAATCATGGTGTATTTCCAATACTTTCTTGCTTTCTACAATATTTTCAGAAAGAAAAAATAATAAAAGTTTCATTTTCGAGACAAGCTTGTAGCATTTTATATGTTCTATGAATTCTAAACTATTTACCCGTAGACTGAAAATATCCTATTAATTTTGTGATTCTCATCTTGGCTACATAATGATGTAAAATGGACTAATAATATAATCAAACATATTGTATTGTATTATATTAAACTTTTGTTGTATACAGTACAACCTGGCGGGGTTATTGCCATGTGGCAATCTCTTCCAACCAACCAGAAAGATGTTAAAGAGGCCTTAACTGAAAACCAAACAAGAATCCTTTTTTAAAAAATCTGGCTTCCAGTGGGAATTGAACCCGTAACCTCCAGGCTGGTAGACAGGTGGCTTACCAACTAGGCCACATCGGTCGTCAAACATAACCCTTGATTGAATATTAATCATAAGCCAAAAAAGTACTCATTAGAATAAGGAGTAAATCTTATTGAAATGGGAAACAGGAATTGGATTTTAATTACTACAAACTTTTTAAATAATACTATGTAAAGAAGAGAGAATAGTTACCATTAAGAATGTAGCAGATCCAATAATGATTCCAACAACTACAAAAAGAATGCAATATGTGTTGGTTAGCTTTCGTACTTCATCAGCAGACTCAGATGACAATGACTGAAAAAATAAAAGGACAATTAGTTTTGTATTGTATAATTACTTATGTTATATAAGATAACTAAGAATGTTTGTGTGGTTTCCGGTAGAGGGAAAAAAAAATTTAGTTTTGTAGTGATTTGCAAAAGGCGGATTTTTACCTGGGTCCTGGGCCACTCATTTACAGCAATTAGTGAATTAGTGCACTCTGACTTGATAACTACTAATTAAAATTAACATAATTCATGCTTATTTACCATGTGAATTTTAATTCGGTTTAAAAACTGCAGAAATGTCTTGTAAAATATGTGTGGTGTTTGGAAAAGATGTAGTTAGTAACACACTGTCCTGAAATGGCTTAAAAAACTCTCTTCAAGAGATAAAGCACGTGAAGATGCACCATGATCAGGAAGACCATCTGTCATTGATTATGCCGAGCTGCGCGTTTCTATTGAGACCAATTCAAGTAAGCAATGAAACTATTCATTCACATTCGTAACTTGGCAAGACATGAAAGTGTTACATACATTTTTAGCTGAAAATAAGTTATAAAAGTTATCAATTTCTTCTTCATTTCTATCAGGTTATCATTTTTAAATCACTTATTCACATGTGATGAAAATCTTATATTGCAAAACCAAGTGATAGTATAATTGAGTGTCCTCAGATGATGCAATACCATACTTTTCAATGGTACTGCTACACCCCCACAAGATTTTGCTGAGTTTCTCACTCCAGGCCAAACAATCATGGCGGAAGTCTCATCTACACAACTCAACCATATACAGGATTTTATAAAAGAATAATTCACAAACTTATGTCACATTGAGAAAGATTTATAGAATGTGAAGGTGAATATTTTGAATAAAACTTTATGAGTAAATTTCTCCTATTTTTTGGCTTTGATTATAAAAAATCGGCACAATTTTTTTTGGTTACCTGATATACGCCATTATGAAATTTTTTACACCTGAATGCGAAAACTAGAATGGGATATTTTGATTATGTTTTGAAAATCAATAGGAATCAAACCTAAAATCTCCAAGTGAAAGACAAGGGCTCCACCAAATGGATCACAGAGGCCGTCCTTAGTCTAGCATGGCAACAATTTATATTATTTGTATGGTGCTTTAGATTATCATATTCCTGCTTGTTTAATGAAATTAAAGATTCTTTGAAATTTTATTGATTTTTCTGTTATTTCACGTAAAGACCAGAGAGTCCAGAACAGACCTACTTGCGGTTTATGCATTTTCCCAGGGCCAGCATAGATTAAGGCAGAAGGACCAAGAGTGACCAGTGTGTTAAAGATATTGGTACTCCCTAGAAACTCCTACGGTTCTCAATTGTTAAGTTAATGTTTTCCCATGATGTCGGACCATAATCGGTCCATCATCACTACTATAATTTTCACTCAGGTGTGTTGCCACCGGAGAAGGAGTCCCTTTGGGCAGTTCCTTTTTTGCCACTATGTGACGTAAAAGAAAAAAGAAGATTTCGATCTTTTAGTGTAGATCGCGCTGGATGGGGACTTATTTTGTCCCCCATAACAGAGTTGGTGGAGGTGGAATCGAACTGAACTGAACTGTTAAGTTAATGTATTATGTTAACTTACCCCAATGAGATCACCAAAGATTACAGAGAATACAGGCATAGCAGCTCCCATAATAAGTGAACAGATGCAAGCAGCTAAAACAAACTTCCATTCTGGCGAGTTGAGCAAAACAATCTTTGACAATGGTAGTGGTTTGACGTCTTTTTCTTTTTCTTCTGGTTCTTCCTAAAAACGTTATTTTTTAAAGTCAAAAGATGCTAAATTGTAGAGTTCTATTTAATGTAAAATGTTAGATTTTGTCTTTTTTTGCATTTAACATATATTGTATTTGATTTTAATTCTTCAATATTTGTTTATTGAAACATTAAAATTTGTTTTTAACTAAGATTTTTTCAAGTTTAATCTCTGGGTTGTTTTTTATACCTGGCGCTGTGCAGATAGAGATAAAGAAAAAAATAATGCATCTAATTTTATCAAACACCCTTTACATTTCATTAAAAACACATGAATGATACAATATGCTTCCATCCAGTTTAGTCTGCAGTTTGGCACTCCAGGTCATCCCACGTTAGCGCAATACTGCAGATCTGCTTATTGTGACACCAGTGAATGGTGTAAGATAAGGATTTTATTGTTCTAGTCAATAGTAGGCAATAAAACAATGCAACTTATGGCCATACAACTGTATTCTCAATACGTATAGTTATAAGATGATGTATCCAATGATAAATCATCTCATTTGTAATGTATAATAAGTTTGCATAAAAGATAAAAACTTACTTCAATAATATCTTGTGTAACAAAATTGTCTTCATCCAATTCAGTCATACTGGTGTTACTTAATTTCCTGTTTTGTTCAACATCAAATTCTACAAAAAAAGAAATTGATTCAATAATATTATTTCCCCTAGTTTTAACAAACAACAAGAGGCTTTGTGAATCTATAGGCATCTATGTTAATTTTTTACTTTTTAATCTGACTGCAGAAATTTTGTGTAACTTACCAGATGTCTCTAGTTCTACTATGTTGAATGGTATTGCGATTTGTCGCGTGAGTGTGTTACATGAGCAGTTCAAAATTATGAATGTTTCAGATATACATATCAAACAATGGACTGTTATTGAATACCTTACTGTGAAAGAAGTGAGTCCTATCGAAACCCATTTATACCTCAGAAATGTATATGGTGACAATACCGTTTATGTGATCACAGTTACACATTTGGTCAGGCATTTCAAGAGTGGGGAAATTGAAATTATTTATAAAGAAAACAAGGACCGAAACACTTAGATAGGACAGGATACGCTGTACTTTATCTCACTCTTCTCAAAATCTCCATCTGACACCCCCTGATTGGCACTCCCTCCTCATGTTGAAGAATACACTCCATGGATACTATTTTCCAGATGACCTGCTTAAGAAAAGTGTTTGTGAGAGCCCTCAAGAGTCAAAGCGCAAAATTTGACAAGACTGGAATACAGTGTCTGATTCAAAGATAGCAAAAGTGTAGAGAAAGTGAAAAAAGTAACATGGTGTTCATTAATTACTGAAGGTTACTTCAATTACAAAGCATTAGTTCTCTACTGCCACTCATTAGAGAAATATAAGAATCAACATCGAAAAAGTTCTGGATATAGGTTTCAGTTGGCAGATATCAAATGAATAAACTGGCTTTACGAGAGGAAAGGGTACAAAAGAGAAGATTCTTAGTGTGCTCTAACTCGTTACATTTTTTCAAGAATTCCAGACATCAATTGTTCTTTGTTTTGAGAATTACAAAAAGGCTTTTGACTGTATGATGGGAAGCTATTAAATATGAAAGTTCCTGCGTACTTTGTTCACTTCATCCAAAATTTGTACAATAATAGCAAAGCAAAAGTGCTCAGAAATTCTATAAATGCAGCCAAATTAAAAGAACAGAAGGGAGTGAGACAATAATGCATTTTGTCACCTGATCTATTTTACGTAAATGGAGAGTTTATAATACAAAGATGACACTGGATGGTTGGATCCATAGAGTTTCAACTAGAAGTGAGGGACTGTGCAATATTGGGTACATTGATGACATTCAACTCATCCAAAATAAATTAATGAACTTCTCCGTCGTTTTACCTGGATATGAACAATGTGGCCCTCAAAATCAACGGATCCAAGGCTTAAATCATAATAACATAAAAACAATCTGCTACAAAATAACAAGTAAATGTTATACGACATGGTGTATGCTATATAATATATGCTATACGGCTATATATTAAATGACTTTGTCTATCTCGATTTTCAATATACAATAATGGGGGACAAAATTTGAAGAATTGTCCCCCATTAATGGGAGACAAAATTTGAAAATGAATTGCAATATCCAAAAGTGCAATGCCCCAACTTGAAAATATATTATGTGAAAAAATAGAGACATCTCAAATTAAACCTAAATTTATTTTGTAAAAGAGCTTTCTCTATATGTATTCATGAATTAATATGAACAATAACGGCATCATATCGAAGGAGGATTGATACTTTTGAAATGTGGTATCCGCGACAAATGCCGAGGCATATGCTGTACACATGGTTCTATTCTGGAGCTCTAAATTAAAGATATGCTTTTGACCCTCTGCCTAAGGCATAATCAATTTTTCTACAATGTAACTTGGAGAGAGCATGATGTCTGAAAATATTTGTAACTAGTAATGTTGATAGAAGAAGAGAATGAGGAAGATCACCATCATATTGGATTGATTAAGTCAAGACTACAGCAGGATATTTGGTGGTGTTAGCACTTTACATAGCTGAGTATGGGGACAACTGGAGGAGAGTCAGGAATAGAGTTGGTGCAGTTCATGAAGATTGTCTCATTTCAATGAGATGTGAAGATAAGAAAATACACATATATACTGACAATGACTTTTATAGCCTTTACTCAAGCATAAGATTTGATACTAGTATGCCGAAGCATAGTGCCCCTTGTTCGAAGAAGATTGTCTGTCCATCCTGTGGATATATGATGCCTATGCATGTAGTATCAGTGTTGCTAAAGCTATCTTAAAAAGCAGCACTTAGCTAAATTTACTTTTCAATCTAAAGTAGCATACTACTTAAAAAGCCAAGTAAAAAGTATAGCAGAACTATTGTACAGCTACTTTATGACGAAACAGTTACTTGTAACACATTTTTTTTACAACACTGATTATAATTGTGTGGAAGCTGTTGTACTTCAGCAAACACACAGTCTTGACTGATCAAGCTTGAAGTTTTGATGGCAAAAAGATTGGCAGTTTAAACATTCCAAAGTTTTGTAAACTTCATTAAACTATTCTTATCTCCGTTTACACATCACAAATTATCGATTTTGTTTCAACTCATTGTAAAAGAATAGTTTAGTTTAAAAATGTAAAAGAAAAACATATTTACCATAATCACTATCAGCTGGAGAAATTTGTGCAGTTACAAGTCGAAAGTAATGTCCTTTTAGTTCAATCAGTTCTTTGTGAGTTCCCTTCTCCACAATTTGTCCTTGATCCATGACTACAATCACATCAGCTCCCTTGATGGTTGACAGCCGATGAGCTATTATTATAGTAGTACGACCCTGACTTGCCTTGAAAAAAAAAAAAATCATCTAAATATAAAATCTTATATGAAAGTAATTAATTACCACACTATGTTAAATATCATCAAGAATAATAAGAAGAAAGTTCATTGCATTTTATTCAAAAGTATTTCCATGTTTTGTCAGTGATTTCAGGAAATACTTTTTCCACTGTTGTGTCATCTGTGTGAGTGTGATATTTGTCCACGTATGTATTTTACATATATATTGTCCACGAGTATTTTGTCCCATTATTCGAGTTTGTGGTTTTTATAACCCAATCTCTCTCTCTCTGTAGACCGTGCCATCATGCCACACTAATGTCAACTAGAGGTGTAAGTGGTGACCTAATCTCATGGTATACATTTGCATATCTGTTGTGTGTTAGGGTAGGCCCAGTCAAGTTCTGCCAAGACTCACTCTACTTGCTCCACCCCATACACCCTCCAGCAACACCCCACCGCCTCGGATACACAGCATCATGATGGCAACATAGAAGACAGAATATAACAGATCATGATGGAAAGTAGAATAATAATATTTATATATTAGTGTAAATGTTGAGTGTAATTAATTATACCCTTACAGTCACACGACACCAACAGTAAAAACTTTTTTATCATTAGAGTTCGTCTTGCTACTTGCCCTTTTACAATAACAACAATTTTTTTTACATCCCTGGTTTGAGGAAAACGTACACTTTTTGTCTCCAGTGAAAAGATGATTAAAAAATTGTCTTTTTCATTTCAATTTAAAAAAAATGATTGCATATGTTTATTTGGTATTTCAATTCTAAAAAATGATTGCATATGATCAACAGAGCTATCAACATAGCGAATATAGAACCGGAATATTCGCTTAGTTGATGCATCATCCATTTTTATATTCTCTACATCTTTTCAATTTTTTTATGCTATTCTTGACCGTGGATATTGTAAATTATTAGCAATTGGTTTAATTGATAAAGTTGAATTTGCTTTGATTTCAGTGATGACAATGTTATCATTCACTTTTATTGAATAATTTTCTAATCTCTAGCATCATTTTTAACTATCCAAAACATTGCCTTTTAAAATGTTTGCCTGTGTGTACCAAATATATTATAGTTTGGAAATTCTAGGATGAGTCCTGTGACAGCTTACAAATTTGCCCCAATACAACCTTGTAACGATGTTCAGTAATTTTAATTATTTTATCAACTTTAATACAAGCCTCAATTTTAATAAATAGCAAGTTATTTAGGTAAATACATTACATAAGGTTGTATTGGGGCAAATTTGTGAGCTGTCACAGGACTCATTCTAGAATTTCCGAACTATAGTGATCAAATATTTTGGGTACTCGCTATTGAGTGTTTGAAATATTATCTGTCCAGCTTGTAAATTTCAGTGTATGGCATTTGACATAAAATGAGTAAGTATGTGCTGTTTGCAGAGAAGAAAAGTATGTATTCTTGAAATCATATTATTTGAAATGAATATGTCGTGATGTTTTCTGTGTGGTATAATATATAATAATCTTGTAATAAAAGTTATGTCAAATGCGGATAAATATTTGGAATATTAAATCAAATAAATTTACAAAAAGAAGTCCATTTCGTGAATTCATACTAAAATTAAAAAATTACAAGACTAAAATCATACAGAACCACAATCCTAAAAAGAGATTTAAGAATCACCAATAAACATCAAATCGATAAAAAAAATAGTTATTAATCATTCATAAGTCAAATTCAAAAAGTACTCGTAGCTAACATTTCATAGGTATTTTTTTAATAGACTTCTTAGTTGAAAATTAAATTAGCTAAGCGTAATTTTTTAAATAAACGGAAAACAGTTTAACCTATCGAAATCAAAAATAAATACCTTATCCAATGCAACTTGTACTTTGTGCTCACTAGCATTGTCCAACGCTGAGGTGGCTTCATCCAAGAGTAAAATTTTGGGATTTCTCACCAAAGCACGAGCAATGGCAATACGTTGCTTTTGACCTCCAGAAAGTTGAGTTCCTCTTTCACCTACCAATGTTTGATAACCCTGAAATTCATTATTTCAGTTTTTTCATATACTCGTATTTATTATGTTTTGCACATATTTGTATAATATACCATTTTTATTTAATCCTTTTCTTCTTTATTAACAATTTGAGCAAATACTAAAATGTATTTGCTATCTTAAGTCATTTTAGTATTAACCTGGGGGTTTATTGCCTTCCAACTACCCAAAATGATGTTAAAAAATCTTATGTGATAAACCTTTTTTTTTAGCTACCGTTGGGAATTAAACACAAAACCTCCTATAGGAACACAAGAATTTTATCAACTAGGTCTCAGTGGTCCCTTATATTTACATAGTTTTTGATCTTTAGTTAAGGTGCCAATCGTGCTTGCTTTTTATAACCTTTATATATATTTTTTTATTTGAATTAGTCATATGTCTTTCAATGAAATGCATGTTGTATTCCAGAAAAGTATATTTGCAAGACTTAAGACATCCACATATGAATATTTGTGAAAAAAAATTAAGAATTTTGTAACATAATTTTTTAAAATTAAAATTGAGTTATATTTCAAATATTCATCTTCCAACAATACACATAAAATTTATTAAAAATATAGGAATATTACAAAAGTGTTGAGTACCTTCGGCAATAATCTTATGAAATCATAAGCATTGGCTTGTTGTGCTGCTGTTTCAATGTCCTCGGGAGTAGCCTCGTCCCAGCCGTATCGGATGTTTTCATATATTGTTGTATTGAACAACACTGGCTCTTGTCCGACCACACCAATGTTGCTTCTGAGCCAGTTCACTGACAGATCTTTTATGTTGTCGTTGTCCAAAATTATCTAAAAAAAATATTTAATAGAAATAAAAATGTTATTATTTTTTACTTTTCATACACTTAAAGACAATAACTTTCAGCCAACTGTAATATTTTAACATTGTAATATAAACATTGTAAAAATTAAATAAACATTGTAAAAATTATGAAAAATAAATGTTCCGAGTCTTGGCGAAGGGGACAGTTGTCCCAGGGTTAATGCTAAGGGGGCAAAAAATCAGCAACGTAAATGATTTTTTTCGAAAGCTTTTCCTCAGTCATTACACGCTCTGTCAGCATCAAAGCCTTTATTTCCAAAATTCCTAACAATGTTTGTTATTTTTGCTTTCACTTGGACTTCAGATATGGAAGCTAGAGTAAAAACGACTAGAAATTTTAAACAATGTAACAAGTACTGATACTGGATTTTTTAGAATACTATAATTTTTGAACTAATTAATTAATGTATAAATCAACATATTACATAATTCACGTCATTTGTACATCAGCCACTGGAATCTTATACTCAAAACATGTTTTATGACTGTTATAATAAATATAAAGTTCAATTGTTTATTTAAACTGTCATCAACAGATTGACGTCACAGGCCCTTTAGTATAGAAAAATGCACATTGATAGATCAGTGCATAGGGCCTATAAGGGTTGATACACAAACATTGTATATATTAATCAAGTATATTAAATGAACATGTAAATTTGCTTCTTAAAATAATGGAGCGCAATATAGACTAAATAAAATATGAGTGTTGATTTTAAATGTTATTATATCTTATCCACTTATAAGGATGAAAGTCACTCTTACACTTTTATCAATACATCTTGTCACTATTTTTTGTTTGTTTACCTGTTGAATTATTCAAAGAAAATATATTTCATCTATCTGATAAATCTTATGCTTAAAATACTCACATTTCCTTCCAAGGGGTCATAAAATCTCTGTACCAATTGAATACATGTTGATTTGCCACACCCTGAACTTCCAACGATGGCAACTGTCTGTCCGTTTCTAATTGTCAAGTTTAATCCTTGTAAAATCTAAAATAATTGTTAAATAAAATAAATTATTGTCATACAAAGTAAGTGACACATAGTCAGTAAAATTTTAACTATAAATTATAGAAACTAAGAAGAGTTAAAAAAAATGAAAAATAGTATATGTTCAGTTTTCAATCATCATTCACTATCATTGAAAATTTATCAGGTTTGGCATCACTTTGATTTGTTGTTATTGTCATATCTTTTCAATGATGCAGAAAAAGTTATTGTAAAAGAATACCTTCTCCACTACCACCACATCGAAATCAGAAGAAAGACAATCATAATGCAATAAGAAAATCTATTTGCATCAAGAGCAATAAGTTTGAAACTTCTAATGATATGTGTAGCTAATATGATAATCTATTTAACTTTATAAGATCAGAGAAAATTAGGAGCAAAAATATATTTATCTCAGCTCATGTCTAGTGTTGTTAGTCGTTGCCTTAGTTGCTGAACCTTATAGACGATGATGCTCCCGTCATTTCAATGTCAATTCAGTTGGAAAGTGAAGCTGTACCCTGTAGTTTTGTTTATTTTTTCTCTCTTTTATGTTAGTGACCCGTTGCACACCAGCAAACTCACCAGCTGCACCACTTTACTGAATCAGATGGCATACCGAAGTGAAAAGATCGGAGGACACCAGCATATTTTTCTTTTTTTTTTCAAAGAATAGATATGACCAAAGTTACAAGCATCCTTATACCTCCAAATACTAGGTGGAAAAATGGCTGTGTCATTCGAGTGGAGCAACACAGCACACAGTTAGAGGGCTGTTAGTAGTCATCTTGAAGTTTATTGTGTGGAATTCTGAGTTCATTAATCCATTTGTCTTGCCTTCTTTGCTTGCACAACTTTATAATTTTGGTATCATAATTTCTTTTAAACACATTTGATTTAAGTCAAAGTTAGCTATTAAAATTTTGAATACATATGTCATACATACATCGACATCTGGTCTAGATGGGTAGTTGAAATATATATTTTCAAATGTAATATTTCCTTCGCAAGAGTCTGGTCTCAAACCCCAATCTTTCAAAGGGTCAATGGTAGGAACATGGTCTATGACGGAGAATATTTTAGCCCCAGCTCCCTTTGCCATACCAAACACCTCTATCAGTGGAGTGGATATACCAAAATTCATTGAACCCATCAAAACACCAAAGAATACCTTGAAGATACAGAAAAATGATTTTATTTGTAGGTTTATTGATTATTTTTAATTATAATACATACTTAGTACATTTACAGTAAATATACGTGTATAGCTGTATGACCTGTCCCTATTACATTTTTTAATACGTGAGGAGCTCAACTTTTACAATACCACACTACAATTTAATTAACATAATCACGAAACTATTTTTTCTTCTAAATATCATTATTATAAAAAATGATTATCCAGATCTAACCTATTCAGAACGCTCTGAAGTTTGTCTGAAGTGAAAAAATTGTAATATCAAAAATCAGATGTCACTCTAATAGTACATTATTATCGATGATTATTTAGATAGTTCTGATTTATAAATAACAGATGCTGCACTGTTTTCACTTTTGTATATAAAATGAGACAAACGCTGTGATCATTTAATTATAAAATTGAAATAATAAGTCTGGATGTAGTGTTGAATAAATAATAATCACAAGAGAAGATTTTGAAGTTTTTACATTTAGCTGTCAGTTGAAGTGTCGAGGTAGTATAATTGTGTTTAGTGCGGTCTTTTACTTGGAAAATTGATAAAAAATGTATTTATAGGAGCAGTGAATATTTTATATTCAACCGCCATTTTATAACAGTTCAGATATGCTATAAAATATCTCTGAAACCGTGTATGACATGAGTTAATTGCTTAGTTTTAATAATATTTATGTTATAAAAAAGCAATGAAAATATAATCTAAAAAATTGAGATTGAAAAACCAAAATAATTTACAGCAATACATTGTGATTGTTCTATACAAATTTAAGAATAAAATTGTGTTTTTTAAGAATTTCAACATTAAACTTCTGAAATAAAAAGTATGCATGCAAAAATACTGTATACATGATAGTTACTACAACTTTTCATCATCATGCCATATTCTAGGACTTCTCAAACTTTTCATACCTTCTGTACTACTTATTCTTGTAAATCTATCATTATTTCCATTATTTCCATCTAACTAAACCATCTCAGTTTTCCTTTCTTCATCTTAAGCACTACACATTCTTTCAATTCTAATATCTGCATTCCTTTTTTATGATATATTGTTTTTCCACCCATTCTATGCAATTCTCATTTGTACTGCATTATCATTTCATTACTGTTTTGCCATATCCAAGTTACGCTATTCATTTAATTTTCTAGTATACTTTCAAAAGCTTCTACTTTTAATTCATTTATAACTAATTTGAAAATATATGAATGAGAAGAAGATATCTACTTTGCTATAATTTCAGGTACAAATAACATGTTTAGATTTTTTGGCCTACGAGTATATGCAATGTTTCTTGCTGTTTAATCAAATAATTTTAGAATTGAATGACTTAAACTTACAGCAACCATGTCTCCAGCAGAATAATTTTCATCCTCATCAAGGTATAAAGATACACCATACCAGAATGACAAAGCATATGTGCCATAGATGCAGAACCATAAGATTCCAAAACCAAGACCAGTAAAGAAACCTAAAGGGGAAGAAATAGAGAAAGTTAATCAATTATTTACAAAAAAATACATTCCTTTGCAATTTCTTTTGCATACAGTGGTATAACTATGCTAATGCGGTGCATTGAGGCGCACTAAATTTTTTTATGTATAGGCGCACCAAAAATTTTTATGTAAAACTTTTGCGACTTACTTCTCCCAGCCCTTTTATGGACTAATCATTTTTAAAATTCACCGTAGCAAGAAATGGAATTATTAAATATAAAAAATATTTATCATGTTGATTACGAAAACATGTAATAATATTAGAGATGTGTACAGTAATTCCATGCAATAAAGTTGTGTAAGGAGCAAGACCATGGCCAGAAAGCGAAGCAAGGCTTATTTTCTGTTGTGAGCAGTGATCGTTTTGTTTTTTTTATGAAAGTGTAATTATTTTAGGAGATAAGATGTGAATTTTGTTTTTATTATTTAATTAATATAACCTCGTAGTACTTTACATTCTTACATATGGGCCTTTTTGAGACTGAATTTTTATATTTTTCAGGCCTATCTTATATTGATACCCAATTTAAGCATATGCCATTATTTGGATAGATGGTGATGACCTCTGTGGCCTAGTCGATAAGATGCTTGTCTCCCAGCCCCAGGGGTTGTGGGCTGAATTCCCATTGGTGCCCAATTTTTTTTCAAAGTCTAGTTTTCACTTGAGGTTTGTTAAGTATATTTCTGGTGGGTTGTGGAAGAGATTACCACATGACAATAAATTCTCCAGCTTCTATAAAAAGAAACTGTAATATAATATAACTCTTAAGCACAAGCTAGAATTAGAGGTTTTTAAAAAAGTTCCCAGAGTTTTCTTAGTATAAGCCCCATTGTTAGTAAATGTATTAACATTGGATTTATTATCCAGGGTCATTATTTTATAATCATAATTTTAATATCTGCCCAAACATTAGGGGAAGTATTATTGGTGTCAATCGTCTGATGGATAGTAGAATTTGTATTCATTATTGACATTCTGTTTTTTATATTCTCCTTTTAGATATTATATTATCACATACGCTGGTGATCTTACTCAGATTTACCGATGCTCTTGAGTTCCATTTTGTTAAGTGATATTATGTTATTAAATGTGGTATAAAAATAACATACTTTTAAAAATGATTAAATGAGTCAGGTTTACTCGTAAGGGATGATAAAAATAGCAAAGATTCTTACCTCTTTTGATATTGATAGTTTTGGCCCTTTCCAAATTGTCTCTGTATCTCTTGGCTTCTTTAGCTTGTCCTCCAAATGCAACAACAGTTCTAATACCACTCAATACTTCTTCTGCTACTGATCCAGCATAGCCATATGCTGTTGATTCTTGCTTTGCAAGTTTTGAAGACATCTAGGAATAACAATATACATAATTTTAACAATAATAATATGATTATCAGTTTATCAAAACAAATTATTTTTTAATTTACAAACATTGAAATAGATCAATTAAGTACAGTGATACGTTGCTTTATGTCCATTTTCTCTTACATCTGATTTCAATTACTCCCCCTACTTGACTTAGATTCATGCACTTCCCACTTATGTCCGACAACTTATGAGTTCGATTTAATTAGTCATTGATCCAGAATCCAACCCTTTTTCGGGCTGCCGGGGACGAAAATGCCTACTCTCAGGTGATATTCAACATTGGGGAGACCTGACATGACACTGGGAAGAAGATTGATCCAGAATGTTCTAGGCATTCACTTTTACTCAGACTGCATGCAATATTTCTCGTTCAGTCTAATTGTATTGTATTGTATTATACTTTCATTGTATATAGTATAACTTGACAGGTTTATTACCATTTACCAATCTCTGATAAACAAACCATAAGAGACCATAAATGAAAACCAAACTGGAATCTTTTTTGAAAAATCTGTAATATGCTTGAACTTTAGTTTACTTTTTACTTATATCCAAGTTCTGGTCACTAATTAGACATAAAAATAAGATATTGATGTACCTGTAGTAAAATTACTATAATTACACTAAACAGATTTGAATCGCTTTATGTATGAGATAATATTCATTAAACACTCGTAATTTTTGAAAGAAAAGATATGACTATTAATATTGTTTCATTAAAATAATTGGAAAAATACCGAAATCATTTGCTAAATGTTCTTTCAAAAAAATATTCTACTTTTTTTAAACAAACTCAATAGATAAACCAACATCTTATACGTTTCATCGTGATAAAACAGCACAGTTCTTGGCCAGTTACCAACTCCATCCTCAATATGTGACCCAACCACATCCAATCTTTATTGTGATGGTTATAAGCTGCTGTTGCACCAAAGATGAACAGTTTTATCAAAGATTTTGGTTTTAACTTTGTAGGACTCCTTTCTATCTGAAGACAACCTCGGGAAAGGAGGTAGAAACAAGTGTAGCGGGGACTAATGTTGGAATAACCAACGGTTTTATTCATCACATGATCGTATCACCCCATTCTCCTAAGGCATCTGTTCTCAAAACTGATATATTTTCTCTCTTGGCCTTGGTAACATGCCAAGATTTAGAGCCATACAGCAAAAACGGCATGATACAAGCATCAAACAGCCGACATTTTGTCTTCAGACCTAATGAGTCCCGTATAGCCTTCATATTGTTAAAGGCATCACTTTCAGCACCTATTATAATAGTAAGCTCATTTCTGAGATCCTCATTCTCAGTGATCATAGCATACAAATAAAGGCATCACTTTCAGCACCTATTATAATAGTAAGCTCATTTCTGAGATCCTCATTCTCAGTGATCATAGCATACAAATAAAGGCATCACTTTCAGCACCTATTATAATAGGAAGCTCATTTCTGAGATCCTCATTCTCAGTGATCATAGCATACAAATAAAGGCATCAATTTCAGCACCTATTATAATAGTAAGCTCATTTCTGAGATCCTCATTCTCAGTGATCATAGCATACAAATACTTAAATTTATTGATTGTTGGCTGGGATGTCATTTATATACAGGGGGGCATCCTTATTAAGGCACAAGTTGGTATGGATCAGCTCTGTCTTCCCAGCGTTTATATACAGGTGAAGACGGAAAAAGTTGTCTGATAGCCTACGTGCTATGACTTCTAATAAAGCAATATTACCGCATATGTATTGAACCAAAAGGTTGTTGTTTTCCCAAAATATTAAACATTTCTAGTGCTATAAGTAACATAATTCATTTGAAAAGTAGCTGTAAAGTAGCCCTGTTACTATTTGTTTATTAAAATACTTTAATACCAAGCTACTTTAGATTGAAAAGTATCAGTAAAAGTTCTACTTTTACAAAGTAACTATAACAAACCTATAAACAACTCACCCTGTCTAAAGGTGAGTTGTTTTGTATGAAATTTAAATTAGTTGCATTTTGATTAGAGAATCAGTGAGCTAAACACATAACCAAACATCTAAGAAAAAGTTAATTAAGGAAATATGTAATGCATGAGTGAACATTATAGGAATGTACAAAAGCTTGAAATAAAGATTAAAACAAAAATACTTACAATACCAACTACACCGACAGAGATCAATGTGATCGGGAATGAAGCGAGACACACCAATGCCATTTTCCAGCCTCGTACTAGAGCGAGGATGATGCAACTCAGAAATGATACCCAGTAATGGGAACAAGTAGTCACTTTCTCACCAATTCCATCTTCTAGTTTGAGGAGGTCGCTATTATTCAAATTAAAATATATTAATAACTTATAGTTATTTTAATTAATTGTAAGTGTTATTATAGAAATTACTTTTACCTTGAAGTTGTTAATTAAATAGTATTATTACATACAACACTTTTACCTAGAATTTGTTAATTAAATAGTATTATTACTTACACAGGCCACTATTCCTACAGATCTGGTTACTCTGCAGTTAAATAGTATTACTACTTACACGGGCCACTATTCCTACAGATCTGGTTACTCTGCAGTTAAATAGTATTACGAGTATTACTTATATGGACCATTATTCCTACAGATCTGGTAACTCTGCAGTTAAATAGTATTACTACTTACACGGGCCACTATTCCTACAGATCTGGTTACTCTGCAGTTAAATAGTATTACGAGTATTACTTATATGGACCATTATTCCTACAGATCTGGTAACTCTGCAGTTAAATAGTATTACTACTTACACAGGCCACTATTCCTACAGATCTGGTTACTCTGCAGTTAAATAGTATTACGAGTATTACTTATATGGACCATTATTCCTACAGATCTGGTAACTCTGCAGTTAAATAGTATTACTACTTACACAGGCCACTATTCCTACAGATCTGGTTACTCTGCAGTTAAATAGTATTACGAGTATTACTTATATGGACCATTATTCCTACAGATCTGGTTACTCTGCAGTTAAATAGTATTACTACTTACACAGGCCACTATTCCTACAGATCTGATTACAGTTAAAAATCTTTGTCAAGTGTCGCAGGGATACATTCAATATGATTCAACTTTTTTTATTTTTATTTTAATAACAATGTATGGCATGGAAATATAATCTTTATTGCCAGGTTTGTACTTTTTTCCCATTACGGAAAGAGTTTAATTTTTTTCTTTGGGAGGTCGCATTCTTGACAACTTTAAAAATCCTCACTTATCACATCGAATACTTCCTCCTGCTTCAACAACACTGTCCAGTGAGAACACACATACGATACCTCTATAAAACCAAAAATCAACAACCTAACAAGAAAAAAAAAAAGGATCTTTCAAACTCCGATGAAAACATCAACCTAATAGGCTAATAGGCACCCTCCTCTCTGATTCAACTTTAACTCAAGCGTTGCCATTTTTTTTCACGATGAGCGTAATCATCACGATGTAATTCAAAATCTAGGACATTCCTCCTTCGAAAAACTTAGGACAAACACACTTTAAGTCAGAGATAACCACAAAGTGTATTCTAGTGTTGGGAAATCAAAGAGATAATGACCCAAGTGGTAATACTGCAGTAGTGAAAAATAATCCAATTTCTAAACTTATTGTGTTTTTTAAGACACATGAAAAACCTTCCTGAAGAGAGTAATACTTATTATATATGTTCCATCAAAAGCACACTACTCCTATTTTGAAAAGTATAAAAATAGGAAAAAAAATGACATGCGCCTTATAATTAAAATATTCTTGTTGCGGATATTCATTTTGTATTTCGGGAATGGTCTGAATGGTCAACAAGTGTTTAATTATATGGCCATTGATATTGAATTTCTTTATTGAAAATAATTACTTACTCTGTCATTCTTGAAGCAAAATTACCCGATTCATTAAGATCATAATAGCTAATATCTTGGTTCAAAGCTGATTGCATAAATTTCCTCTTGATCGTGAATATCTGAAAAAATAAAAAGTAAAATTCTTGAAATCATAACTTTGATTGTAGATTAATTAAGTTATATACAAACAAATGTTATGTCTACCTTTGATGTTAAGGTCCATATGATTTATCATTACTTTCCAAAGACAGCTACTATTCTAAACTATCCAAGTTAGTATATATGATATACTCGTACATATACTACACCTATCCAGGAGTGTAGAATTGGTCCACCTGTCTCTTAAATTATTTGTGATATTACTTTGTCTCAGAAATTGAAATGTTGCTTTACAGTACACATATGCTACATGGTATACAATTAGGGTGACCAGCTCTCAGAGTTTCACTCAGTTTCAAAGCTTTAACGCTGTCTCTCTGGGCTCCAGGTTTTGTTATAATTTCTTCGGGTTATGCTAATTTTCTAATAATGTCCAAAATAAATTTAACCGAAAGTCGGTCACATCAATGAAAATAAAATACATTTCATATGATCGTCGACTATCTTGCACGCGTCGTGAGCATGTAGCGCGTTGCGTCAGATTAATATGAAATATAATTTTTACTTTAGATCAACATCCCAGTTTATACTTTTATCTCTACTCTTCAAAAAATGTTAGTTAACATAATCATTTCGACTGATTATTATACTTTATCAAAAGAAAAGTACATTTCTTTTAACATTGACAGAAAGGAATAAAAAAATTGTGTTTATTTGCTTGTGTTTTGTTTTCTATAAACATCATGTATTTCACATTGAAGAAATTTTTTTTAAACATTTTTTACATAAACACAATGTCAAGGTTTAGATAAACTGAAATCTGGTCACCTTATGTGCAATTATATGACAATTTTGTTAACACTCAACAGGTAGTTCATCCCCTTCTAAGAATAACTGTAAAGTAACCATTACTACTTATTATCTAGCTACTTTAAATTGAAAAGTTGCTGTATCAGTCATAATTTTATAATTAATTATAATTATACTGCAATTTGCTAGTAAAAAAATAAGTTTATAAATTAATTTATTCTGCAATATATATAAATATATTTCCAAATAAGAACATTTATGATCCAACTGCAGTTCCACAGTTTCATCTTCCAAGATTATGATAAGTATATTAATTATGTACTACAATTTTAATGCTTTATTATGATTAATGTAACATGGCGGTGTGTTTTTCTAGCGGCATATCTGATTTACATGATTGAGCAAAAGCTTTTTTGTCAGCTACGAGTGTATTAAAAAACACCCTAAACTCCTGTTGTGTTAATTTTGCTGCTAAATAAAGAGATCTCTATGTTAGTATATTAATCAGGCATTAGTTTTTTTATATAGTTTAACTATGTATAAATAAAATTTACCTGATTATGCGCTGTATAGTTTGACAACATTGCTGAAAGGTAGGTGAAAATGAGTAGACCCAAACCAAGTCCAACATTTCTAAGTGCAAAGATTTCTACTTCACGCTGGAAATCTACACTTCCTGGAGGCACATTAGAACCTGGTATCTGTGACAATACGAAGCCCACCATGGCATCTGTTAGCTGGGCAAATATTATGGTGTTCAGCACAGCTACACCACCCGTTACAAATGAGCTTATCAGAGCTATGGCTAGAAATATCCTGTCTATTGTTGTTGAAAATCTGAACTGAAATGTAATAAATAAAAAAATATTATTTTTATTGATCAAGTTTATCATAAATATTGTATTCTCATCTATTATGGATCACATGCGATGTGGCAGGCACATTTGGAATAAATTTGTGATGTGGTTTTAAGTTCTTAAAAAATCGTTTTCACTCTCAGGGTCTCTATGAAATGTTTGTGGTTGGTTGGCAGAGATTCCCACATACACCTGACAGGTTATGCTGTTCACAATGAAAGTGTAATACAGTGCTCTCTGCCATTTGTATGATTAATGATATGGATAAGGAGTTAGGATAAGGAGGCCAATTGTTTCCCGAGTCGATTCCAAAGATTGATATCGTTAATCACGGATACATTTTAAAAATACTCCCAATACTGATATATGAGGGTTATTTGGAGACAGGAGATATGGAACACTCAATAGAGAACAGCGAATAATATTAACAAGAAGATTGTATATGTTAAAAAGTTAAAAAACCTGGTTTAGCCTTTCCTCTCTTTGGACCGCATCTTCACATTGATCTAATAAAAGGCTGCATCAGATTAAATCCGATCATCTTCGTACATAACTTTACGTTTGATTTGTCAAGAGTGTGTGCAAGAGCTTGCATACAATACATGCAAAGGCATCTTCTATCTCTATAAAATGGCTGATGATCATACTTGATCATGAGGGATTGTCTATAATATCAAAAGCATTTTTTAAGAATTCTCACAAATGTGAACTGATTGAACAAAAATAAAATGTTATGGCTTAAAGAACATGTCAAAACTTACCATCCCTAAGAAAGAGACAGGGGGAGGCCCATCGTCTGGGGGTGTCGAGTCCTTACTTAATTGACTTTCTGTTTCTGATGTTGTCGGTATAAATTTTCTACAAAAATAATGGAAAAGTCCTTTAGAAACACAGCATCTAGTTATTTATGTCAAGTGGTTTTTATTAATGGTAAAAACATGGTGATCCTGTTGAAGATGTCGAATTCAAACTTTATGTATTTGGCTGATTTACTTTCCATTATGAATTTATTTAGTTAAATTTCAATGTTGAAATCATTCAAAATGTGTGATAAAACAATTTATTTATTTACGGTCAATTTTGACCATTACAATTTTTAACAAAACATTTTTAAAATTCAGACTGTGTGTGAATACAAAAATACAAGATGTAACCACTATAGGCCAACGTTCAGAAAGCCCAGGGTCGTATGTCGTACAAAAAAAGTTAAGAAATTATAAAAAAACCAACAATAGGATTGGTAGTATGTTGGGATAGCTGATGACATTACGAAAATCAACGAATTCGGAGGGTTGCTTGTGCTGTTCGGTTATTCTGTGTCAGCATTGTTGTTTTTTTCTTTCTTTTGGTAGTGTTTTGGAATATGCTGAGTTAGTTTTTTGTTTAATTACATGCGTGTAAACAATTGCAATGCGTCAATTTTCAAGTCATAAATCAACATTAATAAATAAAATAGAAACATTAAAAACTATTATGCATGGTATTTCCCCCAACTCTGAGAGTATTGAGACACAGAGCCACTTGAACGAGTTATAAAATGTTTCAGCGACTACACACACTCCTCAAAAAAATATATTTTCGATGAAAATCGAAATTTAATTTTTTGTTGAAATAATTCAATAGATATAAAATAAAACATAATTAAAGAACATTTTAATTTCGATGCTGAAATAATTCAAAATGTGAAATTATAAATACAATATATGTTACTTTGGTCAAACTATAGTTTTATTTCGATATTGAAATCATTGAAAAAAGTTAAACTACAGTTAAATTACAATGCAGAAATAATTAAACATTATCAGAAATATACATAGTACGGTCCAAAAGTTTTCACCTCAAGGATATGCAAAACCATATTGAAAACTAAATAAAATATTTCATGATAGAATGAAATATTTTATTTAGTTTTCAATATGGTTACCAATATAGTTGTAGTCCGATTTTTTAGAATGAAGTATTAATTTTTGATACAACTGTAAAATGTGGTGAAGTTTTGTTCTCAAAATTGTGTAATATTGAGGAAATCACATCTTCGTCACTTCTAATTTTTTAAGCTATAGAAGTGTGCACAGGCATATTGTCGTACAATAATCTCACGCCTCGTGACAGCTTTCCTCAGTTTTAGTTTTTATCGCATCCTTTAATTTGTACATTAATGAAGCATAATACTTGCTAGTAACCGTATTGTTTCTCTTTGAAGTTAATTAGTGGAATTCCCTGATAATCTAAAAAAAAGTTGTCAAAATATTTTATCGGGCTCTCCCCTAGGCTTTTTGGGTCGTGGTGATCCCGGACTATAGCACTCCATCAAGTCCCGTTTCGACAGAGGATCATGGTACAAAACCATAGTTTCATCCCCTGTGACAACTGATTCAATTATTTCTATTTTCTTTCCCGTACCAGAGCATTGAAATTTCTTTGCAACATTCAACATGTCGTTGCTTTTGAACATTACTCAAGGCTTTTGGTATTCATCTTGCGCTCACCTTATTCATTCCAAGATGGTCGTACAGAATTCGAAGCACTGTGGTTTTAGAAAGCTCACACCTTGCTGTTATTTCTTTTGATTTTAGTATTTTATCTTGTAACACTTGCTCCCATATTAATGCAACTGTTTCTGGAGTGAGTGCTTCTTCTGGTCTGCCTTGACGAGGATCATCTTCAATTGATTCTCTGTCTGAGTAAAACTGTTAAGCCCAAAATTTCACGGAGGAATATGACGGAGAAGATTTTTCGTACACGGCATCTTAACTTAGTTTATTTTATTTCATTATTTTGCAAAAAAAATTATAACCACGCTATATTCAATTTTTAACATTTTAGAACATTGCCTGACCATTGGGCGTGGCTGACGTGATATCACACTAACTTGTTCAGGCTGGATTTTTTTGACCTAACTAGTACATAAAAAAACATATATCATAGATACAACTAAACTCATAAATATCTTTACATCTAGGAGGGACAAAATTATTTATTTTTAATAATTTTGAATACTTACGGTTCCATAGGATCATCATCTTTTTTGTATCCATTTGAATCTCCGCTAATCACCAGATCTTTCTTCATCTTGCATATATCTGTCTAGTTTATTATTAGATACGAGTATATGACAAAGTAGGAAAATCTGCAAATTATCAAACAAATTATTTTTTTCCCTTTGTACAATTCTAAATTTGATTTAATTTTTGGTCTGTATGAGTCGTATTAGTTTTATCTTTTAATATAACGTTTTCATAGAGAATTCTCATAGAACTATGAGGTTATGTCATAAAAATTGAAAATGGCATCGCCGTCGCGGAAAACAGCTGATTGGCGCCACGACGGGGATTTTTTTGTATGACATCTAGTTGCGCATACGCTAGAAAAATCGCCAGATATAAAACGACGTACACAAAAAATATTGTATTTAATCCTATCACATTAAATAAAATTCTTATAATAAAAATAAACCCATGGTTTTTTATCGAGTATGAAAATTTGAGCACAAGTTATAATTAAAAGGGGTGTTATTCATTTACTACTATACCAATAATATGTAATTATTTTTCATTCTAGAATTATTTGATAGATGCCACTAAAATAAGTTACCTCAAACACGTGAAATGACTTACTCTTAATGTTATAATCTAATAGTCCATTTTATCCGTGCCCGTTTAAGTCTGTGAGATAAAAAGTGTGCGTGTATGTGTGTGCACCACCAACCACAAGTCCCCTAACCCCCCTCTTTACAATGTGCCTTCTATTATACTGTTCAGCGATTCTCCGATCATGGTCTCGCGATCGGAGAATCTTTCCAGCAGAGCTGGCTTCTCAAGTTCACATCCTTTGGTTTCTCAAGTTCACCGCTCTTAATTTTTCACGTCGTCGTTTAATGTTCATACTACTCGTATTAGACTCTGGAACCAACAACTAACTAGCTAATATAAGTCTCGCATTGTCGGTGAGATGTTTCAAAAAGCAAATTAAATAACATTACAACTCTCGTCAGTGAAAAAATGTGTTTTTCTTGGTTTCACAACATCCTTTTTCCAATCTCCCAGCCATCGTTGAACGTTTGTAGGTTTTAAATAAAGAGTATTAAATGAAGAAATAAATATATTTGTCACCGGTTATTAGCATTCACAAATGTATGAAATTTTATTCCTCCGTTAAAATAAAAAAAAAAAACATTTCAGTTGTCTTCAGGTCCATAATAGCAATGTTCATTGCTAATCAATTACACCAATATAAGAGACTCGCCAATCTCTTATATTGGTGTAATTGATGAGCTGCGACTGGGCGAATTCATTGTCTGTTATAGAGATCACGCCAAGTTCAATTGATACCATGCACCAGAAATATAATATATAATGGTGGAAATGTTAATGATGACTGCACTTTATATAATAAATATCTATTTTTTTAAGTTTTATGTGCATTTGTTTCAAACAAAATTGACTGTGAGTTTTGTTTTTGTGAAACGCCCTGTCACCATTTTATGTTTTACTATACAAATAAATAAATCGTAAAATTTCTGAAAAAGTAAAAAAAAATATTCGAAACATTGGGAGTTCTTCGTATCAGTTGTATATATATAAGGTAAATAATTATAATATCCGATTAATCAAAGACGTAATAGAAATTTATAAACATCTAAACAATATAAACAGAGACGATGGATTCCATCTCAAATCACCATGGTACCCCATAATTAAATCAAAGCGACAGCAAAATGATGCAGTGTGGCCCTCTCCGAAGCTATTCAGAGTACACCACTCTTTTCGAGGCAGAGGAAAATTAGACAACTCAACCGTCGGGTTGCCCACAAGATGCCTGTTTTTACAGCATACTCTGTCCAACGGGATCGCCATTTATCGGCATGCCTATTGTCCACTTGCTCGAAAGTGAGACGAACCGATAGCATTTTTTCCGTAATTAGAGGTAGATGGACGATTTGCGACATCTTTTTTTCACTCTTTAATGAGAGTTTCTTCATGAATTGAAACGGCCATTACTTCAAATTGGCACCCAGCGGAGGACCAACAATTACGTGGAATTGTTAGAACTCAGTTGAGCTGGGACTCTTCATCAGAGGGCACAGGATTGACTTGCCCGGAAGAGTGCCGTAGGCTTACTAGTGTCGGCCCCTTATAAATAACGGGGAGAGATGATGATAAATTTATAAGATATTTAAAATATCCTCGTCTTATATGATCAGCACCGTTTATGTGGGGAATAAAAAATGGCCTAATTGATAAAATGCACACTAAATTATTCTGGGCTGCAGTGAACAAGATTAAAATTGTCACAATGGTGGCTAATCGGATACGAAACAACTGGAAAAGTTTTTTTCAAAATAATTTTGAAGCAGTTAGTCAGTTTCATTTCTGCCGAAAAATAAAAATATACATGTTTCGTTTCACCCACTTAAGCGATTCGGGATAAAAAGCTTGATTTAAATTAAATTTGCATGCTACAACATACGAGTAAGTGTCTAATATAATAATGAAAATCGCTCATTACGTGATGCCAATGGATGATAAAACGATTTTAATTTTAAAAACAAATATTACAAGTAAACAACATGTAAATATCTGATGACATCCGTGTTGATTTGTGTGTTTTTATTCACTAATAACCCTCTTAAATAACATCGATGACGAAGATTGCCAGTTTATCATACTGTGAAATCCATTTTTTCTCGAATAACACAGGTATGATATTGCTATTTGGCACGATGCGCGATGGTGAAGCATAATTGATCATACGATTACTAGTCATATCTCAGGTCCATTCGTGTAAGTATTACGAAGGAAAGGAATAGTGCAAACAGAAAATTTACAGATTACTTTTTTGCTAGAATAGAAATAAATTAATATCTATATCTACTATCGACTTCCGTGGCCAATGGAATTAATTAAACAGCCTTGGAGTCCGGTAAATAAGTGACGGGAACAAAGAGAACGTGATGGGTCGGAGATCATTACAACCTAGCGAATTTATTGAAATGTGGCAATTTCATTCAACCAATTTGAAAAGTGTCAAAAAGTCAATTTCTTAACTGTTACAAAAATATATATCTGGTTGGTTGTAAGAGATTTCCTCACGGCTGAGTCCGCCAGGTTGTACTATTTATAACGAAAGTGTAATACAATACAATGCAAAAAAGACCAGGTGGTCGACCCAGAGTGAACCAGAGCAACGAAGTGGAAGAGCGAGGAGAAGATCAGAGATGGAGATAAGCGGAGATCCGGCAAAACCAACGATGATGATGATATGTATTGATATGTTTTCGAACATCATAAACATCGATTTCCTTACATCGCACTAGGTACGGTTGTTGCAACAGGTAATATGTTAACTATTAGAGAACGATGCATAATAAAACAATTTCCCTTACACACACGCGATGTGTATATTTATTACATGAAATATACCTATTAAAAATGACTGAAAATCATCAATTCAATATATGAACATACCACCAGAATCCATGAACAATGATTTTTTGGAGTATGTTCAGATACTCGTAATAGACTTTTGGGATTTGTATTGAAAAGTAGACAAACTGGAAAAAATCGTTTCGATTGGTAACATAAAAAATATAAATCTAATGTAAATCTACAGAACTGGTTGATGGGCTAATTTCTGGTGAAAAGATGTATTGTTTAATATAGAATTCCCCGTTATCCTCACAGGATATGTTTCAAGCTTTCTCGCATGTTTCAAAATGCGTGGATTGTGGACGTGAACTAAAAAGAAACCAAGAATTTTTCACAAATCATTTATATAACTTTTGCAGTTTGAGGTGCAACATCAAAACTAGTACGATTTTTTCTCTTTTTTGATAACTTCACGAATAGAGATTAATTCTTTCCTTACATTCTAGAAACGGCACTATTTGTTTTCTTTTCGTACTAAGTCGACAGTGATTGTTTTCTTTTCATACTAAGTCGACAGTGATAGTTTTATTATATTTTCATACTAAGTCGACAGTGATTGTTTTTTTTTCATACTAAGTCGATAGTGATTGTTTTATTTGCATACTAAGTCGGCAGTGATTGTTTTATTTTCATACTAAGAATTTTTAGTTTTTCACTAATTAGAAGTACTTTATGAGGTCTCTTTACATTCTCTGAGTCACCAACATCACTAAGTAAATAAGGATTATTTGAAAAAAAAACACTTTGATACCCGGGAATGATTCGATCACAAAAGTGCAAAATTGAGGGGAAGACGTATGAGAGGAAGACCTAGGAAAGCATGGTTGTATCAAGTGAATGATATTCTGAAAAAATAAAAAGTAGAAAGTCAGAGAAATCGTAGGGATTATATGAGAAGATTTATGGATGCAGAAAAAGCTAAAGATGTGTGGCGAGTAAGGAAAGGATCGCGCTCCGTCCTATCTGCCTACCCCGATAGGGAAATGACATGATTATATGTATTTTTGTAATATTATGAAAAATATGCCAATTGGTTATGAAAAATTATTTTACAAAGCTATAGAGAATCTAAAAAGCTGTTATAATTTAATATAAGGTCATATTCCTAATGTCCATTATGTAATGTAGTATTATAAGGTCATATTCCTAATGTCCATTATATAATGTAGTATTATAAGGTCATATTCCTAATGTCCATTATATAACGTAGTATTATAAGGTCATATTCCTAATGTTCATTATATAATGTAGTATTATAAGGTCATATTCCTAATGTCCATTATATAATGTAGTATTATAAGGTCATATTCCTAATGTCCATTATATAATGTAGTATTATCTTGGTACGTCAAAGTATATGACGACAAAAACCATTTTTCCCATGATAATTTAATGGATCGTACAGTATCAGTCTCTAAGCAGATAGCGAGCATTACAGGAATATTATATTATTACATTTACCATCATAACATTTTGCGTGACTTCTTTCTAGATTTTAGAGAATTTCTACAAAATTCACGAAGGTTTTCTACGAGTATAACTCAAAACATAAAATAATATATTTTAAATATTATTATTTTTCAAACCATGTTTAACATTTTAAGACATAATAAATGCGTTCGTTGAGAAAAATACACGGGGTGACAATGTATTTGTTTATTTAATTTACGACACAAGTGTCTTTTACAAACAAATGAAAATATGACAAGTGAATAAAATGACAAAGCTTTATGTTAAACTCACACGTAAATACAAAATATGACAAGTGAATAAAATGACAAAGCTTTATGTTAAACTCACACGTAAATACAAAAAAGCCGTAGTAATAATTACAAAGAAATTATTTAATATAATTTTATATTAATATCACCAAATTTAGCCAAGTAGACTTATGTAACTGTGGAACATATATTTTATAATGGTCAAGTACTTAGTTGTGTTATTAGTGGAACAACGCTTATATATTATAGAATAAGGAAAATAACATGGATGAATTATGATAGAATATAGAATGAAGCGATTAGGAATGAATGTGAACTTAAGACTGATGTGTTGAATAAGATGAAAAAGAGCACTCTGAGATGGTTTGGGCACGTGGAACGAATGAATGAAGACTAACAAAAAAAATACAGTGCAAATATGAGAAGGTGTGGTAGAGGAAGACCGAGGAAAGTATAGTTTGATCAAGTATGTGATATTTTGAAAGAAAAAAATGTAAAAACTCGGAGAATTTATGGCGGTAAAAACTCAGAGAATATATAAATATAAAGCTTGTTTATAGTTAAGGCATTAACGTTGTGGAGGTTTAAAGAAATTGTAATTTATTTTTATCAAACACTGTTTATTCCACTTTTTTGTAACAGTATAACCCTACCGGTTTCAAGGCTTTCACATCATCTTCAAGGGAGTCTTGTTTGTGCTCTCCTGAAGATGAGGTTAAAACCTTGAAACCGGTAGGGTTATACCGTTACAAAAAAGTGGAATAAACAGTGTTTGATAAAAATAAATTACAATAAATATAAAGCAATATTTTTGTGTTATAAGAATTTCTAATAGGAATTTTATACCTTAATATTTCAAGCAAAGTGTGCAAAGCAAGATGAAGAAGGGCACTCTGAAATGGTTGGACCATGTAGAACTAATGAATGAAGAAATAAATATTGTTAATGCGAGTAGAGGGCTTGGCAGAGGAAGATCAAAGAAAGTCTGGTTTGATTAAGTGAATGATAATTTGAAAGAAGAAAATGAAGATAGAGAAATCGTGGGAGTTGTATGAGAAAGTGTAAAGATGTAGAAGACGCGATAGGTTTGTGTCGTAATGTAAAAGTATGGCGCTGTCTCCTCTCTGTTAATCCCGAAGGGGAAAACATTTTGCTGCCGTTGAATAAACATAATTAAATATAAGATGCAAGATAAATAAAAAATATTTTCAAATTCATTGTTAACCCAAAACACGTAGACAATTTCATCTGTTTATGCATGTTAAATAATAATCGAAAGATAATAAGTCTTAAATCAGGAGATATCGAAATATTTGCGAATACATTCAGCTAGATTATACAATAAAATATCACGAGAACAAATAATTATAATTTTATCAGCTATGATCATTCCGGTGTTGTAAAAATCGTAAGTTGTTAAGATCAGCTATCTATTTTGAACAAATTTTAGGTGTTATACATATGATACATACATCATAACGTCATTTCCATGTAAGGGTAGGCTGAGAAGACAAATCGCCCGACTTTCCTATCACGACATTATTAATATGTTGTACGAAAAGAAGTTTTGTGTTTCTCAAATAAATATAGTTAGTACAAAATAAGCGTTTTCATATTCATTTCAAATGTACTTATTTATTATGAAACATAATAGTTAAGCGCATTTTCGGTCATTGATTACTAAATTGCTCGAGTAATGGAACAAAGCAATGTTTACACACAGTCAAAAATTTTGATAAGACCTGCCAGAAAGGATTATTTTGGGAGTCACAAGATTGACAACGGCAAAAGCTTTATCATAATACTCTGCCCTGTTGGATCGATTTGGAACAATCAATTTATTTGATAACGAAGAGATCGATAGCAAAGTTCTACTCCTCTTAAAAACTATTCATTATAAAACATTGGAAACATCTAGGAATGACGTAGTTAATTGAGATACTGTGAAACTATTAGAATGATTATAATATTTTGGTAACACAATGGTAGTTAGTTCGATAAACGGACAGGATAAACTATTCATCGATTTCATCGTATTAGAAAAGGAAATGAAGTAATGGTTGTCAAGTATTTAAGTCTCACTGAAACTTTGCTGAATTGAACTGACTAAAAAGTAAAACGTTGCACTATTGATGTGTCACTCTCAAAATCACGCGAGAAGAATTCCATTTCCATTTAGTTTGATAAACGGATAGGACAAACTATTGATTGATTTCATTGTATTAGAAAAGGAAATGAAGTAATGGTTGTCAAGTATTTAAGTCTCACTGAAACTTTGCTGAATTGAACTGATTAAAAAGTAAAACGTTGCACTATTGATGTGTCACTCTCAAAATCACGCGAGAAGATTTCCATTTCCATTTAGTTTGATAAACGGATATGATAAATTATTGGTTGATTTCATCGTATTAGAAAACGAAATGAAGTAATGGTTGTCAAGTATTTAAGTCTCACTGAAACTTTGCTGAATTGAACTGATTAAAAAGTAAAACGTTGCACTATTGATGTGTCACTCTCAAAATCACGCGAGAAGATTTCCATTTCCATTTAGTTTGATAAACGGATAGGACAAACTATTGATTGATTTCATCGTATTAGAAAAGGAAATGAAGTAATGGTTGTCAAGTATTTAAGTCTCACTGAAACTTTGCTGAATTGAACTGATTAAAAAGTAAAACGTTGCACTATTGATGTGTCACTCTCAAAATCACGCGAGAAGATTTCCATTTCCATTTAGTTTGATAAACGGATAGGACAAACTATTGATTGATTTCATCGTATTAGAAAAGGAAATGAAGTAATGGTTGTCAAGTATTTAAGTCTCACTGAAACTTTGGTGAATTGAACTGATTAAAAAGTAAAACGTTGCACTATTGATGTGTCACTCTCAAAATCACGCGAGAAGATTTCCATTTCCATTTAGTTTGATAAACGGATAGGACAAACTATTGATTGATTTCATCGTATTAGAAAAGGAAATGAAGTAATGGTTGTCAAGTATTTAAGTCTCACTGAAACTTTGCTGAATTGAACTGATTAAAAAGTAAAACGTTGCACTATTGATGTGTCACTCTCAAAATCACGCGAGAAGATTTCCATTTCCATTTAGTTTGATAAACGGATAGGACAAACTATTGATTGATTTCATCGTATTAGAAAAGGAAATGAAGTAATGGTTGTCAAGTATTTAAGTCTCACTGAAACTTTGCTGAATTGAACTGATTAAAAAGTAAAACGTTGCACTATTGATGTGTCACTCTCAAAATCACGCGAGAAGATTTCCATTTCCATTTAGTTTGATAAACGGATAGGACAAACTATTGATTGATTTCATCGTATTAGAAAAGGAAATGAAGTAATGGTTGTCAAGTATTTAAGTCTCACTGAAACTTTGCTGAATTGAACTGATTAAAAAGTAAAACGTTGCACTATTGATGTGTCACTCTCAAAATCACGCGAGAAGATTTCCATTTTCATTTAGTTTGATAAACGGATAGGACAAACTATTGATTGATTTCATCGTATTAGAAAAGGAAATGAAGTAATGGTTGTCAAGTATTTAAGTCTCACTGAAACTTTGCTGAATTGAACTGATTAAAAAGTAAA
Source organism: Odontocerum albicorne (assembly GCA_949825065.1). Classification (NCBI taxonomy): domain Eukaryota; kingdom Metazoa; phylum Arthropoda; class Insecta; order Trichoptera; family Odontoceridae; genus Odontocerum; species Odontocerum albicorne. The sequence continues at coordinate 30,376,757 of OX463847.1, read as the reverse complement.
ACGTTGCACTATTGATGTGTCACTCTTAAAATCACGCGAGAAGAATTCCATTTCCATTTAGTTTGATAAACGGATAGGACAAACTATTGATTTCATCGTATTAGAAAAGGAAATGAAGTAATGATTGTAAAATATTTAAGTTCACTGAAACGTTACTGATTTTAATTGGCTGAAAAGTAAAACGCCGCACTATTGATGTTTCACTCTTGAAATCACGCGAGTGGATTTCCACTTGATTGAGGCCATACTATCATTAAGTAGAAATCCAGCCTTAGGCTGCCCCTTTAAAACATTTATTTTTATAACATTTAAAACATAAACTTTTATTTTGTTCGTTTCATTATTATTATTATTATTATTACACATGACAAGAAATATACACAATTTGAGAAAAAACAACAGGTAATTTGATTTGGACATATAATTTTAATGGATCTGGGTTTGTTGCCTTTCATTTGTCGTATCCCCAGTAAACTATTATATTATATTGTAGAAGTATTTGTTAACTATGAATTTTAGAATTTATTTTTATTCATTAAATACATTCTTAACGTTGTTTATTTTTCTTACTCGAAGCTCAATAAAATTAATATATCAGACAATGCACCATTTAGAGCTGTGGTTCTTAACCAGGGGTGCGTGGTGCGAGACTTTTTCCTGGGGGTGCAACACCCTTAACTTTAGTACCTATCTTAGCTACTACGAGCATAAACCTTTTATTTTCATGTCACAACTAGACGTGGTATATTTACGCTTTTTTAACAAGGTATCAGTACAGTATTATAATTGACAAACATGAAATAACAAATAAACAATTCTTTTTGTGGCAACCGACAATTATGCGATTAAATTGGTAACTAACGACACGTGTGCTGGGGCGTGTTATATTTGGACTTTTGTAGTAAGGTATGAGTGCAATATTACTATATACTATACGAGTATATGACGATGATGAAATAATAATTCCATCTTTATCATGTATAATATCAATGTAATGAATAGATTTTAGAAGGGGTGCGAGAACACATTTTGTAAATTTAAGGGTTGCTGGCAGGCCCTGAGAATATTTTTTTGATTCACATCATGTCTTGTCCCTTTGCGGGATAGGCAGAGAGAACAGATCTTGAAACTTTTCTTTTCAAGCATAAAACTTTCGCCTGCTCCACATTCATACATTTCGTCATGAACAATCTTCTATTATTCATTCTTTTCACTTAAGCTTTCAAAATCTGGTCCTATTTGATCCATTCCCGTGTCTCTCGGTCAACCTTTACCACGCACACCTTGCAACTTCTGACTTGCACTTGTAATTATTTCATCGTTCGTTTTCTCTAAATGTCCAAACCATATTAAAGCTTCTTTGTTCATCTTAATTAAAACACCCATTTTATCCATGCATTAATTTCTGATGTATTATCCCGTCTTTTTTCATACGTTCACACTCAATAAATGATGGTTCTTAAAAATAATTTTGCTAAATTTAATCTATGTGGGCATAATGATTAAAATTTATTATAAAATTGCTTAACAATTGTCGTACTAAGAGTGTGAAGCTAGCCAAGTAGTACTTAACTCAAATAGATAATATCAAGTTCTATTTCTAGATTTTTAAATTGAAAAAAACTCATAACAAAAAAGGTTTATTCATTCAAACAGCTATATTTCACGTAAAATCAAATATTGTTTTATTGCAGAGCCAAATAAAAATTGAGAAAAGTTCAAACTCTTTTTCTAAAATTCTAATTACGCAGGCTTGCGATGAAAAAACTTTTCTGAGAACTTTTGCTTTTATTTATGTATTGAAGTCAAAAATGATACATCACGTGCCGTTTTTTTTTCTTCCAAAGTCAAAATTAATTTTCGTTTAATATTAATATAAAAACTAGGGTACTGGTAATTTACAACATTCATAAACCAATAAAAATAACATGTTAATTAATTACATATAATTAAAGTTAAGGTATTTCATAATTATTTTACATAAATTAGATTATTTCTTAAGATATAAATTTAAATAAACGTATGGCCTTTGGCAAATGTTTGTTTTATAGATTACTTTATTAAATAAATAAAATAAAACATTTATAAACCAGAGCTCTTAATGACAATGACGGTCATTGAAATCTTTTTATTTATTTTTATTTACTTATTTATTTATATAAATAAACTATGTAATGCACATTTTAATGTACTTTTATAAAACTCGTAAATATATCATGTATTTACTACAGAACGCGTTTTATTTAATCACTTTTTTATATTCAATAACGCTGCTTTCACTTTACTAAAACTGACAATTCAGGTTGTAAATAAATGATACGCAATAAAGAAAAACTGAGTTTAGTTTTGGATTCTTCACCTCAAAAACTGAGTTTAGTTTTGGATTCTACACCTCAAAAACCTTTTGATTTGGTATAAATTAAATTTTGAGAAATAATAAGAAATAAGCGTGCCATTAAATCTTATGCAGTTCAATGGAGGGAAAATATGCCCAACGAGATTTTAATTCATCTTCTTCTTCAACCGTTCTGGATCCATCCCTGGATATAGGCCACCCCTTCGATCTTCCACAACTTCCTATCTCGGGCTTTTAATTTAATTCATAATGAGAAAAATATTGAATACACAAAAATTACCTTAGAAACACTGTTTATATACACAAATTAAAGTTTTCACACACGAAAACGACCACTGCAATTTTTTAAACTTTCCCACCGTAACGTGTCAACAAACATCTACTTCCAACCACATTCACTAACTCACTGATTACTTTTCTACGTAGAAGCAAAAATTTACATTCCAAGTGGTATCAATTTTGCTTTTTAATCAGACTACAGAGTCGATTCTTATTGATTAAAATGCTTGCATGAACATCGGCGTTTAGTTTTTATGGGTCTTATTACTTAATATATTGAAATAATTTTTATGGGTCCCATTATATTTTATTTATTGAATATAAGGCCAAGTGGGAAGTAACTTAGAGATAATTAAAAAAAATCGGAGTCCGAGAAATCCTGACTACCTTCCATTCTAATGAGAATCTGGAGAATATTAAATTACATTCACATGTTTATTCATTTGTTCACATAATTCCTCTTGACACGTTTTTTAATTACTTTTCTCGAGACTCTCCTCAGTCCTGTGAACACATAAAGCCATAAGCACAAATAAAACACAAGACTTGTTCCGTCGTTAGCATATTTCAAACACCGATCAAAAGCAGTATATTTCCCTTTTAGAGACGTAGCGTGTTTCCTGGTTACCCCATTAACATTTTTTATCATTAATCCACCTAGCCGCTGATAAAATTGTCATCTTTATCAAATTTAATAATGATTTTTAATGTTTTTATGCCACATTTATTTTTTTGTTTTGTACATTAATATTATTCCGTTTTAATTTTTTTCAATTTTTTTGTTAATTTACATTTTAATTTCGTGACATATTTTGAGGGTTGTTTCATTGCTATTTTGTATTTTTTTATTGTTATTTTTTGTAATGGAAATTAGATTTTTTATAGGTATAAATAATGTTACAGCTTCTTCCTAAATTTGCCATGTGAATTAAGAACATTTCCAAATTAACTGAATATGTGAAATGTTACATAAATACATACCATCACGCCGTCTACCTGCTGGAGTAGGCAGAGATTAGAGAGTGCCAGATTTTTCTATCATGAGACATATATTTTGCCTCTTCTAAATCCATACACATTCTCATACAGCTCCTACGATTTCTGAATTTTTCCATTTCCTTCTTTCAAATCACTTGATCCAACCATAGTTTCATTATGGAAAGTATGGTTGGATCCAGTGTATTGAAAGAAGCTCTACCAAGACTTCCACTCATATTTGCATATATGTTTGTTTTATATTAATTTCTTCCTTCCTTCGTTCCATGGGCTAAAACCATCTCAGTCAAGTGTTAATAATAAAAATAAAGAGTTTTACCTCCCGTCATAAAAATACGAAATTATGGAGGAGGTTCGTGATATAAAAATGGTAAAGTTTGAAAATATACATTCCAAAATATATACATTAATTACACCCTGAAGACAGCCCTGTCAACACCACCAACAATAAGACACAACAGTTCTACTCCTCTTAAAAACTATTCGTTATAAAACATTGGAAACATCTAGGAATGACGTAGTTAATTGAGGTACTGTGAAACTATTAGAATGATTATAATATTTTGGTAACACAATGGTAGTTAGTTCGATAAACGGACAGGATAAACTATTCATCGATTTCATCGTATTAGAAAAGGAAATGAAGTAATGGCACTTTTTTATATTCAATAACGCTGCTTTCACTTGACTAAAACTGACAATTCAGGTTGTAAATAAATGATACGCAATAAAGAAAAACTGAGTTTAGTTTTGGATTCTACACCTTAAAAACCTTTTGATTTGGTAGAAATTAAATTTTGAGAAATAATAAGAAATAAGCGTGACATTAAATCTTATGCAGTTCAATGGAGGGAAAATATGCCCAACGAGATTTTAATTCATCTTCTTCTTCAACCGAACAGAATTTAGTCTTGTGTGTGCTCCCCTGAAGATGAGGTGAAAGCCTTGAAACCAGTAGGGTTATACCGTTACAAAAAAGTGGAATAAACAGTGTTTGATAAAAATAAATTACAAAGTTTTATCTCCGTTCATAAAAGGACGAAATTATGGGGGAGGTTCGTGATATAAAAATGGAAAAGTTTTTAAATATATACTTTCCAAAATATATACATTAATTACACTCTGAAGACAGCCCTGTCAACACCACCAATAATAACACACAATCCATTCAATATTCAGTGAGTATGCTGTAAAAAATGCGACTAATTATTAAGGGATGGTTTGGTTTGTTAGAAAATAATATGTAACTTTTGCTGCGGGATACTTAATGATTAACATGACCTGATAAATAATATCAATGATAAGATATGAAATTGTATTATATATGAAATCATTGAAGATGGATGCAACAAGGTGATATTGTTTATAAATATCTATAACATTCGAAAATACTCTCCTGCGTCTCTCATACTTCTTATCTTTCCATTATTTTCTAGGTCTATTATTCTTCCATTTCAATTGCGAAAAGCGATTTCGTATTTTTAGGTCAAATGCCCGCGGACGGTGCCTTTTGATATTTTTAGTGTCTCATTAACCTCTCATATTCTCTCAGTGCTCTTTATTCAACTTCAGGTAATTGTTTAAGTAACTCAGACAAAGCCAAGTTATTCCAATTTATGTCAATGGACTGATTTTTCACAGTCAGTAACTGATCTTTCTAATAAAATTGAACATGATACTTGGCAGTAGAACGGTTGTCCCCTATCTGATTTTTCACAGCCAGTAACTGATCTTTCCAATGAAATTGAACATGAGACTGGTGTATGTATATAAGAGCTCCAGATATAAATCAATCAAACAAACTGTCCCTTTGAAACCATGGTTTAATATAATAAAAATGAACAAGATGGAAGTGTCTGTCATGTGTCGTTTGCGGACGGGCCACTACGTGGTGATAGTAATCTTTACAGATTGTTTTGGCTGCGAGTGTGGTCTGGATGATGATACAATAGACCATGTATTTTTCGGTTGTACTTTACAAGACAGATTTCATTTACTAAGAGCTGTATCTTTACCGCGTCCAATGAATGTTGCGTCTCTTCTTTCTTCGTGAAACTTTTCCACTTAAAGGTCGATTATTATTAAACTTTTGAAGCTTAATGAGCTGAAACTTTAAATTGTCTATAATTGTCATTCAAAAAAGCGTTTTATTGTATTGACTCATATAATTGCATAATGACTTGAATTTCATGGCACAAATCATTCTCGTTTGGTTGGATTTGTCTATTAAAAAAAATCTCTCATGTCGTAGAATGCTAGTTATTCTCGATTAAAGTGGTCACCGTCTTCGAGTGTCGTATCACCATACCGATTTTTTTAAAACAAATTCGACTCACTCAATCGCTTAATGTATTGTCGTCATACACTGTACATATATATATTTTTGGTTTGTGTCACATTTTTCTTTGTGTAAAAAAGCATCAAGCATCGAAAAAATAATTTATTTTATTCCATCTTCAAAATGACGCCAAAAACTCACTCAAGCAATTTTGGTAAACAATTGCTGAAAAAATGCTTTTAACTATTTAAAACCTTTATAATAATATACACTCAGCACGTTCGGAATGAATTTAGAAACAAAAATGTTGTCCTAACAATGACTATCTGACAAATATGAAAACACTTTTCGGACAACCACACACTTGATATTTATTTGAACCAATTAAATAACAATGTCCCATGTGAGTTTAAGTAAAAATAAAATAATCAATGTCATAAAAACACTTATGTTCTGTGGTCTTCAAATTTTTCATTTTACGCCACCTTTAATGCATATTTTTTGTCACAGGCCCCTTAAAAAACTTACCAGTTGGTGGTGTAGTTGAGCATGTTTTTCAACAACACATTTTTATCATCACGTCTTTGGATTTCGCAACATTAATTCTTTTTACATCTCTCATATAATTTGTTCATCAACCTCTGTCATTCATCCTCACTCTCCGCTAACACTAACATAACAACTACCATGCCATCAGCATACTCGTACAGCAATCTGTACACATTCTCATTCAATATTTAAATGCCACTCATTGTCCTCTCGCAGCGACGGCTGGTCCCGATGTGGGCTGGTGCGCTTAGTACCAACGCACCTCGAGACTCTGAGCGAATATGAAATATCGCTGTCTCACGGTTTACTGTATGTCTCTGTCTGCTCTATATGAATCTGCGTTTCCGTCCGGTGCGTATTGGAGATCACTCCGGTAGTATTGGAAAACTTGGCCAGTCAATTTGAAAGGAATATTTTTTTAAATTTTACTTACATTTTTTTTTAATTTTTACTTAAATAAAAATACTCGTACTATTTGTCAGTATTCTTATACATGTTTAATCCATACAAATATTTACATTTTTGGAAGTCATGTTTGCGAATATATAATTTAATTATTGTGAATTATTTCTCCGGTTCAGCGCACCAACACACCTCCAGACCAGCCGCCGCTGGCTTCTGTACACACGAATAATATATTATAATAGTAAATTCAAAACTGTTAAATAAGGCAGTAATGCTACCACCCACTAAAATAATCACTAACGTAGATACCATGAGAACCATTCTCTTTAGATCCCTTATCTCAGGTGGAATTATTGATTATGGTATCTAAAAAAATGTAAGCGGATATATGATATATTGGGTTGATGCAAAAGTTCATCCCGTTTTTGGCGCTAGATAGCGTTGTATCGTAAAATCGAAGTGTTATTAACTTCGCACGTGCAAACTTTGGATGTTGTTTGACAGCAAGAATTTTAGCGAGTTCTTGGGGGGAAAATGTGTTATTCGATTGTGTTTTATTACATTTTGTTAAGCATTAAAAATGGCAAAAAATAAGGATCATTTTCGACAAATTATGTTTTCTTTATTTCCGGAAAGGTAAGAATGCTTCGCAGACGCAAATAAGATATGTACTGTGTACGGTGAGGGTGCCGTTGACGATTCCACGTGCCGTAAGAGGTTCAGAAAGTTTCGAGAAAACAATTTTAATCTTAGCGATGCACCACGTTCTGGACGACCGGCTGAGGCTAATGGCGACGAAATATTGGCGCTAATTGAAAGTGATCCGCATTAAACAACTCGAGAGATCGGAGAAATTCTTGGAATCAACCAGTCAACAGTTTCAAGGCGATTACGAAAACTTGGAATGGTTAGCAAGGCCGATGTATGGGTGTCGCACGAGTTAACGGAGAAAAATTTGATAGACTGAATTTCTGTTTGCGGTTATCCATTGAAGCGCAACGAAATTGATCCATTTTTAAAGCGGATGGTTACAGGTGATGAAAAATGGATTGTGTATAACAATGTTAAGCGTAAGAGATCATGGTCTAAGCGCGGATATGACCCTTCAACCAGCGCCAAAGCCAGTTTACACCCGAAAATGGTTATACTATGCATTTCTTGGGACTGGAAGGGAATCGTTTATAATGAGCTGTTACCTGAAAACCAGACCATTAATTCGGAGAAATACTGCTCACAACTAAGTGAATTAAAGCGAGCAATCGACCAAAAGCGGGATGTTACAATTTAACTGGGATGTTTTGGTCTATCCACTGTACTTTCCCTATTATGCCTTGCGCCCTCCGACTATAATTTATTTAGATCGCTTCAAAACAGCTTAGATGGTAAAAAGTTTTCTTCCTTGGAATACTATACTTGAAAAATCCCCTGGATCAGTTCTTTATCTGGAAACCTCAAAGTTTCTATGAGCGCGGGATTATGCAGCTGCCAGAGATATGGAGAAAAGTCATCCAACAGAACGGCACATACTATATTGATTAAATGTAATTTTTAGTAAAGTTTTTCTTCAATTTTTGTATAAAAAGTGGGACGAGTTTTTGCATCAACCCAATACATATGATCACACAAGTATATTAATTTTCAGACAAAACTTGTCATAAAATATTCAGAATAATTATATGGCATTTTTCGACAAATGAGTGTTCTTTATGAACTTCGAATACTTAGAATTTATTTAAAAAAAAACAAGACTATTGACGGTTTTATAATAAATAAATTGTGTCTATATCGCTGTTTTGTAATAAAATATTACCTTAAGAGCTCAAAGTTTTTTTATTTTCTAATTTTCTAAAAGGTAACACCATAAAATAAATTCAGATTTTCAGTTAAACAAAAATAAATATGTGATGAAATATATTCTTCTTCTTGTCGTGCCCTATCAGCCCCCCCCCCCCCCCCCCCTCAGGTTCAACTGGAGGATTTCGTAATTATCTCCACGTAAAATGTGACCCAGATAGGATATCTTGCGGACCTTTATATTTGGTTTTCCTCAACCACGGCTTCCACTCACATTTGCCAACTTACTTTACACACTTAATGGAATAAATTATTAAATTATAAATTTATTATCATAAATTCTTATAGCAATAGTAAACAATAACATAAAAGCGCTATATAAATCTGCCAAAAGAAAGGTTGTAGTCGATTAAATCTGTCTATCGTCCTAAAAAGTTGATTTTACCATAGAAACTTTTGGTTTGATGTATAAGGATTGTATACTTGCTGAAATGGAACAGCATTCACACAATAAACTAACACGTGTACAGGTGTTTTGTATTCACCGGATGACTTACAATCATACTACATCTTGAGGGAGAGCTTATCGATATCCACCAGACTATGATAATGGGAATATTTCAAGTAGTGAATGAAAAACTCATTTTTAAACACGCCATTGATGACACATACATAAGCAATGTCATGTTTAACCATAAGCCTTATGAGGATGTCATAATAGTTACCATTAAAGGCACAATTGATTATTTTATCTTCTTAGTTGCGTTGTTTATAGCTGAGCGTCGTAGTATTCTGATGATCTGGAACTGAACGGATGCTGAACTAGTTATCTTTGATTTGGTGTAATCACCTTGCTCGAGATCCCCCTTTCGCTTGCAACCCCTCAACACTTTTAAAATACTGTGGGTTTAGGTCAAATCGAGGTACAGTGGACTTAATCTTCACGCTTCAGTAGCTGCAGGAGAAACCTACTTGTTCCTTTGGAATGTCGCTTTTTTGGACCTTACAAAAGCCTTCATTATCTATATTGATTGATTGAATTGTATGTATGAATTTGCTTTGTTGTGTTGTTGGGTTTGCACTATTTTAACCTATTGTACTACACTGCTTACATGTCAATGTTAAATTAAACATGATGTTGTTTTTCAATCTTTGTATCAAAAAGGCCATTTACCGTTAAATATAATAATAATACCATGAACCGAAATGCTCTGTAAGCCATTATGATTCGCCGGAGGATATTAAATAATTTTGTAGAAGCATTTAAAAGCTTGCACACCAACAACCTCGCTCAAATCTCGCACGAAGTTCTTTCATAGACTCTTTCTTAACCAAAACTGGGGTCTGGCAGGGATGTGTCCTCGCTCCCATTCTCTTTAACATCTTCGCCCTATCAATTATCATTCTATAAAATCAAAGGTGTTGCCATCCGCTGTGGGCACGATGGAAGACTCTTTAATTTAAGTCGGTTCAACTCGAGCACGATATGTCACGAGCCTACAGTATGCCGATGCTGTGCTCTGATTTCTCATTCTGATAAAGATCTGTAACAAATACTGGATATCTATACGTGATCCAATGAAGCACTTCCTTATTTCAAATTAAATGTTTCCTAGATCACGATTCTATCCAATAAAACAACCATCTAAACACCAAAATAAATTGATAGTTCATATAATCAGTGTAGCATTTCAATTAATTGGGCAGCATTTAGGTACTATAATATTATAAACAACTACTCGTACTTATCAATTTATTATTAATTTATTTCAAATATGAGATCAGAAATATAAAACCCTCTAACGTGCTTGCTTAGTAATTATTTATAATTTGGAATTTCTCTAAACATTTTTCTACTTGACACGAAACTTAGATGCAGGTACATAATAAGTATGCCCTCTAGGTGTGTTAATAAATTAATGAGTATAAAAAATTTAATAATTTGGTGGTCGGCAATCAGCCATGCGTTTTGTGCAAATGACGGAGATGATGATGATGATTGTTCTTAATCTACTCGGCACATGTTGAAATATTCACAGTGAGACCGAAATTATTCGGACTTAGTTCGATTGAATAAAGTTGTGGGTAATATGGAAAAAATCCGCTGATATATAAATAATAAATTACTGATAAGAGGTAAAATAAAGACACCAAAGGTGAATAATTGGAAACATAATTATAACCGTCTTGAATTTATTTTTACATTTATCTGTTAAGTCACGTGGCCAATTATATCTGCGTAAATAAATTAAACGAGTTGAGATATGCTTATTATGGTATATATGGAAGTTAATATGCAAAAACACTCAACCAACATTTTAAAGGTTCGATATACGAGTAAATGAGAAATATCTCATCTCTTTGTATGGACTCTTATGGAACAAAAAAGCTTTAAGCTGCAATTTGGACATAAAATACCCAATTAGGCTTAATATGTTCGCATATTTTTTTCATATATCAAATAAACCAAGAAAATATGTTTTGTGAGTTGAATCCTTTTTGCATAAATTCGTCTATATAGTATAATATCAAATGAACACCAAGATGCCTTAAAGGCTTTTCGAGAAAATAACAGTTTTGGGACCCTTGCTAAGAACCATCATTAAATGTAGAGTCAACATTTGTATGGTGAATAAGAGTGATGCCGAAATTTCTAGAAAAATTATATTTGATAATGTTTTTTGACATGAGGATGAAGGCTGCAATGCTTTCGAAACGTCAACCATCATTGATGTCAACTCAACACGGAAACAAATCGAATTTAGAATCGTTTTCTTCTTTTCTCCTCTTTTTCTAACTGTGTCAGATACTCATAATTCGGACCAGACCCTCCACCATTGCTTTTTGACAATTGTTTTGTATTGAATATTTAGTATTTTTACACGTAAGTACCAAATACTAAAACATTTTTTATAAAGTATCATTAATATTTATACATTACTGATAATTTGTATAAATCATAAAAAAATATTTATTTGTCAGCAGCCGTAGTTTAACGATTACTATTCATGTTAAGCAAGCGGACCCCCAGGTTCGATTAGTGACGGATTCACTTTCGGACCGGTTTTAGTTTTAGACTATTTTACATCTGAATTAATGTGTTTCTGTATTGTAAAGTATATGTTATCCATACTTTAAGCGCTATTGAGCAACGTTAAAATAGCGCCATATAAAAAAATGCCTAACATCTGTAGTTTGCTGACTGCACCAGATTAAACCTGCTATCGTCTAGAAACATTGATCTTCTTACCATTTGATTTAATACTGTTTTTCTGCTGAAGTACAACAGTTTACGTAAAAAAATAACGTGTATTGGCACGGGCGTCTTTGATCCACAATATAGCTGACAATCATATTCGATTACGAGGGATTACTTATCGTATCGTTTAAATAAATAACGTTAACGATTTAAAAAAAAAAAAGAAATGTTTAAAAATAAAACGTTGTTTGTATTTCATATTGAAGTGGCTGAGGTCTTCTCATATATAATAATATTAGGAATAGCTCTCGAATATTTTTAAGGCCAGCCTGTAAGTTGCCAGAGAAGTAAGAGCAAGTAAAATGGGTGGAGTGGTTTTATGAGGAGAGGTTGATACTGGAACTGCCAATAAATCAATCGCGAAATACGTACCTTGTGTAGATTAACTATCTATTACAATGTTTAATAGAGTAAGAAATGATAGGATAAAGGATAACTGTTTGTTATAAGCATAATTAAGGGAGAAATCTTCAGATGGTTTGGCCACATTGAGAATATGAGTTGCGAAAGACTTATGGAGGAATTATACAGTTTGAAATGAATCGAGAGTCAGAAAGAGATAGACCGAGAAAAGAAGGATTTTTTTAACTGAAGGAACGTATCCTGAGATGTATGGACGTGGACGAGACGAGAGCTGTGTACACGGGTAGAAAGGCGTGGATATCTGTGCTATCAGCCTTCTCCAAAAGGGACGCGATGGAATGCATGTATGTACTCTTACATACAGTAATTGACTTGAAGTACTTTTACAAAATACTTCCCTTAAAAATTTTCATGGATTTCTTCTAGGGGCAGTTGTAAATTTTTTAACTCAGTGAAAGGTAAAATGTACAATATAAGAAACTGGAGATAATTTATGACGAGATGTATGAATGTGGAAGAAAGGCGAGAGCTGTGTGCCTGGATAGAAATGCGTGGAAATCTATCTACTCTGCCTACTCGTAGACGATCATGGCACGGTGGTAGATTGGAAATGGATTCTGTTGGGGTGGAAGAATCGGAAAGAGATCGACATACTAAGTGGAGATGTCCACTGAGATTGTAATCTAGATTGCAATGTAGAGAAGGATGTCAATAATGATAATAATAATAACAAATAATAATAATATTAACCATAATAATAACAACAATAACAAAAATAATGATTATAATTATAGTAAAAATAATTATAATAACAATAATATTGATGACGATTATAATAATAATATTAATAATAACTACAACAACAACAAAAATAATGATAGTAAGAATATTTATAATTATTACAAAAATAATAAAAGTAATGATAATAATAATAACAATAAAAGGACATTTTTAATAGCGCTGTTTCTAGAGCCGATTCTTCCCACGGGTGCTCTGACTGGGGATTCGACCCCACTATCATTAAGAGATAAATAATATTACAAATGAAATGTATTTGATTATAGTGTAAAGATAGGCCATTAGATTAGGAACTTCCCCGTGTCTGCATATTTGCTAAGAAAAGCACAAAAAAACTTACCAAAGAAGGACGAAATACATAAAACCTAGTTAAATCTCCCGATATGTGATATAATTACATTCGGCTTTAGGTGTAGTGTAGTATTTCATATATAATCATACATTTTGATAAAACCTTCCAAAAAGGATTGTCTTCAAGTGCTTTCTAAAGTTGCACACGCTACCTATATATCTGACACTTAGAGGTAGACCATTCTACGCAACAGGATTGTATCATAAAAATCACGCCATATTGGATCGATTCAAAGCAATCAATTTATTCGTTGAAGACGAAATCGAAATCCTCGAAGTTTTATTCCTCTCAATGATGGTGATGATTTTATTATAATTCTTGGAAGCCTTAGATTAGTATGTCCGCATTGTTGAATAAAAAAATCAATTGTAATTTGTTTAGAGCTGAAGAAGTTAATGGCGCCCAGAAGCGTCCAGCGGGACGTACATTAGTGGATTAGTGGATGGGAGCCTATTCCCACTCTAATCGCGCCACGGCTTTTTGCAAATACTATACCAAATAGTTTTTTTCTCTGATTACAGCTACAGAACAGGGACGGACAGACGGACGGATTTAATAAGACTAGTACTCGTACTGTCTATAGAGTTTATTAATATGCATTTATTAAAATATTTATTGTTTGCAAACAAATTAAGGTATTTATTGATTTTCAAATAATATATAAACATTACGCAAATGCACTACACTACACCTAACGCCAAATGTGTTACTATCATATATCGGCAGATCTACAAATGTATCTTTGTAGTTCGTATTCTTTTGGTAAGTTTTCTACGATCTTTTACACACATATTTTTTCTGAACAAATGCAGATGCGGGGAAGTGCCTAATATATCACCCTTAGCCACCACCTTATTGTCTTTAAAGTAAAAAAATATAAATTTATTTTGGAATATTTTTAATCAGTCAATAAAAGTGTGTTCGAGTTCTGAATTAGAGCGTCTTTAAGGAGACTGATACGGCGCTATATAAATTATTAATAATAATGACGACCTTAGGATGTGTGTCGAGATAGGAAGGTCTGACGCTCTTTCCTCTCTGCCTACCCCGATAGGGAAATTGTATGATGGTATGTATATATGTACGACTTCCGCGACTTAGTTGGTAAGAAGCGTGTCTCCCGAACGGGGGATTGTGAGATCAATTTTCGTAAAAACCTCGATTTTTTAAAAGGTTCTCAGTCTGACTTTCACTTAAGGCCTCTTTAACATATTTTTCGTTGTTTGGAAGAGATTGTCACATGACAATAAGCCCACCAGGTTGTAATGTTTACAATAAATTAACAAAGTAATAATACATTTGTTTCTAAAAATATAAGAAATTTTAAAACATTTCTGTTACTGATTTTTCTAAAATGTATAATTGTGACATAAAATATGAATTTAAAATTAAAACTGTTAAATAGTAAAAATTGAAAGACAATCACCATCAAATATTCTGTCATGATTCAATCGTTTATTTATTTTTATTATGTAATATTTGAACACTTTATATAATACAAAATATAATACATATTGCGAATTTATTGTTGTATAAGATTGTTTTCTCTTCACTGTTATTGTTTACATATGTAGTTATAATTATGGTTTATGTTAAAAAAATAACACAGCACATCCCAAAAAAGAAACGCCAAAATAAAAGTAGCATTTCATGAATGTCATGCATTTCTAAGTTTTTACTGTAGTCTTTTTATACTCTCCACATTATATGGATTCCTCCTGTTACATAATGTGGACCTGATTAATTACAATTATTATTCATATAATTGTAATTAATCAGGCCCACCATATACAGGGCTCTTCGCACATTTCTACTGTTAGGCTGTGCCGAAAATAAATTATATTTAAACATAAAATAACAATGTTAGAGATTATTATTATTAGTTAATTAGGCATTCAATCCTATAAAGAGGATGACTTGTGCCAATAACAATTTGAAGGAAAGGAGGCAGTGTAAAAATGTGTGAGAAACTACTATAGTATATATTTTTTCGTATTATTGTATTACACTTTCCTTGCATACAATACAACCTGTCGAGCTTAATTCCACGTGGCAATCTTTTCTAACCAACCAGAAAGATGTTAAAGAGGCCTTAAGGGAAAACCAGACTGGAATCCTTTTAAAAAATATGTGGGTTTCAGCGGGATTTGAACCCGCAACCTACGGGTTTGGAGACAGGCGTCTTACTAATTAGGCCACGGAGGTCGATAAAGGAGTTTTGGACAAAAAAATCAGATATGTAACGATATTAGAGGTATCACTCAGTTCATTATTTTTACAACACGCGTCATTGAATATTTAGTCATCACATTGGTTTTGCAAGTTGATATACTATTATTTTTATTATGTAATATTTGAACACTTTCATGTAAAATATAATACATATTGCGAATTTATTGATGTATAAGATTTTCTTTTCACTGTTATTGTTTACATATGTAGTTATAATTATGGTTTATGTTAAAAAAATAACACAGCACATCCCAAAAAAGAAACGCCAAAATAAAAGTAGCATTTCAAAAATAAAAATAGTTTGAAAATAATAATTCATCACCGCAACTATTCAATTATTTCAAAATATTATATATGATAGCGAGAGCTCGATAATTCTCAGAATTGTTGAAAATATATTTTTATACGAAATAGTATAGTACGAGGGAATATAATATGATTGCTTAAACAGTTGTTATTATCGGGAAGATAAACATGAAGTGTTTCTAATATTGTAGGATAGTTGAAATTACGTGACAGACTCTTACTTTGTTTTTTCGAGTTCTATAATTACATACCGTCAAAAATTCAATATGGTGTGCACATTTTGAATAATTACTCAATGTTGTACGAGTATATCATAAATATCTCGTAACATCACGCGACAGACCCTTGCCTTGTTTTTTCGAGTTCTATAATTGCACATCGTCAAAAGTTCAATATGGTGTGTACATTTAGGATAATCACCCTCTGTTGTATATAATACATATCTCATGTACTTGTTTTGTAATTGTTCCAGAATATTTTTGTATTTTAGTTAGTGGGGAGCCCAAACTACCAAGGCAGTATATGCTAGTTAGATAGAACCAACTAAATAATAATATAAATTTTGTACAATTTTGGTACTATCAAAATCTCGAGATATTCTAATTATTAAACCTAAAAAGTTTTAACATTCCAATACCAGCTGCGAAATATGGTTAGCAAATTAAGTTCGACATAAAAAATTACCCCCTTTATCTTTGCCCCTTTTTTTACCATGTTTAGAGTTGACATATTTCGCTTGTACCCAGCGGTAAGTAATACACATCGGGCTTAAGAAAGAGACTGTCGGCCATAATTGGCTAACTTCGACTTTGTAGAGCGTCGTCTCTGTCGCACGATGCGCTAACAGTCTCGCGACGGAACACGTGTATGAACGACAGAGACGACGCTCTGCAAAGCCGAATTTTGCCGATTATGGCCGACAGTAATTAAGCCCAATGTGTATTACTTTCCGCCGGGTACTGTACGTATTCTTTTTTGTTCCATAAATAAAATTTGAAACTGAAGGAAAATAAATTTTTAAAGCTCTAGAAGAAATTTATAAAATAATCTAATGGGAAGTATTTTGTAAAAGTACTTAAAGCCTCTCAATTGGGTTAAAGTTATGTCAAGATTCCTTTCTTAATTTTACTTATAACATTATTTCTAACAAACAGTTATCCTTAATCCGATATTTTTTTCCTCTGTCAAACAATTTAATTTCAGATATTCCATTTCTACCAAATTTATTTTGTTCTAATCACTACATTTCAATACTCAGGCTTCCCTTCCACATATCAAAGTTGGCACTAGCATACTGCTGTGTACAATATTTTTTTCAGATTTTTCGATTTATTTATTGGCAAAAACATTACTAAGCACTCCATTGACCTTGTTATCTGCAGCAACTCGCCTTTGAGGAGTCTATTCAGGGAGCATGTCGAGAAATGATCAATGAAAGATCGGGGTATATATTGAAAAGCATGTTGCTGCAGGTATCAAGGCCAATGACCCACATTACTCTAAGCTTTGAAATAAAATGTGTATTCGACAATCCGGGAATTTTCGTTCCCTATTTTGTGATTACAATTGTCTTATTTTATAATTTATCAAAGGAGTTGACTTTCACTTTACAGAACTTCATATTAGAATACTTAAAAACACGTAACTTTTTATTCCACTAACTATTTATTGCTTTATCTTCAGGAATGTGATAAATAAAATGTGTCATTGTCACCTTGGAGATTAATCTTAAAAATCACGCTTATATAAAGTAATTATTTAATAAATTTCAACTTGTGGCTTAAAACACTGCATCATATAATGCCTACCTTGAATGTTGAAAGCTTAAGATTTAAAAAAATTGAAATATTACACCTTTTAGATGGGTCATTTTGCTTAAAGTTACCAGTTATAATTATTTGTTTTCCAACAAAAATAAATTCGAACATCCCATTGCTACCGAAAACAGCCCTGGTGTGTATGATCATTAGAAGAGTTGTGTATGGTATTGTGTTTTTTTTTGTTTGACAGCTTTGTTTCGGCTATGTGGCAAAGTTCATGAAGTCTCCGCAGGCGTCTATTATTAGCGTGTCCGACAAACGTTTTTTTTGGTAATCAAACCAATTTGTGCCTGGCTTTGAGATGCCTTGTTAACGCTTTACATGAGACTAGAAACGTATAGTGTAAGCGATCGGTGCGTATATCTTTCGATTGTCTATGGTCATTTTATAACTGGAATCTTTATCTACAAAGAAGAAGATGTTATCTGCGGTTTGAATATTATTTGAAGTTTCTTTCTATGCTATAATAAAATAATATTGTTTTTCGTATTTGTAGATACATTGCAAATATACACATAAGATTAATAAAGACTGGATTCAATTTAATGTTTCTGTATAAGGTTATTATTCACAATATCGTTAATAGTCGTGTTACGAGTATATTGGTCCAAATTGGTTTCCGTACACTTGATGGAAACACACGAAATTTGTATGACTCAAATGTGTCAATAACAATTTGTTATTGACAGTTACAATTTGCACGTCGTAATTCTTCAAACGTGAGAATACAACACATGGATAACAGTTTTAGGGGAAAGTTGGAAAGGCCATGATACACTGCGGTAGCTTAATTACGAGTAGTAACGTTGTTACCTAGAGAGTAAATGTTACTGGCTGAAATCTAGTGCGTGTAATTTTTTTTCATGTTTATCTTTAATAATTCCTATTATATTTATTATTGTCTCATTTACTACATAACATATAAGCACTGATGTGTTAATTTTGAACTTTTATTTCATCTCACCAAGTGGTGGATATGGCCAGCGTTCATTCCCGCTTACTTAATAGATTAGATCTAGTTGTTCATCAGATAAATTTGAATATTATACATTTTATAAATAATCTGCAGTGTTTGTCATTAGGTCTAGAAAATTGAGATTGGTCAGATGGGTATGTAGTCCACGCCAAAGACTTCCAAAAACAAAAAACGATGCGATGTGCTGACAAAATGAGACGAAATAGTGAAGCTTTCAACAAAACTGGGCAATTCAGTAAAGCTTCACTGAACATGGGCACATGGGGGGCTGAAGCCCTGTCTTTATGGTTCTACATAAGTCAAAAGAAGTTCTTAAAATGTCCTCGACTATATTTAATTTTTAAAACGTAGGAAGCTATTTCTATAATGATGTTTGTAGCACTCATTATTTTTATTGTATACAATAAAGTCAAGCGAGTTAATTTCCATCTAACAATCTCTTCTAATCAACTAGAAAGATGTTAAAAAAATCTTGAAATAAAACCAACTCGAATGCTATTAAAAAAACAGTGCGATTCAAACTCACAATCCCAGGAATGAAAGGATCGTGTGTTAACTACTACACTACGGAGGTCTTCATGTGATCAGGATGAAATTGTATAGTTAAGATCACAAATTGGCAACTGCGACATTCTTAAGTGGCTACAAGCGCTATGCGTGAAAACATTATAATCTGAACAGTTAAAGAAGTTGATAAATGAATGTCAAGCTGAACCCAAATGAACCAATAAATTGGAAAAATGGTTGGACAGTTATAGTTCTACAGCTGAACTACTAATGATCAACGTTACCTAGTTTGTTAAACGTCTGTTTTCCAGCCTGGAGATAGCGGGTTCGATTCCAGTTGGATTTTTTTAAAAAGCAATCCAATATGATTTGCATTCAAGACTTCTTGAACGCCATTCTAGTTTGTTGTCAAAGATTGCCACATGACAATATGCCCGCCAGGTTATACTGTATACATCGAAAGTGTAATACAATATAATTCAACCACATAAAGCTATTCCACAGCTTAACCTCCTTGGTATAGTTCGTAAGACGTCTGCCTTCCAACCTGGAGGTAGCAGGTTCGATTTCCTTTGGAGCCCAGATTGTTTTAAAAGAGGTCCAGCCTAGTTTTCATTTCAGGTCTTCTTTAATATCATCCTGGCTGGTTGAAAGAAATTGCTACATATCTATAAACCCGCCAGGCTGTACTATATATTTTAGTTCTGTTAACTTGTATGTTACAATACAACCACATTAATGCATTTCATAGATTAACCACTGTTGTGAAATTATTTTTTGTACAAACGGGTAACTTACATTCTTATCCGGCTTAACTAAAAAAAATCATATCTTAGATACGATTTTATATTGAGAGAGCGTTCTTTTTGTTCAATAATTTTTCATAAAACGAATTGGATTTAAAATCATTAAATTTACCATCAAAAGGGCTTTGCAAGAGAAAAGGAGATAAAAAAATATCTTTAAAAAATCTATGCAGTTGTTATCATTCGCCTTCTTCTGGATATTGATAACCTAAGTACTTAACCTAATTCACGTGCATCATGAATAAAACTTTACGTTCTATCATTTCTCACATTGAACAAAACATGAAAATGAAAATATACGTTTAAAGGCTAAATATACAAAGGCGAAATGTTCGCGAAATATATAAAGGCGAAAATGTTCTTATGATTGTATATTATACACAAATGTTTACACTTGCTTTGTGAGATATTAGATAAGAAGTTAATGATCCCATAGGTTCAGCGGCAGATATATACGACCTTCTCGGCCTAATTGGTAAAATGGCTATCTTCCAGCCTGGAGTGTGTAGGTTTGATTCCCATGGGTACCCAATGCCCATTTTTTTTTTAAAACATTCCCGTCTAGTTTTCACTTGAGGTATCTAGAGAATCTTTCTGGTTAATCAAAAGAGATTGTCACATGGCAATAAGCCCGTTGGGTGGTACTGTATACAACAAAAGCGTAATACAATACAATTATGTAAGTAGATTATTATACTCGTATATCGGCCGGGGGGGATGTTATGAGATGAGCCCAGACAGTTTGATAGCTTCTCTCTTAAATGTATTTTCTGTTATTTATCTTGAGATATACGTGCGATTTCCGAATGTATTTTTATGTGTACATACTATGTTGCTGTTAATAAACCTATATTTATTATTTTAAAATACTGTTAAGAAATTAGTATTTAAAAAAAATCTATCTAAAAAGTATAGACTATTGACTTGCATGTAAAATATAAAGCCATTGTTACTTACTCAAAACGTAATTGCCCAAACGGCGACCATTTATCCCAGACCCTTAAAGAGTATGCCAAATAGCTCCGGAAATTGATGAAGGTGAATACATTTAAAGCTTCTTTGACTGATATACTCGTACACACAAAATAAGTACCCATGGCAACACACTTGAGTGTGTAAAAATATTAGCAATGACGTCACGGTAGAAGGAAAATGATTCACAACGCAGTAAATATACTTAGAAAGCGGCTTAATCCCTGGAGCTGAAACATTCCCATAAATCTGCAATAGCTTGTGCAAAAAACTTAGAATGCAGCAAAATTATTTTTTGAAGCGACTAGATCGGATAAGACAATCGATCTGAAGATATACCGATGTAGATACTTTCGGAAATTATTGACTCGATTATCGTTACAGCATCACAAAATTACACCGATGTAAACTATTATAAACACAGTTCGATCCCAGCACCAGCCACGCTGTTACGGGGGACAAAGTAAGTCCCCATCCAGCGCCTATTATTAAGACGCTGTTTTGTAAAATATACAAATGTCAAATCTATTACCAAAAGACAATAATTTCCAACCAACAAGACAAGAGGTAAGCAGATTTCTGCGAATCGCTGGGTGAAAAAGTAAAACGCTCTTTTATTTTGCATTTCCATATGTCACCGAGCCCCTGAGTGGAAGTCAAGTATTTTACCAACTGGATCACGAAATAAATGAATTAAAAATATCGTGTTTTCAAATTTCGCTCTACTTGTAAAATATCATAAATTTGGCACTACTTGTAAAGTATCATATCATTAGAAATTTTGTTCTAATTGTAAAGTATCATACATTTTGTTCTACTTGTAATGTATCATATAATAAGAAATTTTCCTCAACTTGTAAAGTAAATCCAACAAAAAATAGGGTAAACTGCATAATACTTTTGGGTCTAGGGATGTTATTTGCATTTTATTTTACTACGCTTTCGTTGTATACAGTACATCCTGGAAGGTGTATTGCTATGTGACAATCTTTACCAACGAACCAGAAAGATGTTAAAGAGACCTTAAATAAAAACCAGACAAGAAACCTTTAAAAAAAATCTGGATTCACATCGGGAATCGAGTCCGTAATACCCGGGTCGGAATATAGTCGTTTACCAAGAAGACTACGGAGGTGGTCGTTATTTATTTTGAATATTTTTTTTATGAAAATTATTTAGTTATGTAATAGTAAATAAATGAACGACAGAGAAATGGCAGGGCGTTCGACCACCCTCTGAATTAAACACCTTTATGCATCCCACACATTGTACACGTGACATCGGCGACCCTGGTAGAAGTGATACGAACAGTTCAATTAAATGCTAATGTCACCCTGAAACATCCCAACTAACAGGATATTTCACCCGGAATGCCTCATTTTAGTGTAATAGGGTCCCAATAAATGAGCTGGCACAAACAAATTTTATATACCTACATTTAGGCACTTTTGTCTTCAGAGACCTTGTTAAAAGGCATCGGATGAAAAATCTTATAGAAACACTGTTTTCTATTTTTTATTTATTCTTCGAAGTATCACATATTTTTTTTTAATTTAATTTACGTATAAAATATATGATGAATTCAAAATATATGATAAATTCAAAATATATGATGAAATCAAAATATATGATGAATTCAAAATATATGATGAATTCAAAATATATGATGAATTCAAAATATATGATGAATTCAAAATATGTATAACTGTTCAAGTAGAATTTAGTTTCTAAAAAATGCTTTTATATATTGTATAATATACTATATTATACAAAGCAAAACTGTTTTTATATTTTGTATTCAAATGGTAATTTTGTTTCTACTATTTATTTATACTGTTTTACACTTAAGCCATGTGAAAATCTCTTCTCACCAACCAAAATATGTTATGGGAATATCAGACTTGAATCCTTTTTTTTTAATATTGGCTGCAAACGGAAATCGAATCCATTTATTTCTGTTTGGAAGACAGACGTCGATAAGATGTTCTTATATAATATATATTTAAATAAATCAGTTCTTGGTATTCACTTTGAGGGTTCAGACCATTCATGGCCATAGAAGTTCTCTTTTTGCTTCTGGATTGATCTTATTTATAAAAAATAATAAATAAATAAATATTGCAACATAAATACTCCATGTTTTTATTTCGGGGTGCTGTTCATATCACAGATTCAAGAGAAGAAAGAAGAAAACGTACAATTATTTTAAGGATTTATAATAATAATTTTTTTAATTAATTGAAAGTGTACTTACAGAATTAATTGTTGTACATATATGATTTCGAGTCGACAAAAATATTTTTTAGGCACTTGATTGAGGTAGTTTTCGAAAAAAAGTTTATTTATTAAATTAACTTTTATTTATTAGATAACTCTTGAGGAAAGTGTACTCACTAAACGGCGCTGTATAAATTGTCTTTTTCTTATTATATCGATTTTTCTATATTGAATATTACACAAATATACATACCATCACGCCACCTCCCTTTTGGGGTAGACAGAGAAGACTTAAACTTTCCTATCGCGGCACACTCTCTTTGCCTCTTCTATATCCTTACTGATCCTTCTATTTATTTTACTTCTTACCCTTCCTTCTTTTAAAATTTCAAACATTTGGTTTAAACATAATTTTCTCGGTCGCCTTCTACCATGATTCCTACTTACACTTGCAATATAAATTTGTTTAGTCAATCTTTCGTCATCCATTCGTTCACCATACTAACACATCCCCTTACTTAACACATCAATGTTTAGTTTAAATTCATCCTTGATAATTATGTTTGATTCTGTCATACATATTCTTCTCAGTGCACATGTTTCCCTCTCATTTACTAGGCTATGTTTATTCATTTACTAGGCTATGTTCATTCATTTACTAGGCTAGGCTCATTCATTTTTATTTACTAGGCTATGCTCATACATCAATCATTTACTAGGCTATGCTCATTCATTCATTTACTAGGCTATGCTCATACATCAATTAAATATATAGAGATATACTATTAATTTTTAAATGAATTAACCCAACAAAGTACACTGAAATTCTGTCCTGGACACAACATTCTTGTTTATTCACTTTTAATATTTTGTTATATCGTAAATAATTCCTTATGTATTAACTTGAAAATTACCAAATTAGGACATACAATTTTGTTATATCCACATTTGTTTAAAACTGTCGATATTTTAACTTTATTTGTGTTTATATTTGATATTGAGTTTCTCATTCCTTTAGAAAACCACTTTCCCCTCAAAGTATTTCTTACAACTGCATAAAATTTAAAATATTTTTTTAATATAACTAGAAATAAATATTCCTTTCATTTCATTTAAAATATTATAATTCAATACTTGTAGAGCTTTTATCGTTTCAAGCTCCCGTTGACAACTGCCTAAAAATGCGCGAGGCGTGTGTTGACTCTAGAACACGCCTTGACAACGGTTGTCAAGTGCTCCCACTTAAGTAATTAACTGTTAATGGTAGATAGCAGTATACCTCAACTTGCTCCAATTTTTCGTTGTTCACCCAAATAAGGTATTTAATTTTTCCTTTCACACTTTCCTATCACCATAACTTTATATTTCACAACATTCGATCTTTCTTTTTGCACCTTTCATTCAATTTACTAATCAAACTCTGCCGTTCATCTTCATTCTTTGCACTACCATTACTGTGTCATCAGTATATAGCAACCCGAATACATTCCCATTCGATATTTGTATGCCACCCATTGTAGTTGACCTCTGTAGTTCCGTTACACATGAATCTTTGTAAATATTAAACAACCACGGTGACATAATGTACTCTTGCTTTACTCGTTTTGGAATATTTAACTAGTCAGTCTAGGCACCGTTCAATCTAATACAAACTCTACTTTTGGTGTATAATCCCACAGCACCACATATCATACAAAACCATATTCATTCAATATGTTTTCATAACTGGCCGCTTATCACACGATCGTACACCTTTTCCATGTTCACAAACACACAATATACATTTTTTTCATTTATTTTTATACAAGCAGACGCAAAGAGAAAATCGGATCCCCGTATCTTCTTCCACTTAAACTGAATATTCCACATTTCCTTTCAGTCTTTCCTTTCACTCCTATCAGAATATTTCTGAACAGTTCGGAAATATTCTGATAGGAGTGAAAGTTAACAGTTAACTTTGTATACTCAGCAATCGAATGGCTCTGCAATTTTTACGAGAACAACGATTCTGCTGAATTCAACAAAATCTTCATCAAAAATACCAACCACGAGTTATCCAATTGTTACATTCTCATGATTAAAGAATTACAACATGCAACCGTTGTTATGCAACGCAACAGTAAATTGCTATTGATATATGTGTGAAATAAATGGAAAGCGAGAAAGGGTTAATCAAGGAACGAGTAGGAGATGTTTGCATAAATTTAATTTGAGGGAAATGTAAAAAGTATGAGAAACAGGAAAGCATATATGACGAGATAATCGGATGTGGACGAGGCGTGAGCTGTATGCATGGATGAAAAGGTTTGTAGATCTATCCTCTTTGCAAACGCAAAAATTGACATCCTCGTTGATCATCCACCCAAACGGATAAACCTTGTAATCTATTTATTAAGCTGATTTATAAATTCATCATGTTGTATGTTTTTTTTTGTTTAATTAATGATATCATGATGATTTATCAAAAATCGATTATTGTTGTGTGACGCACATGCAATTATCGCAATGCAGAGGATTTGTTTGATAATATTTAAAATATCATTGTTTAAAATGGTCATGTTATACATCTTTATTCCGTCACAACGACTGCATTATATTGAGTATTTGAAATCTGATTATCATCTTAAGAATACAACTCATCAATTTTTGGATATATGATTTGTCTTATATCCTTTATTACACGACGTTTATGATATTTTATTTATTTATTATTACACATGACAAGAAATATACATCATTTGTGAAAACACAACAGGTAATTTAATTTGGACATACAATTTTAATGAGTCTGGGTTTGTTGCCTTTCATTTGTCGTACTGAATATCTAAAAAATATTTCATCCTTAATGCTGTTGATTTACATAGGGTATTTATTAGTCACAATAGCAACACCGGAGTAAACAGAATTAAATCGTAGGACTTATAGCGGGGGAAATAAAGTTTTATTTGTTTGGTCTTTATAGAGGCTACCTAGGAGTGAAAACATGCCACTGATAGCTAAGCTGACAATTGTATATGTTGAGTGAGAATTATCTAGAACTATGGGCTCGATCCCGATACTTTTTGAGCTATATGGCATTAGTACTGTAGGTATTTTGGATGTTACGGAGGAACTACAGTGATTATATATTTAGAAAGTATAATAATCTTACATTTTTAGGAAGTATGACCATCTTGTAAACTTCAAAAATATCATAATCTTACAGTCTTGTAAACTATTATGTGATCATATTATAATTTTAGAAAAATATAATGTTTATAATATTCGAAAGTTAGAAAACCTTACAACCTTAGAGAGTATGGTTATCTTATAATCTTGAAAAGTTTGAAAATCGTACAACCTTAGAAAGTATAATCATCTTATAATCTTGGAAAGTTTGAAAATCTTACAACCACTTGAAAAAAATATTATTTTACAATCTTGGAAAGTATGATCATCTAAAATATATGAAAGTTTGAAAACCTTACAACCTTAGAAAGTATGATCATCTTACAATCTTGAAAATCATTATGTGATCATCTTATAATTTTGGAAAGTAGAATTATCTTATAATCTTGGAAATTTTGTAAATCTTAAACCTTAGAAAGTATGATCTTCTCACAATCTTGGATAATGTAATTTCAGATCATCGTTTATCATAATGAAAAAAAAAACAAATTGGTAAAATGAAAGAAACAATCGACAATCACATCCTTAACTCTCAACTCAGGTTATCTCATACGACCAACCAGAAAGATGTTAGACTTGATCACACTTGAAAAAATAGGGCACCAATGGGAATCGAGACCGCGTCCTCCGGGCTGGAAGATGTCTTAACAACTAGCTCACGCAGGTCGTCCTTCTAAAGCAACAAATTTAGAAAATACCCTAAAATGTTTATGGCTATACATAAAATAAATAAAGGGATTATCAAATTTCAATTGAAAAACTATATTATTGTGCTATACTCATAATGATAAATCTATGCTCATCAATTACTATACTTGGAAAATATTGTAATATTACGAGAGTAGCACGCCACAGTTATCTTGAAATACCTATACCATATGTGCGTCAACATTATTTTGAAAAATATTACTAATCAACTTCTCGAAATGTTTTATCAATATGCCTTTCTGATGTATTGTCAAAATGATAACACACAGATTATTTTGTTATCAATAATTATATTACTCTATGCGAGGGTGGCCAACTTCTTTTCGTAAAAAAATTGTCACGATCTATACACTTATCAAATTCGCGAAATTTAAGACATGAACACATTACACACTGTTGTTTTCAAGAAAGCTTCCATTACAAATTCTCCATCAGAAAATGACTTATATTTTTTTTGCTAAAAGATAGCTGACTTTGAATGACGCGGAAGTCACTGCAATTGACTTTAAAATAGGTATTTTAAACACATTTTGTTGTGTTAGTAATAAAGACTTGAAGTCTTTAATTTAACTTCTTCTTAAATCACTGTTTAACGGATGTTCCCACTGATATTTATTTAAATTGAGAGATACACAATATATTTCCAAATTACCTTTCTTAGTTATGACTACAGATGAATAATATATTAAGCATAAACATTTTTGTTTTACTTCTGTAAAAATTTAAGCGTGCTCTCATTCTTTGTGAAAATGGTAAGCTATTTATTTTCGGGTTCATAATTTTCATTAAAAAGGTCTTAAAACTCCCAAAAGAAAGGGTTGTTCATTTTTGTTATCACGGCTTAGAAACTTAAAGAGTTTATTCCTATCGATTGTGTGAAACGCTGGGTAATATACTTAAATATAAAGTTGAATGCTCACTAGGAGAAAGACAGGAGGTGAACCAAACGACAACCCATTCCGATGGCAGACGGATGCCACTGCGTTGATAAGTGCATGCATGTAATGAGATTTAGCAGCATCGCACGTAATATTGTAAGTTACGAAGACGGCCCCGATCGATCGAAAATTACTTCGCGATCGACCGGTCGAAAGTAGCGTTTTTAACAAATTTAATGGAGTCATATGTCTTATACAAGTATGAAAATTGACGACCTCCGTGGCCTGTTGGTAAGACGCTTGTCTGCCGATCCGGAGGTTGCGGGTTCGATCCCCGCTGGAATTCAGATGTTTTAAAATGGAATTCAAGTCTGGTTTTTACTTAGAGCCCATTAAAACATCTTTCTGGTTGGTTGGAAGAGATTGCCATATGGCAATAAACTCGCCAGGTGAAGGAAAAAAAATTCTACAAACGAGAAAAAATACTAATTGGTGCCAAATAAATGCTATTGAAATGTGTGCACTGAGAAGAATGTACGGAGTGACAATACGTGACAGAAAACAAAATAAAGTGATTATGGATAAATATGAACTTAAGACTGATGTGTTAAGTAAGATGAAGAAGAGTACGCTAAGATGGTTTGGACGTGTATCATATAATAGGACGAATGAATAAAGAAAAACTAATTAAAATACGTATCCAAATTTGAGTGGAAGGCATGGTAGAGGAATATTTAGGAAAACATGGTTGCAAAGAAGGAAACTTTAATTCAGAAATATCGTAGGAGTTGTACGAGAAGGTATATGAAGCAGAAGAGGCAAAAGATGTGTAGATATAGGAAAATCTCGCAGTTTGGCATTTCTACCTACCCCGACAGGAAAATAGCGTGGAAAGTATATATTCTACCAAATACAGTAAAATATTATTATTTATCTGTTTATTGACATTCATTCAATTGCCATTTCAAGAAGAAAGAAATCAATATCAGCAATTTCATAAATTATGTTTTCTAATCTTCCTATTGTTAAGTATCTGACATGATAAGTAACGTTACATAACACTTACAATCCTTATTAGATGTAAGTATATCAAACGTGTTTTTATATTACTATAAGAAAAAAATCATAGCAAGTAACTGATGTTTAAAATAAAATCAAACATGATACTTGGTGCCGATGTGCACCGGATTTAGATATAACTGATGTAAATAATGACTAGATATAAATTAATCTAAAAATCGATCCCTTTGAAACCATGGTTTATTATAATAAGAATGAACAAGATGGAAGTGTTTGTCTTGTGTCATTTGCGGACGGGCCACTACGTGGTGGTTAGTCACCTCTACAGAATGGGTGTTGAGAAGAATCCCGGCTGCGAGTGTGGTTTTAATTATGAAACTGTAGACCGTGTATTTTTTGGTTGTCCTTTGCGAAACAGGTTCGATTTACTAAAAGCGATATCTTTACCGCGTCCAATGAATGTTGCGTTTCTACTTTCTTCGTGAAACTTTTCTACGTATAAATCGATTGTTAAATTGTTGAAGCTTAACCAGTTGAAGCTTTAAATTGTCTAGAATTATAATTTTTTTAAATTAGTTTTATTATATTGACTCATATAATTGCATAGTGACTTACATTTGGTGACACAAATCATACAAGTTTGAGTGGATTACCGATTATAAAAAAAACATTTCATTAATATTTATGCATTTAAATTATAATACTCAAATATATATACATGTACATTAAACTTGAAATATTTAAATGGCTTATTATGTAATATCTGTCAGAATACTAGTTAAAAGTTATTTTCTTTTGTTACCATCTTATAGAATGAAAAGGTGTTTTTCAATGTTACATGTTGTTAATAAGATAGGTTTAACCTACTGCAACCTTTTGTAAGCAATTTATAAGCAGTATAAAAGCTACAGAAAAATATAAATTCAGATGTAAAATGGTCTATGAGTAAATCCGGTCCTGAAATGAGTCCGCCAATAATTGAACCTGGGGAACACATTTGCTTTGGGTGAATGCTAACCCTTAAACCACTGATGTCGAAACACATTAGGTAACAAAAGTTTTTTTTGCGTTTAATTTGTTCTTGCACTTTAAATTTGAATAATCTATACTCAGATAAAACGACATTTATCGATTTTTTATGGGTTTTTCTTTTGTCATCACTCGAGTGGAACTGATAAGACAAGAATCCAGTTTGATAACAGTTTTGGAGCTGGGTCACATGTCTGGGATCCCACTGATCTCAGTTATCTAAGCGATGTTATATAAAACTTTTTTTTTCTTATATGGTCATAGCTTTGTTAGCTTTTTATCAAATTTGAAACTATGTAACGACAGTAAAAATTATAGCTTGACAAAGTCGAAAAGGTTGAGTTGGGTTGAACATTTATATTTTTTTTATTGGAGTCGTCAAGACGTCGCTCTAGAAACATTTGTCTTGAGTAAATTATGATATAATATGATATACTTCAAATGTAAATGATTTGTGAATGTGGTATTTTTGCTGCTTGTGGTATATTTAATTTGGAAACAAAACAATAAATAATATATGTTAAGTTCCATAATAAGTTTTAACTGAAACATAATGAAAAATGAAATATCTTTGATTAAAATATATGCAGAGTAGATTTTGACACACTGTCTAGCAGTGCAGATTTTGACACACCGTCTTGTACAGCGGATTTTGACGCACCGTCTTACAGAGCGGATTTTGACATACCGTCTTACAGAGCGGATTTCGACATACCGTATTGCCAAACGGATTTGACACACCGTCTTGCAGAGCGGATTTTGACACACCGTCTTGCAAAGGGGATTTTGACACACCGTTTTCCAGAGCGGGTTTTGTAATCTTGACGACTCGTTTATTTATTTTGCATTTCACATATGTATCACATCAAATAATAAAACCAAAAATAAATATAATATTATATAATGATAACAGAAACAATGATACTCCTACATCCCTGTAAAGTGGTAAACTTTATTAAGGAAATCAATCATCAATTTATCCATCATGATATGGAAAATGTCGATATTGGAAAATTTATTCAACAAGGTCATTATGTGTAGAAGTTGTGATGCTCTTATCAGTTCGATTTGTAAATATGGAAGCGAAAATAATATTTATTAACGATGGCGTTAATAATTGTCCGGTATATTTAACAATAGTTTGTTGATCAAAGCGTAGCGTACAAATAAAAAGAGCGTAGCGTATAAATAGATGCGTAGATCTCCCAATAAAACCAATTGAGATTGAGCCATAAGTAAACTCCATATTCTTTGCAATAAACGCGTAGTAGTTATCTTTTTTGAACTACAAGTAGTTCAACTATCAGGGAATCCTGTATTCCTCTCGATGCCCACATGAATGAGCTGCGCTACAAAATTATCAATTATGTAGAGATCTCATGAAAGCACGCACTACCATCAAATGTCCTAGAGATTATTATAAATCTCAGAAATGTATTGGCAGATAAATACACGCTTTAAATATGAAAACCAAATGAAAATTGTGCTGTATTACACTCCTTCGTTTAAAGTACACGTGACAAATCTCTTCCAACCGACCAGATAGATTTTGATTATAATTTTTATTTATTTCAGCTTTTAAGTAATGCATTGATGAACTCCGTGGCCTAGTTGGTAAGACGTCTGTCTCCCAGCCTGGAGGTTGCGGGTTCAAATCCCGCTGGAACCCAGATTTTTTATTAAAGGATTCCAGTTTGGTTTTCATTTAAGGCCTCTTTAATACATTTCTGGTTGGTTGGAAAAGATTGTCACATAGCAATAAACCCGCCAAGTTTTACTGTATACAACGAAAGTGTAATATAATACAATACAATGCTGACCTATAAAAGCGATATATACGTATGATACACGCACGAAATATAAATATATACAAGCAGAATAGTGACACGAAATAAGTTACTAAATACGAGTACATATAAAAGATCTGATAAACGAAAAAAAGAAGTATTAAATAATAAATTATAACTAATGAGAATTGAAAAAGAGTAATCAATTTCAAAATAAATCAACAGACACTACACATCCACGTCTAGCTGCAGAAATAGTCTAGATAATATACCATCTGTCACTCGTGTTCGATGGAGGAAAGCACCCCGGATCTCATCGTTGGCACCACATGTTATTTTCTCTATCATATTCACCCTTCGATACCTCATCAAGGCTATGAACACATGCGTTCTGCCTTCTGCGAACATAACAGTTGTGCTGCAATAAAGCGAATGACCAAATATGATTCGATACGTGGTACTATACAGCACCCTAAGTCATTACATGGAGGCTTTTTAACAATTGATCCATAGCTCGAAAGTGTACATATTCACACAGAAAGAGTTGAATTAGATTTTTTTGCTCTATCATCGATATAATTTTCGAGCAACCTTGTTTGACTTTATACTTTTATTTATTTTATAATATTTACATGTCAAGTAACTGTATGCAATATAATATACAGTTTTATTGATAGTTTGTTAAAAACAAGACAAAAAAAACAGGTAATATAAAGTGGACACTCAATTGATATGCAACTTGGTTTGATGTCTTTCATTTGTCATGACATTGTTTTGCCTGTATCTTACTGATAACTATAAAAAATAAGTTGACGTTTATCATCGATTTTTGATTGATTATTTAAAATCTCTAATATAGTATAAATTATCACCAAATTGATAAGTTGTGAGACCTAATTATAAACATGTATCACGTGAGTCAACCCTCGGTGTTACACATCATTTCAGAGAAATCAAAAGTCCATCTTACAATGTCCTCCATTCACTCGTCAAAAACACATCACATTTAAGAGTTCACACAATTTTTTACCACAACATGCAAGCTCAAGTACTCAAACTCCTGTTGCAATAACAACCACGCTCCGATCCACTGTTCGATTTTTTCGCATCCTTTTGCCTTTACTAAATTCGGTATCCCATTGTATGTCATGGGGGCCAGATAGACATATTGCCTTTGGGCGAAAGAGGCCCTAAATGAAAAACAGACTGTGACTTTTTTTTGTGTTACGTCAGGAACCGAACTTAAAATCCCCGGTTCTGAAGTCAAGCGTTCTTCCAACTAGACCATGAAGGTCGTAGGTATTCGTTCGATCAGATATACTTTTATTCTCGTGCTAATAGTTGATTTTTTTTCATTTTCAAGATAACTACGCTCACTTCATTGTATAGACTCTTCTGAATGCGACCATTTATATGTCAAATAAGAAAACAATGATAAAGTATTATATTAATTATTGAATATGTGAACAGTACTACCGGACTGTCTCATTGCAATGCGGCCTTTTTTTCAACCAAACTGGAATTCCAAATAAGAGAAAATCATTTTTATCGTTTTTGGTCACCAGGTGAACATTCTTACACTTACTACTGCTACAAATATCTGTGTCACAACTGTAATTGATTAACAAGGGATTGAATTGAAAAGTATTTAAATCGATGAACACTTAAAGTTATTTACCTTTTTTGTTTTGTCTATGAGTAAGAAAAAATCGTCTTAGTGAACTTAAAGTTTCAGCTCATATTAATATTTTTTTAATAAAAATGCACACTCTCCACTATTATTTTTAACATATTTTCTGAAACTATTTTAAGAAGACATTGGATGAAGTAAAAGGAATGTTAGTAAAAAAAGTCCAATAATAAATAATATTCGATATGCTTAAGCCACTGTTCTTGCGTATAATTTACAGAGTCCACAAATGTTACAGGAGAGGGTTAATATGACTTGTTAAGAGAGAGTTTTGAAAATGAACATTATAAAGACAAAGTTTATGCAGACAATGATACTTCTTGAGATAAATAGTAAAATTGTCGAGGAAGACTAAAAATATAATGAGATGCTGACTGAATGATCAATGAGACCAGTCTCAAAAGGTCAAAGTAAGATTGGAGGTGGCACGAAGCTACTTTTCCGCTGCAACAAGAATGTAAATATTTTAAGTTTATTTTGTGTTGCAACATATTCTATGTAATTATTCGGGCACCATATAGAAACCAGAAACTTTTGAAATGTGGTGCTTTCAAAGAATGCTGAAAGTCTCATGGGTTGACTAAGTTCGCAATGATAATGTCAAGTGTTTTGGATATATTATGCGAAGAGAAAATTATGAGATTCTTCAACTGATATT
Organism: Odontocerum albicorne; assembly: GCA_949825065.1. Lineage (NCBI taxonomy): Eukaryota > Metazoa > Arthropoda > Insecta > Trichoptera > Odontoceridae > Odontocerum > Odontocerum albicorne. The sequence goes on along the minus strand of OX463847.1, from coordinate 30,342,554 downwards.
GCCGGGGAAAATTCAAGACAGTACAAGTGTAGGAAGAAGACAAATATCTTTGTTGAAGAACTCGCGAGAATAGTTTCACTGTGGTATTATATAATATATTTGTTAAGCTCTGCTGCTTCAAAGGTCAAGATACATATAACCAGTGCTTTTTTTAAAAAAAAAAAGGTGCGGGAGCTCACTTCATGTGTCAAGCTTCTTGAAAACGGTAAAAAAGGTGAGCCACTCCATTGCGCTCCACCGCAAAAAAAGCACTGATAGTGTGTTTTAAAAAAAAAAAAAAAAAGGTGTCGAAGCTCACTTCTTGTGAAGCTTTTTGTATACCGTAAACAAGGTGGTGGAGCGCCGCTCCACTGCGCTCCATCGCAAAAAAGCAATGCATATAACTATGATGATCGCCATCTTCAGAAGTTGAGAAGGATTTGAAAGAGGAAGAAATAAAGTCTACTAGACTAATTGGAAAAAAATCCCTACAAGGGAAAAAATCATAAATAATCCTGCTTATATTATAAGTTCAGTCACCGATTGACAATCGACGATTTCAGTGGCCTTGTTGGTAAGACGACTGTCTTCCAACTAAGAGGTTGTTAGTTCTATTACCGTTGGAACCCAGATTTTTTACTTTTTGCACACTACAAGAACTGCTGATTTTGTTGTATCGAAACGTTTTCGGTTAAAAATGATGCAACCATTACCATAGAAACTTAGCAGTGGGAGTAGAAAAATATACAATTTACAACAAACAATTGAATATACAATATGTTTTATCGTAGTTATTGAACTATTGAAAGGTATATTCTTAAGCACTTGAAGGGTGAACAGGATTAAGGTTTTTTAAGATATCTTTGTTCGAAAAATCTGCGTACTATATTGAGTACACCCAGTTTCGATATACATTTGAATGGTTGAATAGGCACTAAGTACCAAAAAAAAAAACAAAAAAAAAATAAGTATTCAGTTGCATTATATATGACATACAGAACGAAACTGCATACTTAGTTTTTTTAATTTTTTTTACTTGCCTATTTTAATTCAACCATTCATTTAAAGAACTTAATTTAAACATTAGTAAAACTTAAGTGAGAAGACTTTTCTAATTATCCTATATTTACTTATTTGTTAACAAATTTAGGTAATACGTTCGTTTTATACTCCGTGGCCTAATTGATAAAAAGTCTGTCTTCAAACTTGGATATTGCAAGGAGTAATTCATGTTAGAAATCAGACTATTATAAAAAAAATTGTCTTGTTTACAATACGGGTTTATTTAACACCTTGCTGGTCAATTGGAAAAGATCACCACTTGCAATAAGTCCACGTTACAATATTGTATAAATAAAAGTGTAAGACGCGTATACAATCAACTATATAAATAATTAATTTAAAGATACTTATTTAAGTTTGACTACCAGTGTTTTTTTATGTATCTCTTAATCTTCGATTTGTTCATATTAAAATTCACTTATTTGGAATTTTTATTAAAAAATGAATAACCAAGACAACTAATTGTTGATTAAGTCAACAGCAATAAAATATTTACACTTGATGGAGTACAATGGAGAATTCATTATTGTACGAAGTATCAGAAAAAGTAAAAATGCCGCACTGACCGTATCTGGGTAGCCAGGTAGAGGGGAGATAAACATTCCTGGGGATGATCGATAATTACTTATGATAATTTTTATTTATTATTTCATGTACGTATTGTTGATCAGGGATATCAAAAGTTTACATTTTATTTTAAAGCAGTTTTTTTAGGTTTTATAATATAAAGATCGACTGGCGCTTGATGCCATTGAAGTCATTCATAAGAAAGCCGGCCATTAATACTCGTAAGAATATCTTCATAATATAGGCACCTACTTCTTAACTCATTGTGTAATGAATGTACCTTAGAATTTGAGTTTAGGAAGTTTATGTATATAAAAAAAATAACGAATACATTTAGGAAATAACACCTTCTATAGGTTCAATATACTCGTATATTATTTGCATAATTTAAGGATGAAATATAAATACACTTTATACAAACACTTATCAAATTATCACATCGTGTTATTGATATAAGTTTTGAATTTGAAGTAAGTTTTGGCTTCAAAAATTCAATTGTAATCTCTCACTTCATCGAGTGGATACATTTTATTACTACGGTTATAAAAGATGAATGAATCAAATTCCACAATTTCTTTATCATAGTCAGAAAATTTAAAACTTCTTATATTAAAAAGTTAAAAGAGTGTTTTCAAAAAGCACGCGCTATCCCGACTACAAGATGATAGATGGCTGTTGTTTAACCGGTTAACCGCCGCGTTAACGAGACCAAGTTGACTAGTTGAAAATGCAAGCGTAAACACGGGTTCGCGGAGCAAATTTTTGTGGTGCATTTCATTTTAGATTTTTAACTGGCTAACCCTAGGTTACCTCGATAAATATCGTTGGTGCAAACCGGCCTGAACATGTTGTAAATTATATTGAAGTTCCGTGGAGCTTCAATATTATGACTCTTGCTTGCTCGTGTACCACTAGACTTGCACATCACTAGCTTGCTCTATCTAGATTGTTGTTGACGTGTACTATGTAGTTAGGTCTACGATGGTTACATGTTGACGTGTACTATGTAGTTAGTTCTACGATGGTTACATATAGTATGTACAGAATTTGTACATGGACTTTATTTCTCATTCCATTCCTTAACAATAGAGTATATATTATTAACTGTTTAACATTTATTAGGTATTATAAGAAATCCAGAGAGGATTTACAGCAGGGGTAGAAAAACCAGTATTGGATAAAGGCTTCCGCGTCGCACGTATGTTTTGTTTTTTTATAATAGGTATATTAAAGTTTGAATACCCGAAAACGAGGTAACGTACTCAAAATGGTCCTGATTTATATAGCGCTGTTTTGTATTTTTTTGTGACCCTATCACTATCACCCCAAAAGCACGGTGTCAAGTATACTTTCAGCTTGCTAATATGCTGCTATATAGCGCCATCAAATGATATTTTAAGTATGCTCGATCTTACCAGCACGGAATCACGGAAATCAAAATCGGAACCAAACTTCACCACTGAACCATGAGTGTCGAATATTTTTTATTGAATGTAAATACAATTTACATAATACGAGTGTCATATTATACGAATACAATGTAATTCGTTTAGTCAAACACTGTTTATTTCACATAACAGTATAATTCGACCAGTTTTTAGGTTCTCACCTCATCATCAGGGGAGCACAGACAGTCTTATTTGTGCTCCCATGATGATGAAGGGAAACCCTTGAAACCGATAGGGTTATACCGTTACATTAAGTGGAATAAACAGTGTTTGGCTTAACAAATTATAATGCTTTTAATATCCACAGTGTTAATGCCTTAACTATAAATAATATAATATATTACATTAATACCTAAATAAATAAATAAATATAAATATTATTTAAGATACCGGTAAAAAATAAATATGTACCTGCATTGTCCTCAGTGAGATACAGTCAAAAGCCTAGTTTACTGAGGATACTGCGACAAATGAAAGGCAAGACACCCAGATCCATTAAAATTGTATGTCCAAATCAAATTACCTGTTGTTTTTTCGCAAATTGTGTATATTTTTTGTCATGTGTATTAATAAATAATAAAATAAATTGTGTTTTCTGTGTATTTTTTTCTATATAAAGTATGTTATGTAATATTATATAACTGACATTTTGAGTCACATTTAAATATAAAAATATATTTTTACATTAATCTTCTCCTTCGTATCGGGAATCTAGAGGGAGTCGCTATTATCAAACTTCTATATTGCATTATTATTTCTTTCAAGATTTATAAAAAAAAACTCCTGGCTGTACAAAACACCCTGGCGAGCCGCGGTTGTCCATGCTTGATTTTAAGTATACATCAAGATGTGTGTAAACTTGAGCATACGCCGAGTTTGCAATATACAGGGAATTCTGACCTCAATACCCCCGCGGATACCGAGGGATGACTATAGTATATTTTATTTATATTTCAAAAACCATGTCAGATGTTCGTCGTAAATCAGAGGCAGTTCTCATTATTATTCTTTTGCCAAGTACGGCCAGTAATTAGTGCAGGGATAGGTAGAGATACACAGGATGTCAGTGGAACATTGTAATTAGCACATTGTGTTAGTATGTAATTAAAGACAAACAAGCGCATATATATCACACATATTATATTGAGTATAGCTTGATAAAAGAGATTGCTTGCATTATTGCTGCGACTTTGTTGTCTGGCATAGGTTTTCTATACCACTTAGTGTTTATGTTCGTTTTACAATGGTAATGTGTTTATAAAATGTTTCAAGTGCCGAAGATGAAAGGTTTTACTCTGATTGAATTTTTCTAAGCATAGACGCCCTCCCCCGAAGATTCGAATGGGAGAATATTTTTCCTCGCGATGACAATTAATTTCCATCATCTTTGTCACACGAGCTGCTTATTGGAACCGTTCTTGCTACCGAATTAATTTGGCGAGCAACTCTGTGTTACCTTGTGGCACAGATGAACTGAGACGACAAGACCACCCAAAGAGCTTGAGCTGTCAGGGAAAAAGTTATTTCAATATTTTGATATTTGGAAAGATGTTGAGTTCCACCTGAGGATATACTGATACTATCGACACTCGTTTGTCAGGATCTAGTCAGTCACTAGCAGATGCATGATGTGCAAGTGAGGTTGAATTTTGCAATACACGTGGAAAAGTACAACGTACGAAAATTGTAGTTGCATTTTTTTCCTCGCTTATCTCATGTTATTGGATTAAATTCTGAGGTTCTGACCTCAGAATGATTTTCATCACTCATTAGAAAATATCTCTGTCCATTCGCGAATGTTATCTAACCAGGGCAGGCGCCTTCTACTTATTCCACGTCGGCCCTCGATTTTGCCCATCAATATTAATTTTAGGAGGTTTTTCTTCTTCTCAATATATAATCAACACAGGCAATCTTTCGATATTTTATGGTATTTAAGAACTTTCGTTCTCAGCGGCGTATCTCGGTGTTTAAGATACGACGAAACCACGAAAGTCTGAGCATTCCCCGATGAATCCACAATTCGCTTGCTGAATTTAGCGTATTTATCATTTAGGTCTCTAGAGTTCATGTCTCAATGTCATAATGTAGGATATATCATAATATACAGCACTTACTTAATCAAGCATTAATGAAGTTAAAGATTCAATTGAAATTCAAAAGAATGTTTTATAAATTGACTTGTTACTAATTCATATTACATAACTAGCATAAACTTTATTGACTATACAATGGAGAATTTTAGTAACAATACAGAAATATACACGACATTATATGCACACTTAAATCAGTTTTGGTGTACCAATAATATATACAAATGATTTTATGTTAATATAATTAAACTTTTTAAAGATATAATTTAAACTTTATAAAGATATAATTAAACTTTATATAGATATAATTATATTTAATATAGATGTACTTAAATGTTATATAGATGAAGTTAAAACTCAGAGATTTTTAAAAGAAATTTTATGTTTTATAAATTACTAAGACTCATTACGTATGTAATTTATATAACATTACTATCATAAACTTTATTTGGCTATGAAATGGAGAATTTTAGTAACAATACAGAAATATACACGACATTATATGTACACTTAAATCAGTTTTGTTGTAATAATAATATATACAAGTGATTTTATGTTGATATAATTAAACTTTATAAAGATATAATTAAACTTTATAAAGATATAATTAAACTTTATGTAGATATAATTAGATTTAATATAGATGTCCTTAAATGTTATATAGATGAAGTTAAAACTCAAAAGATTTTTAAAAGAAATTTTATGTTTTATAAATTACTAAGACTCATTACGTATGTAATTTATATTTATTTGGCTATGCAATGGAGAATTTTATTAACAATACAGAAATATACACGACATTATATGTACACTTAAATCAGTTTTGGAGTACCAATGATATATACAAGTGATTTTATGTTGATATAATTAAACATTTTAAAGATATAATTAAACTTTATAAAGATATAATTAAACTTTATATAGATATAATTATATTTAATATAGATGTACTTAAATGTTATATAGATGAAGTTAAAACTCAAAAGATTTTTAAAAGAAATTTTATGTTTTATAAATTACTAAGACTCATTACGTATGTAATTTATATAACATTACTATCATAAACTTTATTTAGATATGCAATGGAGAATTTTAGTAACAATACAGAAATATACACATTATATAAATACTAAAATCAGTCTCCAATAATATCTAACATAAGAGTGAACATAAAAGTTCCAATAATATCTAACATAAGAGTGATTTTATGTAGATATAAATAATGAACAATCATACTCGTGTTTTAAATGATTCTATCTTATCTTACGTAAATGATTCAGTACTTGAGATAATTTGGAGTGATTATTGAGATCTTTAATAATAATGAATATTCATTTTGAATGTACTCAAACTAAATTCCGACACTAGAAAATATTTATCACTAAACGAGCAATTGTACAGAATCGCGCTAATGTCATCATCTGAGTCGGTGTAACCAGATTTTGAAGATAATTTAAAATATTGAAATCTTGTTTATATCGTCTTTTTCTTTATTTACTTATTCCTTTGTATACATACAAAGCACATCTGGCGGGATTAATGCAATACGACATTTTTTCCAATAAACCGGCTTATCTTGGATACAAGTTATTTTAATCTATGACAGATTTTACAGAAAAGAAAAATAATAATTCAAATTCAAGTAAAAATCAATGGGACGATAAAACATATATATTTGAACCAGACAGAATCAAAATCTAGTAAGATATAAGTCCGCAATAGTGTTTTGATTCCAACTTTATTGTGTGGGAGTGAAACGTGGACCCAGAATAAGTTGACAAATGCCGAATAAATGATGTAGAAATGCGTACATTGAAACGAATATATAGAGTGACAATGGATGACAGAATACGGAATGAAGGGATTAGTGCAGATGAAGAAGAGCACGCTGAAACGGTGTGGGCATGTGGAACGAATAAATAAAGAAAATCTAACAAACCAGTTAACATATATAGTGCAAATGTGAATGGAAGGTATGTAAGAGGAAGACTAAGGAAAGTATAGTTGGATCAAGTGAATGGCATTCTGAAATAAGGAAACGTAGAAAGTTAGAAAAACTGAAGAAGTTGTAAGAGAAAAATAAATTTGGGGCTGTAAAATTCAGTGACCTTAGTGGTTAGTGAATGTCACCAAAAAGTGTGATAAAACGTATGAATTAAATTAAACATACTTTTTTACTGTATTATACTCTCGTTGTATGTAGTAAAACTTGGCGACTTTATTACCATGTGACAATATCTTCCAACCATCAATAAATATATTCAATAAGCCGTGAGTAAAAACCAGACCGAATCCTTTTTATAAAAATCTGGGTTCTTCTTTCATTCGTTCCACATGTTCAAACATTTCAGCGTACTCTTCTTCATATTAACACATCAGCCTTAAGTTCACATTTATCACTTCATTCCATATTCTGTTATACATTGTCACTCCATGTATACATCTCAAAGCACGCATTTCAACAGCATTTATTCGGATCATATGTATTTTCCAGGTCCACGTTTCACTTCCTTACAGTAAAGTTGTCACCAAAACACTATTGTGGACAAATTATCTTACGTTATTCCAGACCACATTTTTTAGATATCCGGAGATAGCAGCGATTTTATTTACTTGGTATCTTATTTCTTGATAAAAATATTGTACGAGTAACTAAGTAAATACATTTATGCATACCAATGATGACAACGATAGAGTATACATTTTTTGCGTATTGTTTTTGCTACCGGGTCTAGATTATTAAGAACAGACGTATGCGAATACCAATCATTCTAAGCCGCGATAAGATAAGCTTTCGTTTATAACATAATGCAAAGGAATTAATTATCTGGAGAGATGATTAAAAGCTGATCATTAATATGATTAATAATGGTTCATATCAAAAGTGAATAATTTTTTATTTTATATTTTATAGTATTCAAGCTCCATCTAACGGCATACGATAAAACTTTATAGGTAGGTACTTCGTGTATGATTGATTTCAAACAATGTCTCATTGTATTCGAATCCCTTAAAGGGATGTCTCCATTGTATCATATATTGTAATCGAATCCCTTAATGGGACGCCTCCATTATATATTAGATTCGAATCCCTTGATGGGAAGTCTCCATTGTATACTCGTATTTCGAATCTGTATCTGAGAGATGTTGCTAAGGAAAGGAGCAGAACTTTGAGGTTAATTTCGTTTTCATCGAATACATTTATTGTTCCGAATCGACATAATAGGATAAGGTATTTTAACAGAACATTTGCAGTTGCTGATACTGTGGCGTGAAGTGGTCTACCTCTAAGAGTTAGATATATGAGTGGCGTGTGCAGCTTTAGGAAGTTGAAGATAATGATTTTTGAAAGGTGTTATCATCATTTAAGATGATATACAAGTATAACACTACACGCATACACCACATATTGGAGGATATACATTTTAAGGTTTAAAAGTTTCCAGTCTAAGGATATAAAAAGGTGACCCTCTAGTTCAATGTATTTTTCAGAACAATGAATAAATTTTCCGATACCACTGAAAAAATCTGAAGTTTTGTTCTCAAAAAGGTGTAACACTGCAGCGATACCTTCTTCGTAATTTTTTTCCTACAAAAATCAGAATTAAGTTTTGAAAAAAAAAATCATTAGGGGCCAAGTCGGAGATGTAGGCTTAGTAATAAAAAATTTGGAAACCACAGTGTTGAATGGCAGTTTTTGCAGCAACATAATAGTGCATTGGCGCATTGTCGGGCAATAATCTCACGCCACGTGACAGCTTTTTTCGGCGTGTTGTTTTTATGACATCATTCAATTTGTATATCAATCACGCACAATACTCGCCAGTAACCATAGTATTTATCTATTTGAAGTCAATTACAAGAACTCCCTGACGATCCCAAAAAAAATCTCATAATCTTTTTTGAGCCGTGGTGATCCCGGACGGCACCCTTCCATCGAATACTTGCTCTCGCACTAATGCAACGGCTTCCCAAGTGAGTGCTTCTGCTGACCTTGACGAAGGTCACCTTCAATCGATTCTATGTCTAACTGACATTGTTTAGCCAAATCTGTCACTACGGAATATGATGGAAAAGATTCTCCGTAGACAGGATCTAAACATCGTTCAATATACCGGGATTATCTCTGGGTCTTTTGAAAGAATTTTAATAACCAAGCGATATATTTTTTTAACGATTCAGAATATGACGAAACAACACGTCTTCTATCGGCTTTAGTTGACATACATCTGAGGGTAAATTTATTAAATTTTAACTGTAACATCTCCCTGATCATACACTGGCCGTGGTTGGCGTGAATTATGTGCATACACATTCTAATTTGAGCCAGACCGGAAAATTTTGAGCGTTAGTGGTATATATTTTTAAAGGAAATATATATAACTAAAGTCATATATATTTGTGTATCTAAGTGTGTAATTATTGTGCGACAACATTATTAATTATGAATAATTTTTAAAACTTACGGTTCCATTCAAATATTTTTTTTAGTGCTTATTTAATTTTTTCTTACCAAATATATGCAAATGCGGGAAGTACATGATAAAATGGCCGCAGTCATCACCTTCCTATGCTAACACTTAAAAAAAACTATTATAGTTTATTAATAGTTAAGACATTAACATTTGGAAGTTTAAAGACATTGTATTTTGTTTTATAAAACACTGTTTATTCCACTTTATGTAACAAGATTTTCACCTTGTGCTCTCTTGATGGTAATGTGAAATCCTTAAGATCGGTAGTGCTATAGCGTTAAATAAAGTGGAATAAACAGTGTTTGATAAAACAAATTACAACATTTTTTAATTTTTTAATAATAGTGTGGTTGAATCTCGAGTAAGAGAAGCGTTGAGAGTGTTCTGTGAACGGAGCTATATTAACTTCCTTTTTATTATTATGTGTGATATAGTATTTTTTTCTTAAATATTCATTCATTTTATAAGAAACATTTTATAGGCAGAGGTTGTTTAAAACTGCCCTAGGGCTTCCAAAACTAACAGCATTGATCTCATAATACGAGTACTATCAAGTTATTAATGGATTGTAATAATAAAGATATCTGGTCAAACATCAAAGGTAGTGTTACCGGTGTCTGCAGAAGTCTGGTAGAAGTTGGACTTATTATTCATCATTGATATCAGGACTTTTATCTCAATTTCAGAATAACCTATGATTAATAAAATTACTGTATCGAAGATCTTCTGCACCTGGGGACATGATATAAAATCTACAGTCCAAAATGTAAGATCTTAATACGACCTTAACAAAAAATATTTAATCTCTACATTTTTACTAAAGAAATAAAATGAGAATTTCGTACAAATTTTTCGTAGCTTCCTTAAATAAGTTATTAACACGATTTCGTTACCTCTGTTATTATTATTCTGCCTGAACTGTCTTTTAGTTTCCGTTGTACTTTAGACAATTATTTTTCCTCGAAATGTAACCGACTATAAATGAACATGTGTTACATCATATATTCAAAATGTAACCGACTATAAATTGAACATATGTTACATCATATATTCAAAAAGTATCCAAATTATTTCATATATTTTTTGTATGTTTCGTGGTAAATATATTTTTGGAGTTAGTTTGCTGACCTATAAGGAGTGCCTAAAAAGGCACTTTCGAATATCCGAACCTTGAAATGGGATCTCGCGTCTCTTTCAAGGACTTTTGAAGAACTTTTTTGAATTGCTATTCGATTGATTATTATGTTTTTTTAACTATTTTTTTCCCGCGCTGAAGAGGATTTTTGAAGTTAAATCTGTCTGATTTCGTATTTTATACTTTGTTTTCAATTTGTTTTTTGTCAATTTCAACGACGCTCTACAAATCCGAAGTTAGCCGATTATAGCCGACAGTCTCTTTCTTAAGCCCGATGTGTATTACTTAACGTCTTACGGATACTGTACTAACATATTTCTGGTTGGTGACCACATGGCATTAAATTCTTAAAAGGTTGTGCATTATACGGCGAAGAGTAATCTAATATTTCAAAACAGGTAGAATTTGGGACGGATACTTTTGTTGTGTTAAATTGTATTGTATTACACGTATGTATGCAGTACAACCTAGCGGGCTTATTGCCACGTGGTGATATATTTTTACTAACCAGAAAGCCGTTAAAGAGGCCTTAAGTAAAAACCAGACTGGAATCCTTTTTAAAAAAATCTGTGTGCTAACGGAAATCGAATCTGTAACTTCCGGGCTGGGAGACAAGCATATTACCAACTAGGTCATAAAGGCCTTAATGTTATTTAATGAAGTCTAATAATAATAATAATAAAAGTCAATTTTATAAAATGGGTTTTAGAGAACACACTCTCCCCAAGGGCGCTTTATCTCGGCACTCGAACCAACTACATATTAAAAGATGAAAAAATATTACAAAATAAATATACATAAGCTGAGGTCACTATATAAGATACTTTTCCGCATCTGCATACGTTCAAAAAAACTTATTTGGTAAGAAAACCGCAGTAAACTAAGGGAAGACGAATTTTTTTTACAGGACAAGAAATTTTATAAATACACAATTTGCGAAAAAACAACCGATAATTTAATGTGAACACACAATCTTAATGGATCTGGTTTTGTTACCTTTCATTTGTCGTATCCCCAGTAAACTAGGCTTTTGCCTGTAACTCACTGAGGACACCATTAAAAAAAACCTTTGCAGATCTTCCTATTAATGGTAGTAACATATTCGGCTTTAGGTATAGTGTGGTGTATGTGTGTAGTATTCATATACAATTATAAATTTTGATACAATCTTCAAAAAATGGTCTATCTTCAAATGCTTCCTAAAGCTCCACAATACTAAAAGGCTGACCATACCACACACACCTGACCAGCAACGACAAAATTTCTATCACAATACTCCACCCTATTGGATGGATGTATTATAAATCTTATTAATATAAACGTTTGTATTACCTGTTTTGTATTCACCAAAAATAAACATAACGATGAAGTTGTATCAAAATGGAAAACGTTTATCACCGAATTCCCTTTATAAGAGAGAAATCTCTTAAAAAATTACACTAAAAGTTATAAAATACTGAATCATGTTACCAGATTTCTCTTACGCGATAGGAATATCTTCCAAACACAAAATGTATAAAATAGTGAATCATGTTACCAGATTTATATTAAGCGGCAGGTATCTCTTCCAAACTATGCAAAAAGTTATAAAATAGTGAATTATTTTTACTAAATTTCTTTTATCCGATAGGATAATCTTCCAAATTGTACAAAAAAGTTATAAAATAATGAATCACATTATAAGATTTCTTTTGCTCGGTAAGAATTTCTTCATAACTATGTGACAAGTTATAAAATAGTGAATTTCGTTATGTTACCAGATTTCTTTAACCTGGTAAGAATCTCTTCCAAACTATGTAAAGTGTTATAAAATAATCAATCATGATACCAGATTTACTTTATTCAGTAGGAATTTCTTCTAAACTTTGTAAAAAGTAATAAAGTAGTGAATCATGTTTCAAGATTTCTCTTACCCTGTAGAAATCTGTTTCAAACTACGTCAAGTTATAAAATAGTGCATCATGATACAAGATTTCTTTTACCCGGTGGGTATCTCTTGCAAACTGTGAAAAGAGATAATTTTTTACGCGACAAAGTAAATCCATATTATCCGACACAAGTATTATGTTTCAAAATCATCAATCATTTTTCGTTCTATCATTAAAGGTACAAAAGCCTTTCGAACTTGACTATAGCCACTTTCAATGTAATGTAAACCCATAGACGTCTTTCAAACGTATATTATACTATGGTAGTGCAACATAGCAAAAGGGAATGAAATTTATTACGACGATACATAAAAGATGAATTATTACAGCTTTGAAAACGTAGTAATATAAATTACGATCAATATCTTGCAATAGTAATCATCGGGTAGTTAACTATTCATATAGCTTAAATTTACTTGTATGGACATACAAAGTTTTGTAACAGGGCCGGGCCGTCATTTCAATATCTGCGAAGTACAATCATATACCAATATCAGTAATGGTCATCCATATGTTAATTGACTTTTTATAACCTGTGTGGGGAAGTATGTAAACGTGCATCATCCACCTCGGGATTGGTTTCAAATCCCCCTCTCCTTCTTTCTCACTCTCCACCTCCTAGCCCATTCTCAGCCCTCTTTCCATCCCATCCCATCCCTCCCCCGAACCCTATCGCTGTCTCTCTTTATTTTTCTTCCTGTATTTCTCTCAATTTATTTTTCTTCTCTTCTATTTCCGGAATTGTGGTGGCAGTCTTTCAAGCGCAAAACTCCATTTATCTTTATCTTCAGCTCTTTCGATTGCTCTATTGATCCTAAAACTAGTGGAGAGGTTGTTGAATAAGAAAACACTGATTACAATTCTAAATTTGTAGTAAACCCAACTTCGCTTACCTAGAAGCTTAGGTGTTTGAACAAAGGGATAATTGCGCAGGAATTAGTACGTTATGTCAACAAATTCGTTTGTGATGCTTTTTTAATATTATGCGACTACTGGCATTAGGTAAAAGTTGACCATTTATACATTTTTAGGAGCTAGTCCTTAAGGGAGAGATGATGATGATTTGTTGATAAATAAAACTCGTTAGATCGCAATGCGGAAAGAGAGGAATTTTATTAGTAACGTAGGTATTTATATCATTTTAGAATGTGCGCGGGAATGCGCTCGCGATATGCCTACGTCTCGTTCCTGCGAATGCAAAAACGATTAATATTGTATGTAGGTATCATTCAAATACGGAACTGGCGAGACAAGCGTGGTGCGTTCTCGCTCTAGTATGGAATGCGGTCCGCTCCGGGCTGCGGGTTGAATGGCCGGCGTGTGAACTCTGGACTTGTTTATTTAGATTTGTGAGGAATGCAAAGGTCACTTCATCGGTCATTGACCGTGTGTATGGACGCCCACAGTGTTCCGAGTGTGCGACCGCCACACATTCACAAGACGCGCGGTACCCTCACACCATATTCCAAAGAGGATTTATTTTAATATAAAAACGACTTAAATAAAATTGAAATAAATAGAATTTTATTTCCTTATAATGCTTAATTCATAGTTACTTTTTATTTATAATTGTTGAGAATCGGTAAAATGTCTTTTTTGTTTCTTTTAGTCCCTTTATTCAACTACCAACGAAATATGATAACCTTATTTATCCATGCAACCGCGCAACAATTTGTACAATATTTATTACACCAAACAAGAAAATTATTAGCGTATGAAATGACAGTTGTGAGGAAGGCTAAGTGACATATAATAAATGTACAAAAACAAACGATTTGGCTTGAAAAAAATAGCTCTTATGACGGATACATTTATGGACCGAATTTTTTTTTATTATTTATAACAGATTCATCCGAAATATTAAAAAAAAAATATGCTCACAACGCACTCTATACTGTTTGCCGCCGGATTAGTGACTTGTCGGGTATTATGACGCCATAACATCGTGAGTCTACCACATTGTTGTGGCTTTTTGATTTCACGCAACGTTGAAAACGATTTTATTTAATAGATAATATTTAAAAAAAAACAATACTTTATTCCTGACAAGCTACATTTGCTATGGATCAAAAACTATTTACCCGTATGTTGTAAATACCATATTGTTATATCAATACGGGGCTGCTATTGCCAACTTCTTAGGTGCGTTATAAGCCCTTTGTAGGGACCTGGTAAAATATAATGAAAGTAGTGTGTAGTGAGTTAGTGAGAATGAGAATTTATAGCGAAAGATCTAATCAAATATGGACGATGACACTCCACTATAATTATTTTGAATCAATTGATTTCTTGTTTATGAAATATTTACGAAGATGGAAGGGCTTTTTTCGAATATGAAATTATGGTATCAAATTGTCAAGTATAATAACAAATTATTTAAACTGGTAATACTTCAGGGGTAGAAAATATATTTTATGTGAGTGTAATTGTTTGTAATTTCGTTTTTATCGTGTTTAATAATAGTTTATACTGATTTTAGTTCTTGAGCGGCGGCCAAAAATATAAAAAAAGAAGTAAGGGACCCCATGCAAGATGATATTAAAAAAGTGACTGGGAGCAACTGGAAACAATACTATATATGTATTTTACATATAATATATGTTCATGATAGCAACGAGTGGAGGAGGAGAGAAGAGTCTTTTATCTATCGCTGGATTCAATTGGGTTGATGATGATGATACTGCCTTATACATATAGAGGATTTTTTATAAGTTAAATTATTAATAAAGAAATAGTCAAATATAGTATCCTTTATACGTATTAATAAGATAATTATCTTTTTTTCTTTTGTTTGTTTATAGAATGTGTCATGTTCTGATCATTCTTGTATTTAAGTCACTTGTTAGCTGTCCTAGAGCCTTCCGTGGTGCGACGAGGTGAAATATCTCGGCGTCACCCTCGACGCGAAGCTATCCTGGATGAAGCACATCATCAACATCACCGGAAAAGCGTACGGCTTTCTGAAAGCCATCTATCTACTCTTGTGTGGACACAGTAGGGTGTCACCTCGTAACTAGTTGAACGTGTACAAGGTTACCATACGTCCTCAGATGACGTACGCTGTTCCTGTCTGGGCCAAGCACCCGAAAACTATAGGTTCTATAAAATAAAGCTATGCACCCCATAATGGATGCGCCGTATTTAGTTAGCAATAAAATGCTTCACGAGAACACAGGTCTCGCTACCATCCCGGAGGTTTTACCGCTCCCTTTCGACCCACGAACATCAATCTAGTTTATACCAGGTCCAAATAATTATTACTAACTTATCCACCCTCTCCGATCCTCAACGGAAAACGCAGAATTATGTTAAAAGCACAATTATATGTATATATTTATAATTCCCCTTTACGTATTGATAATCACCAACGAGTATTTAGTGCAATTGTGCTTTTGAATTTGAGCTAAAATTACGACATTATTCACAGGAAAATCTAATAAAAGATTGTATGAAAGTTATGGCAATGTTATACTCGTACAATAGAAATAACCCCGTTTAAGACAAACTCAACAAAATAAAACTTACCAATATAATTTACTTAACTCATTCCGTAAAAACAACTTCTTTATTCTTACAAGTAGTAAAAGTCATATTAAAGTTTACACAATGACCATTATGATTGCCCAATCTAATCTTACGTATTGAAGATTTTTGTTATTAATCACAATGTGTATAACATAACATATATATGATTTGAAGTAAGCAATATTTCGCTTACAAGCTTAAAGGTAAAATAATAAGGTATCACGAAGTAATGAAGAGAAAATAGTTCTGTTTTACATGTATATTTATTTATATCTACTCAAATACAAAGAATTACGAATAAAGTCATATTACTCACGATTTTTTCCACATCTTCACAGTCTACGTCAATAATAGCTACAATATTTTTATCTAACACATAATTTGTATAGGTATATGTTTGAAGTTATATAAGGCAATGAGACATTTTGCTGTAAAACCAAAATAATTTCTTGATTTCTAATTTCAGGAACTAAATTCCAGATGGTGACTAATCAAAGATTATTAACATCTTTGTATTTTATAACACTTTCGTTGTATACTCGTAAAATACAACCTGGTGGGCTTATTGCCATATGAAAATATCTTTCAACCAAGCATAAAAATTTAAAAAGCCTACAGGGAAAAAGTAGCTGGAATATTTGTTTTAAATATATTCCTAACATATATGTGTAGGTTGGGTTACAGGCATTTTAAAAACTAGGCTATAGTGTTATCTCTGTTTGGTTGTAAGAATATGCCATATGGCAATACACCCACTAGGTTGTATTTTTTACAACGAAACTATAATATGACAATATCTTTATGAGTCACTTTAAAGACTGAGGCAAATTTTTATTATTTTAAAACAACTAAAAAATAAACAGATATATTGTTACGTTCTCAATTATACTTATGAAGTTGACCATTTTTAAATAGAGAGTATCGCTGGAGCTGCCTAGTTTTGATTTAAACTCAGAGTTTCAATCTATATAAATAAAAATGTAAATGTTCGTTAATAGAAAATCTCTAATCTCCGAAAGCTCTTTACCGATTGCTTTGAATTTTTGACAAAAGGTTGCATTCGTATACAAGCATGTTTATATATTATTTTTTATATACAGTTGTGTATAAAAAAGTATATAAAATAGACGAAATAATGGGAGCGCCTCCTGCAGCGACACACGCAAACTAAACAATTATCATTGTCAGGCTATGTGACATTACATTTTCGACGTTTCGGATTCTTTCATTTCGTTTTTTAACTCTTTTTTTTATTTTTCTTAAATATTAAATAATTAAATATTAAATATTAAATTTTCAAATACGAGTATTGAAAAATAGTGCCATCTGTTTGGACGTAATAGCAACACACAATATACTAAATTTTTATCCGCCATTTTGTACTGTGGCGTCCTAATAATAGTTGGGCTCTTTCATTTCGGTTTTTTTAAACTATTTTTTCTTATTTTTCAGTACAATTTGCGGTGAATTTGAACTGTGTCGATTGATTTTCATTTGAATTCATGGTATGCATTTGTGTATGTTTTATACATTTGAATTATTGAAAATTTCACATGTTTCATGCAACTAACGTAAACTTTTGACAAACTTCACATTTGATTTTAACGAACTGCCACATTTTTGCTAATTTGTAACAAGATGTATAAATTTATCATAATTGTTAGTTTTTGTAATGTATTTACCTTAATAACTTGCTATTTATTAGAATCGAGCCTTATAGTAAATTAATCTTTAATCTATATAAATAAAAATGTTCGTTAATTGAAAATCTCTAATCTCCGAAAGTTCTTCACCGATTGCTTTGAAATTTTGACAAAAGGTTGCATTTGAATAAAATGCATTGGAATTGATCACGTAATACTAAACATTGCTCATTTACAGGCTATGTCGTGTAAGCGAACGACCAAAACGGCGATCGCGTTCTGCAGATTCAGAACTGCTTCGTTCTCAGCAGAATGAACATGACAGGCTGAGATTGGCTGGAAGATGTCAGTAGGAATATCAAAAGTATCTTTTTTATTTAGAATTTAATTTTATCTCTATGTTTTTATTTCAAAATCTATCAAATCGTATGCAGATATGGAGATTTTTTTTCATTAGTTCCAATTACCTATTTGTCTTCCCTTAACATTTTATTAGTTACAATTATATCTCTCTTCCCTTAACATTTAATTAGTTACAATTATCTCTCTGTCTTCCCTTAACATTAAATTAGTTACAATTATCTCTCTGTCTTTCCTTAACATTTAATTAATTCCAATAATCTCTCTTTTCTTAACATTTAATTAGTTCCAATTATCTCTGTATTTCCTTAACAATAGGTACTGCTATTTAACAAATATTTCCTTAACAATACTCCGATTTGACAAATGCGTGTCCAGCTGCAAAACGATCGATCAGCTGAGATATTCTCACATCAATTGCTGGAAATTGGGAACGGAAAGGTGCCGGTTGATATGACCTAAGGACAAATTTCATTGCCTCATACTTCTACAATTTAGTGACGCCAAAAGAAGAATTGGCTGGAAAAATATTTCTCAATATTCAAATCAATTATAAGAATCACGATTGGCTGAGTGAACGAGCTATTCTTGCCGCTTAGTTCCTTTTTTAATGTTTCGCAATTTTATATGTTTTTGTTATAACTTTCTTTCTTCTTTTTCAGTGCAATCGATCTGCTTTGGTTCATCAAAATGCCGGGGAAGCAGCAGAGCGACGTGCATCCAGACTTGAGGATGCACGGTTGCAAGCACGGCGATCGCGTTCTGCAGATTCAGAACTGCTTCGTTCTCAACAGAATGAAGGCGGCAGGCTGAGAGTGGCAGGAAGATGTCAGTAGGAATATCAAAAGTATCTTTTTTATATAGAATTTAATTTTATCTCTATGTTTATATTTTGAAATCTATCAAATCGTATGTAGAAATGGAGATTTTTTTAAATTAGTTCCAATTATTTATTTGTCTTCCCTTAACGTTTAATTAGTTACAATTATCTCTCTGTCTTACTTTAACATTTAATTAGTTACAAATATCTCTCTGTCTTCCCTTAACATTAAATTAGTTACAATTATCTCTCTGTCTTCGCTTAACATTTAATTAGTTACAATTATCTCTTTGTCTTCCCTTACCATTAAATTATTTATAATTTCTATATATCTCTGTCTTTCCTTAACATTAAATTAATTCCAATAATCTCGCTCTTTTCTCAACATTTAATTAGTTTCAATTATCTCTGTATTTCCTTAACAATACTCCTATTTGAACAATATATCCTTACCAATACTTCTATTTGACAAATGCGTGTCCAGCTGCAAAACGATCGATCAGCTGAGATATTCTCACATCAATTGCTGGAAATTGGGAACGGAAAGGTGCTGGTTGATAAGACCTCAGGACGAATTTCATTGCCTCATACTTCTGCAATTTAGTCACGTCAAAAGAAGAATTGGTTGAAAAAGTATTTCTCAATATTCAAATCAATTATAAGAATCACGATTGGCTGAGTGAACGAGCTATTCTTGCCGCCAAGAACAAAGACGTCTACGAACTTAACAATATTATTCAGTTCCTTTTTTAATGTTTCGCAATTTTATATGTTTTTGTTATAACTTTCTTTCTTCTTTTTCAATCTGCTTTAGTTCATCAAAATACCGAGGAAGCAGCAGAGCGACGTGCAGCCAGACTTGAGGATGCACGGTTGCGAACACGGCGATCGCTTTCTGCAGCTTCAGATCTGCTTCATTCTCAACAGAATGAACGCGACAGGCTGAGAGTGGCTGAAAGATATTGTATACCCACAAGCATTGTGAAATTAAATATATTAGAAACGTGTACTTTATCTTTTCTTTCTTTTCCATTTAACCAGACTGAGCCACAGCAACGCGTGGCCGGGTACAGCTAGTATTTGAATAAAAAGGTAAATATCGAAATAGTTCATGATTATTTTTATAAGTATGGTATGTTTATGTTCTTATCATATAAATAATAATGTATATTTAAGTTTTAAAAAAAAATTAAGCTTTGATTATTTCACAACAGTGAACATTAATTTTGTCAAAACTTTTAATTGTAGATTATAATATCATAATTAAATACGCGGCGAAATAAAAATTTGTGACATCATTATATTTTAATCACGCATGAAAACACAAATACGTTAATCTATGTAAACCAGTGGCTAAGTTAAAAACAAATAAGTAACAATTATTAGGGGTTTTTAAATTGATGTTCGTTGACTGCCATGAAAAAAGACGTTTTTTTTTATTAATTCAATCATTTAATACATTATTATGCCTCGAAATTGCGGAAATATACCGACAAAGCTTTACTTGACTTGTATTATTTTTACAGTAAAAAAATGACCGCGATATTCCGATAAATAGTTGTTTACTAATCGTGTAATTCCAAATCTGATTTATCGAGAAATTTGGTTCTATAAATTTCGAATTAACGGACGTTTAATGTATATTTTTTGGTAGATTTTTACAGCATAAATTTAATGAATTCATTTTAATGGTATTTTTGATATAAAAGACATTGTAAAAACTCAGAGAAATTGTAGAAGTAGTCTTGATGGCGAAATATACTACATGTGTTGTTATAGGAAAGTTAGACTCTGTCTTTTCTGCTCAACCCCACAAAGAAATGGCGTGCTGGCAAGTACCATATATAAATAATTTATAAAGAATATTAAAAATTCAAATGTTATCAAACCGGTATCAAAAATGTAATTTTTATAAAATGTGGAGTTAGCTATATTTGATCTGCAACGACTCAATTACTCTCTGATCATAACTAGTTCTTTTACTCTTCTTGTGTGGATATGGTCGCATGATGTAATATCGGAGTTAAAAGTGAGTGAAACAAAATAGACGCCCCGTAATAAGATAATCTCGAATAAAAGGAGGACGCGGGAGATGAAATATGGCTTGTCATCGCGGCAGGCATCTATTAAACATTATATCGTGTTGCCTTATTGCGTTACCCCGGCTCAATATTGATTTAACGGTGAATTATGTAATTGGACGGGCCTTATTTGTCTTAACACATTCTTTGACGGGTTTTAAGTGAGTGTACACGCAAATTTTTAAAAAAGACTAATGTAAAATCTTGTTTCAATATATAAGCAATTTATTACAACTTTTTTTACTTCAAATATGAATTGTTTAAAAACGTATTTATTTTGATTGATAGTTGGGATATTCAAGAATGTAGAGAAGGCACGAAGCCAATGTGTAGATAAATATACTGTAAATAAATAAATAAATAAATACAGGTTTATTGATAGCAACATAGTATGTACATAATACATTTAGACACATTTCAAGAACACATTAAAAAGATAATACATTAAAAAACAGAAGCTATCAAAAGGTCTGGGCTCATCTAATAACATCCCCCTGGCTAAGATACACCCCACCAATATAGAGCGAGCTCAGCCACGGGGACACCAGATGTTTTTCAGCCCACACCCTTGAACACATAGAACAAGAAGATAAAAAAAAAACAGAAAATAAATAGATGACAAAAAAAAATTCAAGAGAGAAGACATTAAAAGGCCCGGGCTCATCCCACAAACATTCTCCCGCCCGAGATACACCCCACCAATGTAGGGCGAGCACGACCGCAAGGACATCGGGGGGCTTCCATCCCACACCCACCGCATATCTAGATTAAAGAATAAATAAAAAACAAAATAACTGTGATACACGTTTCATCAGGAAATGTCGTGATGTTAATAGGTTATCCGGAAAGAAATGTTGTATTTTTGGGTTAAATTCATCGCAATTCATGTAACCATGCTTCATCAAATGCTCATGGATGGTGGTTTTCGATATTTTCAGTTTCTCCGTGGATTTTCATATCGCAGGACACTTCATTCTCGATTAAAGTCTTGCTTCGGTTGTCATCAGTGGTAATTGGCCTTTCCGAATGGATATAATCTTCGAGTGCTGTACTACGATTGCGGAATTTTTAAATCACTTCATATATTTTTTATTTTGTGTTGTATCTTTTTTTTGAAGTGGGAAAAACAACACCGAAAAAATAACTTACTTTGTTCAATCTTCATAATGACGCCAAAAAAACGCTAAAACAAATGAGTTAGACGCCGAAACCCCCGCTAAATCAATAGCTAAAAAATGCTCTAAACTATTATCTTTTACAATAATATACATTCAGCACGTTTGCCATAAATAAGCAAAAATAATTTTATAATCTAACGATATCTGTCTGAGAAAAAACAAATTCTGGACGTCCAATAAATAAGAAATTTATTCTTCTTTTTAAAAAATATTTAAATGTTGATTCATAAATAAAAAGACTGTGGCACAAGTCCCCTTGGTGAAATAGTGCGATGGTTTAAATGTATCACGGATTTTTATTTTAGAAAAAGGTCAGTTGTGAAATTCGAAATGACAGCGTATTGTTCTTATTCTTTATCATTTATTTATTTAAACATAGCAAAACTGGAGGATTACTGTGATAATTCCGCTTTATAAAATCAAGGGTGCAAGAATGGAGTGTAGACGTTACAGAGATATTATCTTACTGGATATAGCAAGTAAACTGCACTATGATAAAAAGTGTGTAGAAAGATTGAAAATAAAGTATGGAATACTCAGGGTGCCTTTTTAAGAGGTTACCTTTTTAATATGTTGATCAAACTATCTCTTTGTGTATGCTTATGAAAAAGTGTGCGTTTGTAGACTTGAAAAAAGCATATGACTGCGTGATATGAGATAATCTATGGAAAATATTGTAGGAATGAATAAGGTGTGACAAGGATATTTTCAAAAAATATAAAAATTAAATAAATTTGTAGCATTAAAAACGATAAAAAATACTCGAAATATTTGCAAATATCATCAAAGACTGGAAAAGGAGAAAGAAGGTGGTAAAAACGCATTTTGTTATTGAAGAAATGTGTAATATTTTTTAAGTCACTGTTTGATGCAAGCCAACGAGAGTGAGAGTCTTACGGCAGCCGGTAACTCGTTTCAGAGTCTAACTGCATGGTTAGAAAAGAAGGAAGTGAAGAAGGAAGACCAATCCCTCCTTGAGGGTAGTCAAGTCATAGAACGGAGAGATATACACGTATAATACATGTACCAATTACTGACTCGTTAAAAGTAATGATTGACGACCTTTTTGACTTGGTTGTTAAGACGTTTGTGAGGATTGTGGGTTTGATATCTGATAGTACCAAAATAAAAAATGCACCATTCTGATTTAGTTCGTCGACAAGATTCGTCTTCTGACAAGTGTTAAGTTTCACTTTCATGCTGGTTCATCAAGGAAATATTATGTAGTATTGTTATCATTGATTATTTTGTGAAAACGGTGTTTTCTTGTGCTTTCTTTGAGTGAAACAAATAAATCATTCAAGAGAATAAAAATCAATTAAAAAACCATTAAGAGCAAGATTTATTCAAGGTTTAATCTCCTCGTATCTTGTGGTTAGTAAGGAAAGGGATTTAAAGTAGATGCAGTGTGTCTTAGCCGGAATACGCACTTAATTTCAAGTACTGCTTTATCCATCCCTATCTTCTTCCATCAGTTGATGATATCTCAATCTTAATGTTATTATTTATAATATTTTTTACAAATAAACAATAATTTGAACAATTCTTGAGATTTTGTAGCTTCCTTTATTTCATGTTGTCTCGTTGGCTGGAATACACTGTCACTTGGATATGAGCCCTCCAAATTTTTATACACGTAAATTTTACATAAATTATTAAATAATGAATACCTATGCATGTAAATATCTCGAACTCAGGTTTTTCTATTTGTTTCCTTAGAAAATAACAT
This sequence comes from Odontocerum albicorne, assembly GCA_949825065.1. Classification (NCBI taxonomy): domain Eukaryota; kingdom Metazoa; phylum Arthropoda; class Insecta; order Trichoptera; family Odontoceridae; genus Odontocerum; species Odontocerum albicorne. The sequence continues at coordinate 30,318,531 of OX463847.1, read as the reverse complement.
GATGCTCTCTCAAAGGACAAATAAAATACAGGAATCTCTCACTATACTCGAACCCACTTTGCATGATTTGGTTATATCGAGATTAAAATAAAATTAAGATTTTTTTTTAAAACGCCGATTAAAATTTGCCTGTATAAAAAGGGGAAGTTATGTAGGTCTTCTAATTGCAAATAAATTAACAATTGTTTTTTTAACCATGTTTAGACTACTTTTTGTTAGTTTGAAATCAATCTCACCAAGATTAAAATCTATTCACTTGCCGCGTTTTTCTAGATACAAGATTTTTCGTCAAACCTATTAATCGTGTAAAACGAGGCAAATCTGTAAAAAAAATGAAGATACTATAAAAATAAGGAAATCGCTATATTTTGGGATAGTATTACTTTTTTTTATATGAGTCTCTCAGATTCCAAACTGATATTTTTTTTAAGAATGTATCATATTATACGAAACCCTTTTTTAAGAATGTTTTTTTTAATAAAGTTTTTTGTTTTTAAGTAGAATAAGATTATTTTTTAAAGAATGTATTATACACATACAAGTATATAATTGCACTCATAAACTTTCTCGATGTTTTTATCTCAAAACACAGCGGTTAAATACTATTTATTTCATAATACTCGTACTTCATGAGGTATGCAGAATTAAGAGTCGTGTAATCCTCATTTCCACGTGTATTTAAAATAATAAGAGGTTTTCAAAGAAACAAAGTCAATAGGACACTATAAAATATAAATTCAAACCATGCAATATCAAGATCTACTTAGATCCTAATATGTAGCATTCGTTCTGCCTATATTGTGAATACACTGCAGGTAGTGGAATGTGATGGCATTAATATGTTATTGGTAATCTTGTTTTATCATACTTGAATATAAGAAAAAAATACTAGTTAACTTACATCCTTGGATTGAGGTTATATTTTGACTTTATTGTGAATACAATGCAGGTAGTGGAATATGATGGCTATAATATTGGTAATGTTGTTTTATCATACTTGAATATAAGAAAAAAGTACTAGTTAACTTACATCCTTGGATTGAGGTTATATTTTGACTTTATTGTGAATACAATGCATGTAGTGGAATATGATGGCATTAATATTGGTAATGTTGTTTTATCATACTTGAATATAAGAAAAAAGTACTAGTTAACTTACATCCTTGGATTGAGGTTATATTTTGACTTTATTGTGAATACAATGCCTGTAGTGGAATATGATGGCATTAATATTGGTAATGTTGTTTTATCATACTTGAATATAAGAAAAAAATACTAGTTAACTTACATCCTTGGATTGAGGTTATATTTTGACTTTATTGTGAATATAATGCAGGTAGTGGAATGTGATGACATTAATATTTATAATAATTCTGAATACAATCAACACTTTTACAACTATTCATAATTACTTTTTGTAAAGGGTGACCTTGACTTGTATGAGAATATGTATGTATGTGGAAATGACGAAGAAAGCATTACGTGATAGAAAATGTTGGTGATTTGTCTTCTCTGCCTACGTTAACAGGGGGAAATGGTGTGTTGGTATGAATGTATGTATATATGTTCAAAATAAATTATTTATAGATAAAAATTCCCCATGAAATCATCAAATCAAAGCGAGAAATTGAAAATCGAATAAAGACGAGAAAAAAGTATTTCTACCAATGTGTTATGGCAAATCGAAGAATTATTGTATTTGTTAAAGAACCGCAATAATCTGTAACGGCAGGACCCTCACTGGGAGCATTGCCGCCGCTAAGAGTGTGCATGAAACTATAAACGTACATACCATCAAGGCATATACCTTTTTGGGGTTGGTTTGGAGGACAATATATTCACGCCTTGCTATCTGTGCACACAGCTCTCGCCTTGCCCACTTCCATACATCTCATCAAATATGATATGTACTTACTTCCATACATCTTACTCTTGCCCACTTCCATACATCTCATCAAATATGATATGTACTTACTTCCATACATCTTACTCTTGCCCACTTCCATACATCTCATCAAATATGATATCATACTTTTTACCATTCCCTCAGTTAAATATTCTCCAACCGTCTTCTTCAACTTTTTTCTTGGTCTAACTCTTTATTATTTATTATGAAAAGAAATAGTTTAGAGCATTTTTTCGGCTATTGTGTATCCAAATTTCTTGAGCGGTTTTTGGAGGATGGGAAAAATAAGTTGTTTTATTCAGCGTTTGATGCTTTTTTACTACCGCAAAAAAAAACGACACAAACAAAAAAAATTACAGTCGACAATACAGTAAGTGATCGTGTGTGTCAAAATTGTTTAGAAAAAATTGTAATCGTTATACGATACTTGAAGATGGTATCCGCTCTAAAAGGCCGATTATCAATAATGACGACCAAATCAAGGCTTTGATCGAGAGCAACCTGCTTTTTACTACACGAGGGATTGTTGAAATATTTAAAATATCAAAAATCACACAACATTTGGTTCAATTTTGAGTTTGAATTTGACCTAAAATACAAAATAACTTTTCGGATAACGTTGACTGATTAGCTCTCTACATTATTCACATTTCATATAACTTAGATTGATTAGCTCTCTACATTATTCACATTTCATATAACCTCGGAGCGGTCCTGAGAAACAATTCGTTTTCTGTTATCTGAAAGCCATATTATTGATGCTTGGACCTCCATTCACGGCTATGTTCCGTTTTTTCAAATGCATTGAAACTTTCATTCATTTTTTTCCATCCGTCCATCCCAACGGTAGTTTGATTAACGGATAAACTATCGAAACTTCCAAATTTGTTTTGTATTACATCATCGCTTGAAAAGAAATCTTTTTTCGTTACTCGTGCGAAGAACTAATCACCAGCTTATGTTTTTATGCGGTCCAAATATGGGTCAAACGACAGTTATTGAAGGTTAAATAGTACTTTTCGGCACACGCGCTAGGAGGGATTGCAGCTGGATAACTAAGAAATTAACGAGATTAAAAAAAGCTTTAAATTAAGTCTCAACATTATAAACAACTAAGTTAATTTCAAGAATAGTTCTCTGCTAAATATTTTTCCCTTTCAAAAGTGACTCTTTTGACGCCTACCTACTTCCCTCCCCTTATTAGCCACTACTCCCTTCCCCTCTTCTGTTCTTATTACAATTTAAAAAAATTAGATAAAATTTAGTTCATTTTCATCTGATAAGGAAACCGAAGGACTCTGAAACCGGTAGTGAACTCAAATAAAACAGTGGTGAGTACAAAATAAAAAAGTATTTTTTTATTTATTTTATTAAAAAGTAAAATATTACTTTGGTTTAGTCATATAATTACAACACTTCTTGATATATATATATATACTTTCATGATGTTGCCCTGTCGGGATATGCAACGAGCACAAAACACCAGACTTTCCACATCTATACACCTTCTCATATAACTAAATACAATTTCTGACTTTTTGCAATCCTGCCTATTAAAATTTCATTCTATTGATCCTACCAAACTTTCCTCGGTCTTCCTCTACCACACCTTCCAATCCATGACACAGTATATTTGTTTTGATAGTATTTCATCTTTCATTCGTTCTAACGTCCAAACCATTTCAGAGTGTTCTTCATCTTACACAACTCATCAACCTTAAGTTCATTTTAATCACTTGTATTATTTTCAGTTCACGCATTTCTACATAATTTATTTGGTTCCTCAGTTCCTTATTTTTGCGCATCCACGTTTCACTTCCATATATCAAAGTTGGTACTAGAATACTGTTCGAGTATATATGTTTTAATGCCCCATTAACTTTAGTTACTTTCACTACGCTCTTTCTTTATCCCTAGTAACTCTTCCATGGTCTGCGAAAATACAACCTAAATACGAGTAGTTTTCTTGATAACTTAACTTTAAATTATGTTAAAAATTAATTGAATTCTAAAAGAGTGAAAAGTTTATAAAGTAGAACAGAACGGATAAAAATGTTCTTGACAGAAGAAAAACGAGCTGTAAGGCCTGACTAGTTGAATACTTCCGATCCGGGGGTTTCGAGCTAGATTTCTGATGGAACGTGAAAGTAAAGGGCACTAATAGTGTTTTGTATAACATATAAGACCCTTTAAACATCTTTATGGTACGATACAATACAATGAGCTTTCACTCGTGATCGAGTATAGTTGACAACGATCTTGTGGATGAGAGACCCGTGTGCGTGTATTGGTTTATAATGTGCAGAGTGTTGCACTTCAGCAAGCACACACTCTTGTCAGATCAAACCCAAAGTTCCGATAGGAAGGTGATAAATGTTCCAAGATGATCGATAAGTGTAATCTGCTGCAACATTTTACTAGGCAGAGTTTTATAAAGTGGCATTTTTGTGTTGTTTGTAAATGCGATAAGTATACGAATTTACGGTACTTAGAATACAAGATATAAAAAACGATAAATTTTGTTGCAAAACGTCCTTAAAGTAAAATCAGTCCAGAATTAAACGCGCCAGGAATCGAAACTAGATCGGCCACTTGCTTAGCTTGAATGCTAACCGTTACACCACGGACACTCTTTACGATAGGTTGAAATAAATTTCCACATGGTAATAAGTCTTTCAAATTATATTGTATACAACTGAAATGTTAAAACAATACAAATATGTACGCCAGGATAGAATAAAGTGGAGATCTGTTCTCTTTGCCTTTTCCATTAGAGACATGGCGTGATTGTGTTTATAATGATATCGTTTTTAACATTTAAATAAGTTCGTTTCTTTGACATATTTTAGTGACAAAAAAAATATTAACATAGAAATTTATCTCTTCACGTCTCAAAAAATATTAACATAGAAATTTATCTTCGAACATCAAAATTTCTACCGCAGTACCCAATACATAGTATGATCATCGGTTTGATCTTGAGTGATACTGAAATTGCAACTAGTTCCGAGGAAATTCCGAGGATAGCATGTATGGTAAGTGTATGGTATTTTTCCGAGGATAGCATGTATGGTATTTTTTGCAACTGCCGTACTTTCACTTACAAGAATTAGATAGGGAGACTTGTAATTAATGCGAAATATTATTATTATTGATATCTTGCGAAATTCGTTTAATGATTTGATTCATTCTAGAATAGAATATGCCTTGGAAGTTTGGTCTCCCACCAATAAAATATAAAAATATACTTGAACAAATTCAAAAAAACATTCCTGAGATATTCATAGTACTCGTATATAACAGAGGGTGACTATCTAAAATATGCACACCATATTGAACTTTTGACGGTATGCAATTATAGAAGCCTCGAAACAAGAAGGCGAGAATCTATCGCGTTATTCATATTAAAAGTACTGCAATGTAATTTTAACTGTCGCACCTTACAATGTTAGAGGCACTTACGAGTAGTTCTTATGTTCCCGACAATTACAACTATACAAGAAATCATCTATTCCATGTACCAACTTACTGAACAAATGTGATACAAAAATATACAATATTTTCCATCTTACTGTAGGTTTCGGTTCAATTCGAAAAATACAAGTTGACGGTTTATTATCATTTATATTTTGAATTGAATATACATTAGTAATATGCTTGTTTTCCGATCCGGAAGTTGCGGGTTCGATTTTCGCTGAAAATCAGTTTTTCAAAAAAATAAAGGTTTTCAGTCTTGTTTTCACTTAAGGCCTCATAAGCATTTTTTACATGTATTGTATATAAAATAATATTATTCATGATCCGCTCGGATGCTGTTATAACAGCCAGACGTGCTTTATTTAGTAATAATGAGTTAGAGCGCCCTTGAGGAGAATTTGTTTTCTAAACGGCGATACATATAAAAAAGTGTCCTTTGAACGAATGAATTAATGTGGGTACTAACATGTTTTAAGTGTTTATGGTATCTAATGGTTTCAATCCGGACTAGAGGTATTATTCTCATATCTTAATCACGGTTTATCAACACTCTGCAGACTTCTAGTTCACAAGGCATTTTGGGAAACAAAACTTTTCCATTCGATCTACGAGCCCCAATCAACACTGGAACGTTCCAATTCTAATATATTTTGAAGACCCGGGGTTCTTTAAAAAGCTTGTACACTTCATTATTATACCATTTGCGCCAATCCTCGCTCTTATGCACAGCATCTTTATACATCTACTTCCATGTTTTTCGTCATTGAGTCGTATTTTGGACGCATGCGTAAATAATGGTCTAATCAACGACTTATATGCTAATGGGTGGTCTAGAAAGTATTTTTTCAGGTAACCAAGCTTTAAATGCTCTTGGAGGGTGGTTTTCGTCCTTTCAGAGCGGACACCTTCATTGAATATCGTATCACCTTCCGAAATTGTTTTAACCACATTTGACACCTACGGTTACTTCTACTGGTATGTTTTTTTTGGTAAGTGACTCATTTTGTTTGCAGTAGGAAAAAAGCCTCAAGTGCCAAAATACGTGTTATTTCATTCCAACTTCAAAATTACGTCCGAAAATGGCTCCAACAATTTGGGTAAATAATGGCCGAAAAATGAGTTGAACCTTTCATAATAATATACATTCAGCATATTTGGAATGAAGTTAGTATATATATATATATATATATATATATATATATATATATATATATATAT